>VWYH01004461.1:637793-753476 GCA_013399365.1 Pampusana beccarii | reverse complement strand
TTTTTTTTTTTTTTAGACTAAGGTAATTCAGATAAATAGGTTTAATAGCCTGAAACATATCTTACTCAGAAAGTACTGGGCTACATTTGTAGTCTTAGGGAATACTTTTATTGTATCCTTCAATTGTCATTAATAAGCTCAGACTATTAACTTTTAAAATGTATTCATTTATCTTGAATTCACTCTCAGTTGTGTTGTCTGCATTTCGGAACAGTTTTGTTGCTTTGATTTTTATTGATGATTTGCATGGAATATATCTGGAAAAGTTTTTTCTGTATTACATCTTTTATTGCTGTTTCAATTCCTTGTAATTTTAAGTCTTTATTGTATTTCCTAAATAAATCCTTTTCATAAGTATTTTGTGTATTTTTTTTGTTGTTCTTTCCAGCAGTTATAGCTCCTTTGTAGTTCAGGTGCCTTCAGTGTTGTCTTTCTAGTTAGTGTCTCCTGGAGTTAAATAGCTGGTGCTTACACTTGTTCTGTAGCCAGAACTGTACAGGGGTTCTAGAAGAAGTATAAATGTTATTGCTAGAACT
The DNA here is from genome assembly GCA_013399365.1 of Pampusana beccarii. Classification (NCBI taxonomy): domain Eukaryota; kingdom Metazoa; phylum Chordata; class Aves; order Columbiformes; family Columbidae; genus Pampusana; species Pampusana beccarii. Next base: position 752,940 of record VWYH01004461.1, on the reverse strand, counting down.
CTGTCCTCTCCCTAAGCTTCCCACTTTTTTTCCTTTTTTATATATATATTTTTCTTAAGCTTTGCAGCTACGAGACTACCTATTAATGGAATTAGGCATTGTTTTGTTTTCAGGAAGGTAGCCGTTATCTCTAGTAATACCCCAATTCCTAGTTCCTGGAGTCAGTTGAGAATTTTGCCCAGTGGTAATGGGTCTCTATAAGAGACATGATTCCTATTAAGCAGTTTTAAAATTTTTATTTATGACCAGTTTGCTTTTACAGCTAAGCAATGCAGCTCTAGACCTTTGTGGGTCCAGCTGTTAGGGGCTTTTGCCTTGTGAATTTCTATTTTGGTTTAGTTTCTAAAACTTCTAGGTTCCTCTGAAGACACTGGGAGGCAAAAATCAGTTTCCTGGGTGAAGTTTCTAACAGCCTATTTTATATTTATGCATATTTGGAATGTGGGGCCATGTAGAATACTCCTGCTGAAGCTCTCACATTTCTGGGAAGACTTTTTGGCTGTCCTGTCTTTTGTTCCTTTGTCCGCCACATGTGTTACTTGCAGAGCTGATTTCGTAATTTGTGTGTTACAAGGAGCGTCCTTGGAGCAGGCTGCAGGCAGTTAGCTCTTGACTCGTGACTGTAGAGGCCATTGATACCTGTCTGCTCACCAAGCAAAGATATATAACACTTTTGTCTGGGATTTTCCAGCTGTTAATACATATGTTTTGTAGCATATACGTGGCAAATCCATATTTAAGAAGTGCTGGGCCTCTCTTGCTGTTCAGGTGACTTGTTTGTGTGCTGAAAGTGCAATGTAACTTCAGTTTGCTTTGGCATTGCTATGAAGAGCAGATCACCAGCACAAATTGAATGAGTACTTTGGATGTCTGGGGTGCTGGCCTCATGTATGGGTTTATCTGTGCACGTGTACTGGGCACATCCAGATTTCTAACAGTTGGTGGAGACAGTGGCAGTGAGTAGTCTAAGTTATTTTGTTGGAAGTCTAGAAATGTGGATATTGTGCTTAAATTTTTCACATTCTCCTCAGAAAACATTGCTGAGTTTCTCACACAGGGAGCAAAAAGAGGCTCTGGGGAAGCTTGAGAAGATAGATTAGATTCAGCGAATCCTTTGGTACTTTGTGAGTGACTTAATTGGTGTATACTGCACATCTCAGTTAATCTTACCAGCTTTTAGACATCTAGAAGTCAGAGGCCAGGTTTGCTCTACAGTAAATGCTGGGGAGGACAGGGAGTTGGAAACTCCAGACGGTTTTCTTTCATAAATGTTTATTTCAGTATAAATTGATTCACTGTCTGGAGTTTCCACCAGAGAGGAAATGTAGATGTTTCTTCTGTAGAGGAAACATAGGTGTCTAGCTTTGATTTGTATCTAAACCTAGGTGAAATAAATGTCCAGTTCTACTGGTTGCTGGCAGATGTGTTCATAATCTGCTGGCATGCTTGGGAAGCCACTCAATTGTCCAGATTTGTAGGATGTTTAACTGCAATTGATTTCTTTGGATGGCCTGATTTTTCCAGAGCCTAGTTTTCACCAGGAGCCTTCTGTGGCACAAGCACCGAATGCTGTTCCCTCTCAAGGCTTTGTTTTCAATAGTTCAGTTGGTCTGTGTGTCTTATTTATTTTATTTTTACCCCTGCTGCCAGCTGTTTAGGTTTATACTCAACCTTTGTATTTTATCTAGGTTTGAAATTGGACATCCTGCCCAAGTACAGGTGGAGAAATGATGTCAGTGAAATAATGAGCTATTCTTGCACACGTGCAGCTGGACAAGTTACTTTGTCGAAATAACTACCTGCAGAATCTTTATTATAATGAAGAAAAGTCAGTTTGGTGTTGGTTTAGTTTTATTTAAAAAAAAAAATTACCTGTGTTAGTATATTAGAATTCAGACTCACATAGGAATCTTACTTGTCATCCAGGATTATTACCCAAGATCTAGAATGTGACTTTTAATTTATTTTAAATCTAGTCTGGTCTTTGTGTTCAGATATGTCATGCATGTAGGCATAAAGTGACCTTCCGGTGTGTAGTTCCCACAAATATAAAATGTGGGTTTGTCAGTTAAGAAATAAAACCCAGTTAATGCTGTAATATCCAGTCTGCTCAAGCAACAGCCATTGCTCTTATTTTTTCTGTCTAAAGAAAATATTTCTCAGTTTATTCTAGAATTGTCTGACAGAATGATAAAGAGCTTTTCTGGTGGTGCAGTACTTTTCTGGTACTTATTTAGGGAAAAGGCTATGATATAGTCAGAATTAAGTGTGTGTTTGATATGCATGCTTTTTAGAGCCAAGCCAGGCTCTTATTAAAGAAATCTTTAAAGAATCTGTCGCTCCCTCTGGAAATTTAAAAACTTCAGAAACTTTCAGGAGCACGGTCCACTTTACCCTGCAACACAAGTATAAATCATTGAAGAAGTGGGATTTTTGCCACAGAAGCGTGGATTTATTCTTCAAACGGAGACTAAAATCTTGTAACTTTTGTTGCAAATGATGTATGAAACATAATCAAAAATATGGCGTCTGATCTGTATTAGCAATAAATATTTTGTTACTGGCAATAGGCTTCAAATGACCTTAGAATCTTTAATCATAACAAGTAACCTTAAGCATAAAAGATGAAATGCAGAGAATTTTTACAAGAATCCTTACTGTTTTAATCAAAATGACAAATTGCAGTCCTGATTCTGCAAAAACTTATCTTTGTATTTATATTTTTACGCTGTGATTAGCTTCAGGGAAGTCCTTGGGATTTGCTTTCTCTGTGTGAAGTTGAGCGTGTTGGTAGGCTTTGTGTCGTTGAAGACCAAACCGAAATTTTAATCTCTCAGATTTCCGGAGGCTTTTTTGTTTGTTTGTTTGTTTAAATTTAAGTGCCGATTTGGTGTGAGGGGAGATGGGGACAGAATATATGTTAAAAAAAAGTAGTACTTGGTTGTACAGTTTTAGCATTGTGCTAGTGTTTGTGCCTTGGTCACAATAATGGATATGTTTTGTTTTGTATTACATTGATGATAACTCAAGTCTTGATTTAGGCTCGATGTAGGATAAACTTGAAAGATAATATTCCCTTTCCCATCCCGAACCCTTTTACTACCCTACTGTTTGTCTTGGAGGAATAATGCTTTTTGCAGGTTCACCTGAAAATTAGAGAGCAGAGTCTCAGAGCCTAGACTATTTTGGTTTGGTTTCATGGCAAATCTTTGCCCTTTTGTTTTTTCTTTGCCTTTTATTTTTTCTTTGCCTTTTATTTTTTTCTTTGCCTTTTTTTTTCTTTTCCTTTTTCTTTCATTTTTGCTTTAGAAGTTGAAGTCTGTGTGGACAGTAAATTGGACAAAATTATTATCCGAGGATCATTATATTGTGGTTGCAGACTAAATGGTCAAGTGTCAAATGTTTTAAAGGAAAAAAAAAATGAAAAAATGAATAACATTAATTAAAAAAGGGAACCTGATGCTATTCAACAGTTTTATTAGTGTATTTTCAGGCTGTAGGACCTTTCTGCTTAATTGTCATCCTGCCAGTGCATACAGTTTTGACTTTATGTATAACCACTTGAAAAAGTGAGTTCTATATCTAGATTTGGGGGAAAGAAAAAAAAAAGAAACCAAACCCAGCAAAAAACAAACAACAAAAAATCAAACCAATAAAAAGTAAATATTTATTTGCTACCCTTGATTTCTTTGTATCTTAGTCTTTCTTGCTGGTCTAATCTTCACCCTTTGAGGTACTTACTCAAATTAATTGGCTGAGCTTGGATGTAATGTATTAAAATGTTTTTCTTAATATTGTTCAGTATTTTCCTGTGGAGATTTTAGCTTAAACACAGCATGTTATAGATATGATCAGTCAAACTTATTCCTACTCAATAAATATTATCTAGATTTAGCATATTTTGTTTGACAACAGTGGTTTACAGTTTGTATAATTGATATGTTTCTGTAAAACATCGGATGCTCTTAGGAACAGTTTTTTACTTAAATGCTATGTATCAAACTGCTCTTTCTCTCTCTTTCTTTGAAGGCATCGCTGCTCCAGAGGTTTCAGAGTACGTTAGTCATAGCAGAACACAACAATGAGACTCTTACACCCATTACCCTAAACACTATCACTGCGGCAAAACGTCTTGGAGGTGAAGTTTCTTGTTTAGTAGCTGGTACCAGCTGTGACAAGGTAGGAAATGCTATTTTCATATGAATGAAATGAATGCAGTGAAGCAATACTTGGTAGTGTCTCGGTCAGCTTGAAAAATACTCTGTAGTGAAGAGAAACTGTTCAAGGAATTGCTAATCTGCTGGAAATGTCCTGTACTTGAACACTTCTCTTCTGAAGTTAAAATATGGGTATAGATTTCATTTCACAAGGGAGAATATCAATATCAGTTGTTGTAAGCTTAGTCAAGCAAATTTTTATAGGACTAAAGGCCAATTAACTTCTAAAACAATATTGCCCTGTAAAGTTTGCAAGACAAATATTGCAGTGCTAAGAACCTGGAAAGAAGCTTGCACTGTTCAAATGGAAACCAGCCGAAATGAAACAGCACAGTGACAAATAGGGCTTCTGAGCATCTTGCTGTTACTAGTCAACTACTAGTAGCATAGTGAGAGTGTGCTTGCAACCTAAAATTCTGAAATTAGTGCTTCTTGACTTTATCATTTAGCTCACATTTTTAAAAAGTTTATTGTGCGTTAGCTGTTGTATTGTTAGTAATACTTTTATGTGCAAAATCTAGAAACAAGAATAGTACATTACTGATGCTCTTATTCCAGCATGATGTGGTCTTGTGTGAACAGTAAAAGCACAAGTAAATATGCATAATATTTTTCACACTAGGCTGTTGTTTATGAATTGTTATACTGAAAGCAATATGTGGTATTTCATTTAGGAGGTATAGTTATGGCAGCTAATTCACAAAGAGCTGGAAAAACTTCACTGGCTATTTAAGACTGATTCTAACTGAGACCCAGGTGTTCAAGGTGGAGACCTAGAAGCAAATACTTATCTAAATCAAGAAAATGAAAAAAAAAAATTCTGCCTGATATGTCTGTCTTTGAGTTTCCTTATGCTTTGGCACTTGTATAGTAGAAAAAATATTGGGAACGTTTTGTGTGTTTGTTTTTTGATACTGAGTATAGGGTGTCTATTTGGCAATGTCTGTCATGCTCAGGAAATGTACTTTACGGAAAATAAGGGTGGTTATGTTTGTTTGTTGGTTTTTTTTGTTGTGTTTTGTTGGTTTTTTTAAGTTTCTTTATAACAATCTGTCTTGGTAGGACAAAAGAGCGAATTACTCAAACAGATATTCTGTAGCAGCTATTATGGAATTTTTATTTATTTCCTCTTGTTCATTTTTGAGGGTAAACTGATACTCAGCAAACTCAGTAAAACTATGCTAGTTCTGGGACAATGCATATGGTCTCCAGACATTGCTGTCAGTCCTCTTCTCTCTGATCTGCAACAACCCTTTTATCATTTAAACTTCACTTCTGCAAATTTAACGGAAAAATGGCTAAATATAGGATTGAAAATACACATCACATCAGTAGGCAAAGAGTCAGCTGCAAACAAGGGATTTCTCCTGAAATTTGGACACAGATCATAACATTTCTGTACGTTTGTATTTGTGTTGTGTGCTCGTGCAGTAGGTATTGACCGATTGAAAAGAAAGCAGGATTGTTTTTTTGATGATTGCATCGGAATACTAAGCAATAATCCTCAAGTATCATTGTTATCGGCTGTTGTAATAAATCATGAGATCATTGTGAAATCCTGGATACAGGAGGCAATCTGTCCTATGCTTGATTTGCTTTGTGGTTTTCTTATTCACAAAGTTAATTTTTATTATCATGTAAGGCATAGTGGTGTGAGTTAGAAGATCTGTATTTTGTTCCATCAGGTTTGTTCTGATTTTGAAATACACATGCTTTTGTGTTCCAGTTTTAACCAGTCTATAGACTGTAAGCTCTTTGCAGTAGGGACACTCCCTTATTTGTTTATGGTGCCTGCCATCATGGAACTCTATCTAGCTTTAGTTGGAGCCTCCATGCGCTGTCATAATACAAACTAATAAAAATTCATTTGTAATCATAGGTAGCAGAAGAAGTCAGCAAAGTGCAGGGTGTTGCAAAAGTTCTAGTCGCTCAGCATGATGTGTACAAAGGATTTCTAGCAGGTGAGAGTTGTTCTTATACATTGACAAAAGTAACTGTATTTTATATTTGCAATTGAAAATAAGATAGTTGTAAATTTTGAGCAATATATTTTTATCCTCAGAGGAGCTGACTCCCTTGATTGTGGAAACTCATAAAAAATGTAATTACACCCACATTTGTGCTGGAGCATCTGCCTTTGGGAAGGTAAGTAAATCAAAGTGCATCAAAAATTTCTTATAGAAAAGAGATGGAGACACTATCGTATGTAAGGGTGTGAATCAAATACCTGAGAGAGGTCAGCTGTGGACAGTTCTGGGTTCTAAAAAAGTGTTACAGTAGTTTGCTTAAGAAATCATTAGTTAGAAACACTGATTTTGTGTCTGGGTTTTATTATGGGCTGACTTGGGCAAAGGAACCATGTAGAAGAAATATTTAGTGGTAACTAGTTAGTTCTGTGTACACAGGGCAAAATGTACAATAACACAAGATAGATTAAGTGATCTGAAAGCGTTATGAAAATTATAAGGTAAATTGAGATGAAAAATTTTGAAATGAGAGCGTGCAGACCTGTTGGAAACACATTTTCGGGGGTGGGTCGAATCTATGATGTAAGTCATGTAAATTGAAATGTCTGTAAATGTGTATAAATAACACAGATCCAAGTCCTAGCCAAGATGTTTTTGAAAGAAAATACAGTTTTTCAGAACTTTTTTTTTAAGGAGTGTGTTTTTAAGTACGTGGAGAGGCTCACTACTAACAATCTGGTCAACGTGGTGCAGCTAAATTAGAGAAAAAGGATACTTCAGAAATCTTGCTGCTGTGGGATAAATAATGACCTCAGCCTTCCATCTGACTACTTTCACTTCCAATCAGTATCAGTTCGTATACTTGTAATTTTGCTAAGAGAAATCTTTATATACATTGTCTTAGGGCTTTTTAATTAATTAATTTATTTATTTTTTATTTTGAGATGCTGTGTCTTAGTAAAGGTTGATAGCTTTTGCTTTAAAGCTTATGCTTCCAGATTTTAATGCTTAAAATTTCAGAATTGAGCCCTTTGCATTATACCAGATTTGGAGGGGGGACAAAAAGCAAACAAAGCTCTTGCTATCGTTAATTTCTTTGTGATTTATGTTACCGTTTTTATCTTCCTTCCCATCTGTAAAGGTTCTGGGTAATTTTTCTAGAGTTAATTTCAGAGCAGGATAATATTTTGAAAATAATTTTTAAAATAATTTTTTTTGGCTTTTGCAGGAAGAATGCAGGGTTTTTTTCCTATTGTCTCCGGTAACTAGCTTACCAAAATGCTTTTCTTTTTCCCTTGAAGTGCTAAGAACTCAGCAATCAATAATCGTCAAATTTCTGAGTAAATTGCATCTATATTCAGTTTTAAAGTATTGAAGCAAATAAACCTTCTGATTTAATATATCAAATTAAATGTTTACTTACTGTAAGACTCCTAAAATTTCTACTGTTATTCCAATAATGGAATTTTGTTTGGCTGCTAAAGCTACATTAGTAGCCCTAAAAAAATCTTGCAGTTGTATGTGCCTTTTTACTTACAGACAGCATTATATAAAGTTAAAATTGGGACAGCAGATGTTCTTTTACTGACCATGTGCATTTTACCTAGCATTTACTTTGCTAACTTTTCATTTTTAACTTCTAGAATCTTATGCCCAGAGTGGCTGGCAAACTTGATGTTGCCCCTGTGTCTGACATTATTGAAATTAAGTCACCAGACACTTTTGTGAGAACTATCTATGCAGGTGGGTAATCACAAAAGGTATGTGGTATTCGTGCAACAAAAGACCCAATACTGATAACTTTGCTACATGATGCTCTTGTTAAAATCTTGGAATATGATAGGAATTTGCACTTTACAATCTGAATTTCTGTGGTTCATGAAAATGAAACCTGGGGATGGACAATGATGCGTCGTGTGTGAGAAAGCAAGTAATCCAACAACTTTGGTGCTGTCAGTTAGAAACCAGGTCTGTCACTTCAATTAATAGAATTTGGCAATCTCCTTTGTACATACTGTATTTCTTTGTTAATGTTCTTCTGATTGGATTTTGTAAAATGTAAGACATTAAGCTAATTGTCCAGCTTTATTTAATATGACTAGCATTAGTTCTGATTTAGAGATACCACATGGTTATTTTTCTTAGTTATGAAGACATTGAACTAATTATTCATAATATTTAATTGATTTAATTTACAATTATTTTCCAGTCTTGTTTCTCTGATGCTTGTCTGACCTTGTGTTTTAATTTAGATATGAGCTCAGTGGCTTGTGTTTCTTAATTTTACTGTACAAGGTTGTACCACGTGTACCAACTTGGTATTACGTTTCGAGTTATGTTGCCAGAATGTGGTTTTGTGTTGCGCTTTTGAGTTGCTTCCCAATAATTCCGTTTCTAGATGACTTTGTTATGAACAGCTGATGTTGCAGCAGTTTTCTCTGTACGTGTTCCCTGCAGCCTCCAGTGTGAAGTAAATACCTCATATCTTGTTGAGAGAAACACAGTCCCACAAGTACTTGGGGCAGGCCTCACTGTCTTCTGATGAATTCATGCAACAGCGTAAAAGATCTACTTCAAATTATAGATGCTCTTTATGTTAAATAATGACACTTTCAAAGTTGGGGTTCCTCCCCCCACCTGAAATGTTAAATGCTCATTCATAAGATTTTATTTGAATGCTCTGTATCCTTTAAAATAAAGGATTTGTTACCATACTTCAGAAACATGGAGCTAAAAAATAAATTTAAATGTTTGCAATCTACATTGATTAAGTGCCTAGGTTTCAAATTTAGTCATCTAAAACTGCAAATTTGGGAAGTAACTGAATGTTGTCTATTCTAGTAGAACTGGTAATGTGTTTCTGATATTAATTTTACTTGTTTGGGGTTTTTAAAGCACAGTATGTCTGATATTATCTTCTTTTAAAATATAATATGACCCTTTCTTTTAGGAAATATTCTTTGTACTGTGCAATGTGAGGAAGCGATTAAAATATTTACCGTACGGGGAACTTCTTTTGAGGCTGCACCAACAAGTGGTGGTAGTGCCAGTATAGAAAAGTGTGAGTATCTGTTCTGGTATTCTGTCACTGTATGTAATACAGTTATTAATGTTTTGCTCACTGCCTGGTGGTGTTCTGCTGAAGTATTTGTCAAAGCAAACTAACAGTCATAGTCTTTATGCTTTTAATATGGGTACTTGCACTTTGTAGTGATATCTGGTAAGGGAAAATATGGATTATGTGCTCACTTGCTGCTTTCTCTTTGAACAGAAATGGAGATTATCTGTGCCTGTTTCACTTGCTGCTTAAACCTCTGCCATTTTGAAACCTTTTCTCATTTAAAGTTACAGCTGTTTGAATAGTGAGATTGGTTTTCAAAGTAAGATTGGGCAAAAATAAAAGTGACTGGCTATTCACAGTTTTGGTTTAAATGGTCATATTTCATTTGAGATAGGTCATTACAGTGTCTAGCTAAATTAGTAGCAATTTAAATTGGTTTGAGAAGATCAAACCATTGTTTTATATCAGTTTTAACTAAATCAGTTTAAATTACTATTTTAGTGAAGCCAGCGTAGCTTTGGAAATGGGGAAGTCCAGTCACAGAATCACAAAGTAGTTGGGGTTGGAAGGGACCTCTTGAGATCATCCAGTCCAGCCTCCCTGCTCAAGCAGGGTCAGCTGGAGCAGGTTGCCCAGGGCTCCGTCTAGTCAGGCTTTGAGTAGCTCCAAGACGGAGGCTTACAGCCGTGCTGGGCAACCTGCTTCGGTGTTTGATCACTTCCACTGGTTTTTGCTGGGGGCCTTTTTATAACGGTGCTGAAAATCTGGTAGAGGCAGGCGTTAGTAACGTGCTGTGTGTGCATGTCCCAGTTCCCGTATTTTTCTGGGTGGCTTTGTACCTGCCTGTGAACCATCCTGTATTTCTCAATGTCTGTGTATGTTAGGAAGCGAATGCTACATGATACTTAAGATTAACATATTACACTACTTTGTTGGCTTGATTGCCTGCCTTAATAAGGAGCATACTTATCCTGGGTTGATATCAATATATTACTTACACAAGAGACCTTCACTTTAGTGCAGCTTGTACTATAGGTTATTTAAACACAGCTAATGAGAGAGGCTTGTAACTCAGAGCCATGGAGCAATTACTGATAGTTAGAAGCTTATGGTAGAGTTGGTTATAGAATGAACTTTTGCATTATGTGTAAACTCAGGTTTAAAAGGTTGAAAATTACATGCTTCATCCTTTCTCTTGTGGGTGTTTTTCTTCATCTGATGAATGCAGTAACCCCTCCACCACCAGTTGGTCTTTCTGAGTGGATTGAGCAGCAGTTGACAAAAAGCGATCGACCGGAACTTACTAGTGCAAAAGTGGTTGTATCAGGTGGTAAGTAGATAATACCAAAACAATGTCATGTTGCATTTAAGTACATCTTGATTAAATCGTATCTGTAGCAGAACACTGTAATGTGATACATTAAAAAAATATGATGTAATTCTGAAATATGGCATAAGGGGCAGTGGGAGTGCACCCAACGTGTATGTTTTGTGGAGAGATAAAACATGAGTTTAACATATGCTAGTAGGCCTTTTAAGAACATTGTCATATTTGGTAAATCCCTTTAAAACTATACTAATATGAAGTGTTCTTAGATCCAAATCTGTTATATTTAACATTATTGCTAATCATTACAGGCATTATAAACATTATTATGTAATGGCTTGAATGATTTTAAAAATCATTATGTTTGTATTCTGCTCTTCTTCTATGAAGTGATGGACTCTGATTTTTACTGTGTGCCTACGGCTAAAAAATTATTCCTTAGTTATCCCACTACAGGTTTTTGTACCTAAAGCCAGCAGAGGGAGCACAAATTAGCACAACAGTCCTCTTCATCTGATTTCTGAGAATGATCTTGATGGTGCTGTAGGCAGGAAGTGGTTTATACATACATATGAAATAATAATATTAATAATGAAGACAAAAGCTGTATCTCCGAATATTAAATTCAATTTAGTAATATATCAAAAAAATACCCTATGCAAGTGTACATTTGTGCTTTTGCAAATGCAGATAGTCATACAGAAAGTTTATGTAGGCAATAAAAAAATCTTACAGCATATTATGTTTTTTCTTCATTTTTTTCATTCTTAACTTTTAAGGGAGAGGCTTGAAGAGCGGTGAAAATTTTAAGTTGTTGTATGATCTTGCGGATCAATTGCATGCTGCAGGTAAACTGGTCTTCCTCCTTTTTTTAAGCCTGGTTATTGTATTTTAAAAGGTCGATTAAAAACAGTGTTCATCTTAAGTCTTTTATTTTCATGTCTCTATCAAATACATTCTTAAAATCCTGTTAGTTTAGCCATAGAGAAAGTTTTGTCTTGTCCTTGTGGTCAACTGTGCATTTGAATGCCTGTGTATGAAGCAAAATAGGAAACTGTAGTGTTCCCCGTTCTTACCCAATCTCCAGAACACAAGTTCACAAACAAAAAGCAAAGCTGTATAAATTTTAAAAAATGGTCTTATCTCACTTTGAAGAGCTGATATTTTCTTCATATGTTCTAATATACTACTCTTTTACAGAATCCCTTGCACAGTGCTTGGTGTTAGAACAACTCTGTCTTTTTGCTATGTTTCTTTATTAACGAGAGAAAAGTGACCATGTACAGTGTTTCAGCACAATGCATTAACATCTTAACTAGTTTAGATTTCACATGTAATAATAAATTTACAGTTTTAAATGAATAGCTTTGTTTTGAAATTGGTGGCTTCACTAACTAAATGTCCATGTGGCATTTTCAAAGTTACTTTGATATTTTTCTTTACTATGCCTGACTTTTGAGCTCCACAGCAATACAAGATGGCACATGTGTTCTATTCAAACTTGGAGGAACATTATGGGAAGGCATTTGTGGGAAAATCCTGTTTTGACAAAGCAACAAGAGAAAATAATGGAAATATGCCAGACTGAAATCCTCGGTTTTAAATATATGGCCCTTTGGTGCTGGGAGTAAGGATTTCCTGTTGCTTATGAAGTGCATTAGCACTTAGTATCTGGAAGTTTCAGCCGGTGGTATAGAGAGGGATTACTATAAGAGCTCTTAAGAGGGAAGTTTCGAAATACGTGCCCTTAGAGTGTGGGACTTCTCAGTAACATACGTGTGCTTTTATGATGATATAAGTTTGGCTTGCTAATATTTTAAAAGAAAACACTGGAAATATTTTCTTTCAACTAGTTGGAGCTTCCCGTGCAGCTGTTGATGCTGGCTTTGTTCCTAATGACTTGCAAGTTGGACAGACGGGTAAAATAGTAGCACCAGTGAGTATGGAAATATCTTTCATGAAAGAGCTGTGATGTTTTCTAGCATGCATTTTCCTTCAAAGCAAATGCTTAGAGATGAGTTAAGTTTTTATACTGAGCCTAACAGGAAAAATCTTAGTGTGCCCAGTGTGATATTGTCATTTGACCATGCATTTATAAAACTACAGCAGCAAGCTGTGATATAAATCTCTACTTTGGGTCAATCAGAAGTTTTCTGCAGTTTTGTCAGAGGATTTGCATGCTGGATTTTTTCCTAATTGCCTGTGCTGCACGTTTTTTAGTTTTCTAACAGCTATCATTGATATGCTAAAAGATGTCACTCCCAACATGCACTTGAGATTATATTGATTTGTGGATTGATCTCTGGGAAGTGTTTTCTTGGGTTTGGGGATTTTTTTACAGGTGGTGGTTTGTTTTTTTTTCAAGTTTAGGTAACTGTAATGGGATTATTGCATTTACATTCTAAGCAAAATTTTTGTAAGGGATGAAAGTGCAAGAAAATTCAGAGAGAAATCATCTACAGGTTGGCTGCTGTAGAGTGAAATACCAAGAAGGTCATATTCTAATGAGTCGCTTAATGTTGGGAAACAACCTGCTGCACATCTTTTCTGCTATACGTCTTGATATTGCAGGGGGCTGATTTCTGTCCTTGTGTTGTTTTGGATCTAGGGGGTCCTTTGTGTCATATAGAAGTCTGGGACTACTTTCATTGTTCCTTATGACCTGGGAAAAGTGGTAGACAGACAAAACACGTGTGCATTTGTAAATAAGAAGGTACAGATGTAGGTCATCTGAGTGTGGGGTAGAATGTGTGTTAGCATGGGCTGAGATGTGATGATCATGGATGTGAGTAGGAAATTGTGACTAGGAACACAGGCAGGTATGGAAATCTGTTGGATGTATGCTTTGACCTAATGTATAAAGTAAACATTTAGGCTTTCAGAAAGTAGTTCTCTTTGTGTATGGTAACAGAAGGTATCAAAGAGCAACTTTTAACTTGTTTAATAAGACCAGGAAGGAAGTGTGAGCTGGACCTCAGAAACTCGTCGTATTTCAACTGCTGCAATTACCAAATCTCAGTAATTGAAATAATACTGTACATGTCCAAAGCCTTGATACGATCCAAAATGTTTTGCCATTGTACCATTAAGAGCTGCAAATTCGAGAATTTCAAACTGTGACCATTATTTTTCCAGTGAATACATCCAGCAGGATAGAGCAGTACTTGGAGATACAAGACAGGAACTGGTAATTCTTGGAGTCTGCTTTCAGTTCTCTCTGTTGGGTTTTCTTGAACAAGATACTTCCTGCTTCTGTGTTTTTCTGTTTTGAAATGTGGATAGGGATGCTGACTGCTTTTTTTTTTAAAGTACTCATCAGAGGCTGCCTGATAACAGCCCTGTAGGGTTAAGTGGTGCTGTTTCTAGGCACACTAACATTTAGCCTGTGCATCTATATGATAACCAACTGCTACAGAAACCAGCTTCTGAGTAACAGACCTGTTGATAAGGTTTAAGGTCCGTGTGGTTGTATATTGTGTCCTGCCAAAATATTGATAGCAGTGGTATTAACCTCTGCTATGCAAGGAAATTGTGAGGCTTTACGGACTATAAATGTGACTCTAATTCTTCTTTCTGGTGATGTCTTTCTTTTGTGCATGGTATGTAATTGTTATTTTTTTGGACATAGTGCAGGACAGCTGTAGCCCCCAGCATAATACTTCTATTTGCTAAGGGAACGTTTGTATTTAAATATAAGGCACTTTCTTTTGATCACACAGTAGGCATAAGGTCCAACATATTGCAACTATAGGTCTCAGCAAGCTAATCAACACTAGTTCAGTAAGTGCAACTGCAACATATATGGAAACTGCAGGTTCTAAAGAAGGCAGAGTCGGTTGTCATAAGGAGGCAGTCGTTGGTTGGATGTCACATACTGAGACCTTTGAAAACCAGGAGTAAGCTGAGTGTTATTTAACTGTGTATTTTGAAAGGGAGTGAGATGAGACTGACTAGCCTTAGTTCTTCACTACCCAGATGTCCACTAATGAAGTGGAAAATGCTAATTGGAAAACAGCTCAGCTCTGGTTTGTATGTCTGAAGGCTCAATGAGAACATACTTCACAGAGTCAAGGGCATATAAACAGTTACATTGAAAGAAAAAAGGCTAGTTTTGGGGAAAGATGCAGTGCTATAACTTGAGATAGAGGGATCATAGCAACATGTGAAAATAATAAGAACATAGAGCCTCATCATAGGATCACATCAGTGTCATCGCTGTCATCTTCTAGAGGATTGTTAAAATAGCCATCAGTCAGGACTGATGCCTGTTTAACTGTTGTGTAAATAAATGATCCTAACTGGCACAGTTGCATGGTGCTACATCTTTTTGTTGGCAGGTTGACGCATTTCTCTCTCATCTCCCTTCTTAACAAATATTTTTAAATTTGTGAGTTACGCAGAATACTGAAAATTATATGCCCCTTTTTTTGAATTGTTCAGATATTTCTCTGGATCTTAAAATACATGCAAGGACAGCATGCAGTGACTTAGAAGTATAGAAAATATTTTATGTTAATTGTAATAAAAGTGCCAGTTGAATTGATACTCCAGTTGCTCACTGGAGGAATTAATTTTTCAGTGTGCTGGATAGGTATCTTAAATATGAGGCAGTTTAAAGCTGCAAATTCTTAACTTCACGTTCCTAATTCTACTTCACCATCTTTTGGGTGCTTCAGCTAGAAAATTCTGTGCAGTAGAAAATAGAGTTCACTTAAAGAAGGAATAGAACTGAAAACTTTCTTGATCAGATCAGGAGTGTACTCGCTGTTTTAACAGTCCCTAGAAGGTGACTGCTTTCTCTGCCCATGAGGTATCACCAGTTCAGGGAGAGCTCGTGGCGTTTTATCTGGAAAATTACAAAGCAGCTTTGTACGTGGGTCAGTATGTTAGCTGAGGCCTGAGCTGTGTTTAGTTTTGAACTCTGATTGACACGGTGCCTGCCCTCCTGGGCATGTGGGTTTTAAGGAGGGGAAGAATCTTGGACACAAGAAGCTGCTGGAGTTTGAGGCATACTTGCTCTCCTGTGCAGCTGTTAGTTTCTGATGGGAAAGAATCTTAGTGTATGCTCTTACTGTTCTATTAATAGTCTCTTGCCCAGTCTCAGTGGAGGATTGGAATGCATTGTTTTTAAGGGAAGCTGGAATTGGGTCACTTTTGAGAGTACAGAGGGAGCAGAGTTAGCCACAAGCTCAGGAAGAGGGGAGGTGCTTCTGCTGCTATTTCTGTGTATGAATGGGCAGTGTTTCTGTGCTAATCATTGCGTAAGAAGGTAATAATCTAAAACATCTGCTTATTTCTTCCCTTGTGCCTTTGTGGATTTGGTGAAGGAAGGGTAATTTTGGTCATTGGTCCTTCAGTAACTCCGTGACTGGCTTAAGTTTTTAGGAGTGCAGCCCAGACAGTGCATCACAGGACATCAGACGCTCAGAGCCACAGCAGCTCTCCTGAAATGCCAGTGTATTAATACATGAACAAACTGCCAACCAAGAAACAGTTGTAGTTTGTTTTGTTTAAGTAATGAAAGAATGCAGTTAATCAGGGAGTACAAATTTCACCTTCTTTCTGTTTGAGAATTAGTTCTCTACAGTACATCTGAGCTTCTAAAATAGCCTTGGATCTCTCAACTTCAAGCTTTTGTCCATGGTGGAATGTATGCATTTTGTTGTTTTGATATTTGGTAATTTTTCTTTTGTATAATTGTACTCCAGTTCTTAAAATGGTTGGTGTATTGTTTTTGTTTCTCTTAGTAGCTTTTTTTTAACCTGTTGATTTCAGGTGATTGCAGCTCCTGTTTGGACATTCTCTCTTATGAAAGAGAAGGCTGATCTGTACTATTTGATGAGATGGAAGGAAAGAAATTCTAAGGCACAATTGGATGCATTTAAATATAAAATGTTAAACTTCCTAATTAAAAAAGTAATTTAGTATATTCAATATCTTTAAATAGTGGGAAGCATTTTAGGAGGTTTTTGGTGTGGTGTGTTGTTTTGGGTTTTGTGGGTTTTTTTTGTGTGTGTGTGTATGTTGTTGTTGGGTTTTGTTGTTGTTGGTTTTGTTTGTTTGTTTTTAATTAGAGGTCAGTTGTTTTCCAGTATTTCTTATATGCAGGTGTTATGCAGAAAAACAGAATTCAGCTCTCAGATTAAGCTCTATATGTAGTTTAAGAAAAAGCCCTTGTAACAAAATTCAAATTAGTTGGTTTTGGATAAAATTATCCTTCCTGTGAATGCCTACTATTAAGTATTAGTTAAGTATATCCAGTTAGAAAATACTAAATTCCCTGCACAAATCAAGCCTCCCACCACCACCCCAGAGTAACTGCTATTTATAGATAAGAAATTTCAAATAGTTGGGGTGTTAGTTTTCACAGTGAAAATCTTCCCAGTTCTTTCTCTCTTGTTCATAAAACAAAAGAAAGAAACAAGAACAAAAGGGGTGAGGAGAAGAAAGAGGTGAATGATGTTTTTCAGTTCCTTAAAACTTTTATAAATAAGTCGAGTGCATCATTTATTAGTTCAGTATTAGCTTTCCTTACCCAAGGTATGGTTAGCAACATTTCTAACATACAAAGAGGTGTGTAATCTTTCTCATTAGCTTTCATAATTTGTGTAATATTTAAACAAAAAAACTTCTGACTTGTGAGAAGAGGAAGGCAACTGCTATAAGGCTTGAGGAGCTTCTGTTAGTTTCTGAACTGTGACCTTTGCAGTGCAGATTTGTGAGGAAAGGACATATAGGAGATGAGAGAATGCCTACAAATAGGTGTGTAATGCTATTTTAGCTATCTGGGGTAGAAAAAGTACATTCCCAGGGCTGGTAGTTTACTGTGGAGGGCCTGGAGACTTGCTTCTGGAGAAGTATTGATGATTCAGGTGGGAAATCCTACACTGTCTCCAGTGCCACTGGGCACCTACACTTGGACACCCAAATTTTTCCCTCGGCATCTCCCAAGTTTTCCGTTGTGTCCTATTCTAATTACATTCTCCCTTTAGCTTTTGAAGGAAGGTTGGGTTGCACTAGGATTATCTCTCAATTTATTCCACCCAGAAAACAAACAAAACCTCAGTAGCACTGAGTTGCTTCTTTTTCAGGAAGAGTGTGTCATTTCATGTTGTTTATTTTGTTACTCTCTGACCTCGTGAAGGATCTGCTGCTGCCTGAAATGCATCCTTCTAGTTTAATTTCTTCAGTGTTTAAATGTTGACTTGATCATTTTAAAATTTATTTTATTTTCCTCTGTTGAAGTCTGTATTCTGTATGCTTTAGCATTCTTTATAGGTTTTCCTACCTGGCAATAGGGAAGACGTGGCCAGACCAGTATTTTCCAATTGTAGGACTCGAGGTGTCCATCCGGGGTTAACCATCGGTGGGCCAGGCGGGAAGGCCTCACCTTCACCATCTGAGACTTCATTGCGAGGTTTTCTTCATGAGGGGTGTACAGTACGAAGGGTGCATCCAGCAGGAAAAGCACAGCCAGAACTCCTTTTCGTTTTTGTTTTTGGTTTTTTTAGGTGTTCAGTTGCTGCTGTCTTGTTACTTCTAATATTGGGCACAAAATACTGTTCTAACAGGCGGCGAGAAACTGAGATGGAAAACTCGGGAAGGTGGGAGTTAGGAAATGCATGATGTAGTAATAATTGACACTGGATTAGATGATTGTGCTAGAAATGTGATATGATTGCACAGAAGGCAGATGTGTTTGGATATTGCATGTGCTGAGAAACCTCATGTGGGGAAAGCAGATGGGCATTCAGTGTAGTTCTAATATGATTGCCAGGAGTAAACTTGCTGAGCTGCTCAGCTTCAGTGCTTAAGCTTCGATTTCATACCAGAGGGTCTCTGTGGGTGTAATGGATTGCAGGACCTTCAAAAGGGAGGTGGATTTACAACTGTCAGGAACTGTCAGTAATAATGAGGGGAAAAAGAGACATGTTGCACAGGTGCAGCCTCAGATGAGATGCTGAAAAGTGAGATGTTGGTTCAAATAGTGGAAATGCACCAAAGCTGTGGAAGCACAGCAACAACTTGAGGTGTTACATTGGGTAGAAAATGCAGGAGTGGGATGAAATTAGAAGCTGGAAAAGGAAATGCGAATAGCAAGGAAGCATTTCCTGGCAGAGAGATACATGAAGGTGCAGAATGGTCATGTACAGAGCAGAGGAATTCCTGTTGCTCTGCTTCTTTTACAAGATGATGGGACACTTTCTGAGCTCATATTTTACTAAGCAGTCCTTTTCACTGCAGTGAGTGGCTTTTTAGCACTTAGTAGTCATATTCTTGCTTCAGGGCTAGCAGGAAGGGAGAAAGGTAGTATCACATTATTTACAGTATTATTTCTTTGTACTTGGTGGCAAAACAAATCCTTAAGCTAGCCTGTTTTTTTTTCTCTTTAAAATGCATGAGTGACTCATGGTTTTATTGTGTAATTAGTGGATACTAACTCTTCAGTGTTACTTGTCATTGCTCTCTTAGGGATCATTTGCTTGCTCGGGTTAGCATAGCAGTTTTGTTTCCCTTTGCTCTGTTGTGGGGCAGTGTAGGGAAAGTGAAACAAGGTATATTTTATTTCAGTATTTCTGTTCCTTTTTATTCTCTGGCCCTTATCTTAAAATTGCAACAGAATTAACTAATTAATTCCCTTAGCTTAATGGGAAGTATCGTTCCTCTCATCTTGATTGTACTAATTTTATAAATTTTTTACTCTGTGCTTATCAATGAGAAGATCTTCCTGATTAATTACACATACAAGAGAATATTGAGATACTAAAGATTCTGTATTCAGATACACGGTATATTACTTAATTTATCCTACATTCAGCTAGCTTCTTTGTAGGAATGTGTTATTTGTACATTACATTTGTGGGGTTTATTAACAGATGAGCAGGTGCACTTTTCATTGTATAAATGGCTGAGGCTGTTAGGTAGCTAGCAGATGGGAATAGTGTTGGGAAAACTGGCCGTGCTTGGGAAAGTGTTTTTGGAATATCTCCTCTGATAATTCACTATTGTTGAAAAGTAGCTTTGTAGTGGCAAACTTTAGAGAGCTGTTTGTATGCAGCTGGGACTGAATTTACAGGCTACCTTTCTCTGGCTTGCTAAAATGCTAAGGATTGACAACCCCTTTCATCCTGCATTATCCAGTGTAGCTTTTAACTCCAAGAAAACTATGTTCACAAATTGATGCTCCGCTCCTTTGGGGTTGGTGCAGAAACATTAAATTGTACTAAAATATTCATATGTGAGTGCATTTAGCTGAAAGCAATTGATGTGCTTTTCCCTAGAGAGAGGAAAAAAAAATGCTGTATGGCCCTGCACTCCAGCAGACACCCTAACCACGCTTGAGAGTAATTACATAGCTTGGCTGATCAAAGGTTTTTAAAGTGAAAAAGAAACTGTAGTTGGGATATAGTTTAGTAATGTGTGCTTCTTGAATGGAACATAGTCAACTGCATCATAGCAATTATTTGATATACAGTGTAATATATGTGAACTAGTGTCAAGCCAGAAAATATTTTATTGGGTTAATAGCTTGTAATTGGAAGGAATCTCTTGTATGAAGCAATTTAATTGCAAAGATTTCTTTCTAATTTCATTGTCCTTTCACTCTTATGAAAAAAATAAAATATCTGAGGTGCCTTTAAAAAGAGTATGTGTGCCAAAGGGGTTTATCAAACTAGCCTGTTTAAAAGCATGCCACTGGTAGGATGATAGATTGATGTACAGTGAAGGTTTTTAGCGTAATTCAAAAGTTGGCATAGAAATCAATAGTAGCTGACGGCATGCTTGCAAAGTAACTACCTCATCTTGTGTTGCACCTGTGGCAGATGCACAGTGGTCTCTTACAGCAGCATTCACAGTCAGTGTTGGGTTGCAACTAGAAACTGTTCTTGTGGTTCTTTTAAGCAAATGTATCTTAACTGCCCCAAGGCAGCCTAAGGCATTTTAAAATATTCTCCGAAGTAAAAATGAAGTAATGTTATATGCCACAAATTATTCTGTAAATAATTGGAAGAAACAGTATGCACAGGAAAATAACTGCATTGTTATATTGGTAATTATAATAATCCACATATATAGCACTCTAGTGACATTTATCCAAACAGTGTGTAACTGGCTGTGGGGATTCTGGAGCCAGTTGTGCAAATTCCTGCATGTGAAGTCTGATGGACTTGCTCTAGATGCTGATATGTAAGTTTGGTACATTTAAAGCAGAAATAGGAGTTTAGGGGATGGCTAAGGGGCACTTGCTCATTTTAATGACTAGCATGCAATGACTCTCTCTACAAGACATAGCGGGGTCATGTTTGTAGAAAAAACAATGTAAGGCTAGATTAACACTTTAGATAGCAAATGAGATGTTGGATTCTTGATTTGGAATCTTTCCTTTAAATAGGATAAATTCAGGACTTGGAATTTTGTTTCTTTTTAGGGTTGTTGTGATGCAAACGTGCTTCCAAACGTTGAAGTCTCTGTCAGGGCCCTGGCTCCCACTGGAGTCTTGTGCGATATTGTGTGGCAGGAGAAATTAAAACACATTTGGCCTTTATGCTGGTTTGCTGACAGAATCAGCTTTGGCTGCTGCTGTAGCCTGTGTGAGCAGCCTAATGGGGCTCCCACCTTTACATGTTCCCATTACTGACATACCAAACCCTTTCTGCAATAGCACATCTTTAATGTAAGTTCTCTCTGATTGTGCCTCCCTTCCCTCTGCTTCATCCATTTTAGGCTGTTTGGTCCATTCCGTGTCCTGTGCTGCGTGTTTCTTCTGTGCTCTTTCTTACCATTAACTCTCTTCTCTGGTGTCCCTTCACCTGTGCTAATGTCTGCTATCCACTTCACAAATAAAAATTTGTGGCGTGGCTGTGGCATATGTGCAGTAATTATTTCCGGTGTGAAATTCAGTGACTGTGAGGCAAGACAGTTGTCTAATTAGATGCTATGCCCTTATAGCACCAAAACTTTCACTTTGACTTTCACTTTAATTGCTTTTAGGACTTCATCTTGTATCAGACAGTGCAGCAAGCCCCTTGGTACAGAATCTGTGTGCTGTTTTGTTATGCCGTTCTCACGCGGCACAGTGCTGGCAGCAGCCCTTCAGTGAAAACCTGCCTGTGCACAAGCACCAGGGAGTTGCGAAATGCCACTCTGTGTCCTGGACTTTGCTGTAAGTGCCTGTAATTGTAGGCTGTGGATCAGCCACCTGACAGCAGTAACTAGAGCAGCTTCCAGGGATCCAGAAAGCGGGAACTTGAAGTTAGTGTAAATCCATCTTTGTTGGCGCCCGAGAGGTGAGATCCAGCCCCTGATTCAGGCTGGTTTGTGCCATTGCATGGGTCTCTTGTGTCATTGAGCTCTGAAGAACTGAGATCTCCTTCCAGATCTTTATGTGCTCTCTGCTGCAATGGCTGGCATGTCGCATAATGCAGCTGGAAGCAACACTGCGCTGTAGTACCAAGATGCTTTTCATTTTCCATCCTCACTTGATAGTGCTTGGGGCTACAGTGCTGGCTTGGGACTTTGAACGCTAACATGATAGAAATGATAGGACTCAGCAAAAGCCATGAGAGAAGTTACTGAGTGCAGGGAGAACATCACAACAAGGGTATTAGCCTGAAAATAACTAAGAGATCTGAATATCTGAGTCTTTCATGACCTCTCTGGACAACCAGTTGAATTCTGTCTTTGAAGAGCACTGAACAGTCCTGACTGTCATTCAGACCTTGTGGGTCCTTTGCTTCCCTCTTACTCAATTGTTGAATAGATTTAAACTGAGATTTAAGCAGTCAAGTCTATTGTACAGAATGGAACTATTGATAAGAAACATGCTGTCCTACGTGTTCTTTGTATGAATACATTACTGAGGTGAAGTCTTACAGTCTGCAGAATGGACCAGGTATGTGAGGCAGGAAGCCAAAAGCACGGAACATAGAAGAGCATGGCTTAGACAGATAACAAAGGCTTTTTAGACGAGCCTGGTGATTTACAAATGTCCTTTTAATGAAACATCCTTGTCTTTCCTAGGTATTGTAATAGAATATATACATAGAAATCTGGCTCCTGGTTAGCTGGATTCTTTCCAAAGGCTGAACTTCACAATGTTAAACAGACTGAGCAGAGTATCTGGTAATCTAGATGACTGGCACTTAATGAATGGCTCTAAAAAAAATCAAATTACGGTAATGTGTTTTTGAAAAGAGCTTGTCTTAAAGACTATATGATGTTAGAATAATTTCTCCTGTAACATCTGTTCTTTTATTTGGTATAATTAAAATATTGCATTCTTACCATGACTTCTTATATGCAGCACGTATTATATTACATTGCAGCTGTGGTTAAAATGGATTGACCTCCAATAGTAATCTACTCAGTAAAAAGCTATTGAGGCTAAGAGATTTCCGAGTATCTTCAACAGCTGTGTGTTTTTGTAGAAATACATAGACTAGATTCTGTGCTTCAATTTCAAAGCAAGCCTTTTTAATAGGAAATACTTTGTTCATGCTCTGGTTTCCCTCCCTTTCAATTTTTACAGGAGATAGCTTTTGTAGAAAATCTTCATAAATTGTATTTATCTATTCCTGTGTAAAAACCAGTGTAATAGGTGAAATCTGTAGGTGTAGAAACATCAGAAAGCAATAATATATTTTTCTTTAATTGATATGATGACTATCAGGCCTGTCTGATTAGACCTGCATGGTCTCTGTATTTGAACACCTTCGTTTGTCAGCCTCCTCTGTAGGTCTGCGCCTGTTCTACAGCTGTGCTTTGTTCTGTCTTGTTAAAAGCCACTTAACTGTAATGCACATCTCCAGTTGCACAGGGATAAAATTTTTTTTGAGCCTCTTACCCTCCCTGGCCCCCAAAATAATGTATTGAATTAGATTTGTATGTTCTCAAATATGGACTAACCTTGGTATTTTTAAAAGAGAAATTCTGTTAGTATTTGAGGTTGTGTCTTTTCTACGCATGTATAAATACCACTTTTTAGTTGGTTTGGACAGATGATCCCCTAACTAGTTTTGTGTATTACAGTTTCCTCTTATTCCATGAGTAGTACTTTTTCATTGGATGAAAAGGACTTTCTTTTTCTTCTGTAAAATTAGGTAGCTAAACAGTATAGGTTTGACTGCTACTTAGACTCGTGGTGGTGGGAAAACTGTCACAGAGCTGCAAATATTTTGGATAGATTATAGCCTGGATGACTTTCAGCCCGAGGGAAAAACCTGTTTTTCTGCTGTGAATCACAACTGTTGATATAGATCTATTTCTCTATAAACTTTCTTTTGAATGTAAGTCTCTTCAGAAATGCTAGAAAGGAAGCCACAAATTGTAAAGATCTACTTCATGTTGGCATCTACGTGGGAAGCACTTCCGTACTCATCCTGTATAGGAGTTGATAGTGAATGGGAGAAGGAAAGCTTTAGAGCATATAGACATTAAGGGTTGGGGTAAATAATAGAAACTATTGCTACAAGTGTATAGTGCGCTAGCCCACTTGAGTATCAGAAATGTTTTATCCTGCCATATAGGAAGCTTTTTAAAGGTTTAAACACCTGAATGTCAGCTTTGTGCACCCTGTCTTACTTAAAGGATCCTAGAGACTTCGAACAAAAAAGCCTGCCTTTTCTCTTTAGGTGCTGCATTATCCATCAGTAGCTTATCTTGCTTAATATTTGTGTTGGGAATCTCCAGGGTCATAAGTAACACTCATTGCCCCATGCTCTAGCTGAGCAGTCTCTTTATGTTTGATGCAGATCTCTGTGTTGTATTTTTTTTTCCCCTCATCTCTCTTTGCCAGATGCTCCTTTGGGACTCTCCTTTTACAGTTACATTGCAGCCCCGAGTGGGGAAGGGAACCAATTGTCAGCTGCCTTTAATATTGAAAATTACTGTAATGTAAAAACTACTGCATGTAACTGATTTTGAGTAAGGTTTGTGAGAGCTTCCTGAAATTATGTCCAGAGCACCAAAATGTCTCCTTTTTGTTTTCTTCTAGGAGCTTTATATTGCCGTGGGAATATCTGGAGCAATCCAACACTTGGCTGGGATGAAAGACAGCAAGGTATATAAAGATGAATGTGCTAGAAAATATTTTTGAGGAAGGAAATGAATTGACTTGCTTGCTTTTACATCAGCCAGCTTTCCAGGGTTTATTTTAATGTTAAAATTGCCAGATTGTCTGCTTCTTTAAAACATGCTAGACCTGTAAGCCTTGCCAAAAAAACATCTAACACAGTAGGAAAACCATGGCACTACAACCCAAAGTGGTAAGTAGAAGCAGCTAATTGACTTTGTTTATCAAAAAAACCCCCCCCACACCACGTATGCCCGAGTTCTATACAATAGTTCCATTTGCATTTATTTCGGAGTATGACATTAATTCATGCATAACAATGTGCAGTTTGAATTATGAACTTAGTATTCCATAAAGTAAAAGATGTCTGACATTCCTGCATTTAGCCATTCAAATGGAAACCTATTATAAAATGGCAGTAAAACTTTAAAAGGTTTAACTCATTAGTTGCCAAAGCAAATAATCTGAAATTGGAATTGCCAGTTTGATTCACAGTGCATTGTTTGGAACGAGGAGCAGAATTACCAGCTGAATCATACTATCAAATGCCAAGCATCAGAACTGTACGTTGTCCTGCCTCCCCACAAGTAATTTTAGAAAAAGGAAATATATTTTTTTTCTTTTTCCAGGGAATGAATTTATGCTTTGTGGAAGAAACCAAACCCAGAACTCTGAATAGCTTATAAAACCAGGGAAAAAGTTTGCAAAACATACAGGCAGGTTGTTGTGTTTAACCAATGACAGACTAGTGAGTTTATGTGACTGGTAGCTGTCCTCACAAGCCAGCCTGTGTGATGGCATGATCTGTGCTTTCTTACAATTCGGTTCTTTTTGCGTTTTGTTTTGGTTTTTGGAATAACGTATAAGCTGGATTTTGGGATACATCACCCTTTTTGGGGTCTCAGTCTTCTCAAATTGGGGAAATGGAGGATGAGTGATAGACAGGGATGAAGGTCACTTATTGAGCAGTGTGAATAATAGTGTCTGCAGCCGGGTATTTTCGCTGGTCTTGGTGGAGCACGTTGCTGCAGTGTCTTCTGCTCGCAGCGCAGCAACAGGGAAAGTCCCTGAGAGCAGCACAGATGCGGAGCTGCCCTGGCCGTCCTCAGCTCTCTCTGGAGTCTGCTAGGAGCTGATGGGCCACAGTATGAAGAGTGTCTTTGTTTCGAGGCGTTTAGTCTCCAACTGTGCTTTTTGGGTGGGGGAGAAGATCGGTGGGTGGGATTAGTATCAGCCACTGACAGAACTGTGTATTCAAAGCTGTTTAAAACCTGATGTGACCCTGCTTGTATTTATCTCCTGCCTTCTCTCAGTTAAGACTACTAGCAGTACTGGGAACCTATTACTTGATGTAAAAATACAAAGCAGCAATATTACCCTGTACTGTAACAGCAAAACTTCTGTTTTTTTGACGTTTCAGTGCTGTGTTTGATATTTTGATGTTCTTCGTAGGAAATAAGGGAAGATGAAATTTGTCTATATGAGATGCATACTTAGCAGTTTCATTTATCCCATCTGTCTTAGTTTTGGTAGTGTAAATGCATGTGTGTATTGTAAAATTGAGTTTTACTTATTTGTATTTGAAATGTGTTCTGATCTCCTTTTAAGCCAAAGCATGTAGATGTAGTTACTGAAGAGATCCAGTTTTTACAAACAGAAAGAATTATACAGCCATGGGAGCTCTCTGGAGTGTCCCCTCTCTTCCCTCAGCACTGTGAATTATCTGGCATTGTGAACTTGTACACTTCAGGATATGTTTTCTGAAGTAGTAAGATGCTTTCTACCAAGTGAAATGTATAATTTATTTGTCCTTTTACAGCAAGGTAGCAAATGCAGCTTTTGAGGAGAGCTGGAGAATCATCGTTGCTTTTTTGCCTTCTTTTTAATTCCCTCATGAGGTAGTTACAGTATCTTTTCTTTCTAAGAGATTTTAACTTGCAACACTTCTGTTGCAAGCAAGGTGATGCTTTTACTGATTACAATAGAAAGTCTGATTTAGCAATGAGGTAGAGAACCAGATTTTATTAAAAAGGTATTCCAGCTAATGTGGAGACAAAGGAAGGACTAGGCTGCCAGACTAAAGCTTAAAACAATTTTGCAAGCAGCTGGTGTTAACTATTTTTGTGATAGGGACAGAGCCAGCAGCTGCAAAGTGTCACCAACTGCTGGCCTGAGCCAGCCCTCAGTGTTAGCCCCTGTGAATGGTTCTGGAAAGCCTGGTAGGGCCTCGGAGCATGAAGTTTTTATGGAGATAATGTCCTCAGCTATCACAGCCTGGATTTTGCTTCCTGCACTGTAGAATTATCAGTGGAGGTCTGCATTTGTAATGTGGCAACTGAAAGAAAAACAATACACCTTGGAGAAGCACTACTGGAATACTTGCAGGTCTCTGCTTTTGAGCTGCTGAGAGGGCAGCAGCAGCGCTCTGCTGTAGGTATTTCCTTCTTGCATAAAAGTTGTGGTCCTTTTTTATAGTGAGTCACAGGGTACAAATGACCTGTGAAGAAAAAACATGTCTGTGGGCCTAAAAACACAGGATTTGCAAACTTGTATCTGTGGGTTACTGCCACTAGGTGTATGCTACTGAGCCATTAATTTTGTTGGACAAGTACATTCAGCAGAGGGAGTAAAACAGACACGCAAACTGTGGCTACCTGGCAATGGCAGGTGGGTGCATTAAATAACTGCTGGGTTAGAACTGTCCTGAGAACTCTGGTTGCCTCGAATCAGAGTTCGCATTGGCAGCATTTAGGTGGAAAGGCAATACTGGAGTGCCATGGTTTAGGCCCCTGCTTGGTGTACAGCTCATTTTATGAGCTGTTGTCTTTTTTTCTCCTTTTTTTTTTTCTTTTAATTCCTCATCATTTATGGAGTGTTCCCCACCCTGTTGTAGATTTTGATGTGGACACCCACATTTATTTTGCTGGAAGCTGTCACAGACATTTACAGAGTAATTTACCTGTATGAAAGAGTTTAAACCAGGAAGGACGTTTTTCTGGACTGTTGTGCTGGGATTTTGATCATGTGCATTTCTCTGCTGTGTGACAAAGTAAAGAAGATGTCCCATAGTAAGGACAGAGGCCTTTAGGCATGGCTTTGTTGTACTTGTTTTAAATTTAAATGCTATCTCTGAGTTATTTCTTTAATGGTATGGCTTAGGTCTTGCAGATAATAGTTTATAGTAATTTTTTTCTAGACTTTTCAACGGGGAAGGATAGTCCAATGTATGCAATAAGCAGGGAAGGGGGAGTTTTTTGGGAGGGGTGTTGGGTTTGGTTTTGAGGTGGAAAGGAAAAACTTTGTTAAATGTTGCAATTTGTATCTTTGGTTTCTAGGGTCTTGGAGATAATTTAGCCTGTGTTTCCTGGATAAGGCCTGTCACTGTAATCTAGCATGAGATTATATACATATCTATCTATCTATCTATCTATATATTCACATGGTGGTTTACTGTTGCTTGCAGACCATTGTTGCTATTAACAAGGATCCGGAAGCTCCGATTTTCCAAGTGGCAGACTATGGATTGGTGGCAGACTTATTTCAGGTATGGCTAAACTTGGCGATGCACAGGATAATGGTTTCAGGGCTCTAATGATAGCTTAGAGACAGGTAGATAAGATAATAAGTGTTAAAGATGTCTGGGTGGGGCTGTTTGCTTTGGGTTGTTTTGTTAAATAATTGGTGTTATGATTTAATTATTTTCAGTCTCAAAATGTCATCCTTGCAAGTAGAAGCCTCTGTGCATGTGCGTGCACGTGTGTGTGTGTGTGTTTGTGTGTGTTCGAGGCAGGGAATCACAGCCAATCCTGCCTCCGTTCTGAATATGAACCATTTTGAGAAAAAAACGCACGTAGGTGCTTACATATATTTTTAAGCTTCATAACGTATGAAACTAGAGAGTTGGCATTGCATTTAGACTGCAGCAGGCGTCCTTATTTTTGCCTGAGCTTGCTGCCTTACTTGCAGGAACTTGCAGTTCTCGCTGGGAAGAGTGAGCTGTGAGCTAGCCCGTGTCCAAGCAGCTGTGGCTCATGTGTGCGAGCCGCCGGTGCGCATGTCCGCGTGTGTGACTGGCGGGAGCTTGGAGTGGCTCTGTGGAGAGGCGTGGGCAGAAACGCTGCCAGCACTTAATGCTATTCCTGAACTGATGCCCGCTGGCTCAGCGGTGAGCACGGGCCTTTTTGTAAGCCAGAGACAGTCACATTCTGAACAAACACCATGTAGACAATTTCCTTAATAAATTTTGTACGAATGCATTATTTCCACCTAATGGAAATGTAGCTCTCTTAAATAATTAAGAGGCTTTATTCAGCAGGAGTGAAGTGGGGAGTGTTGTGAGCTGGGGTGACCCACAGCCCCTGGAGTGGTGTGCTGGGCAGGAGGGTGGGGAGTGGAACTGGGGGGTTGGGTGCTGCACGGGGAGAGTTTGGGGGTCAGAGGGAGAGCAGGCACTACCCCAGCTCTGTTTCTTGCAGGCGGTGCCTGAGATGACGGAAATCCTGAAGAAGAAGTGAGTGACGGTGATGGACCCTGCACTGCAGTTGTAGTGCGAGGTGGGGAAAAGGGGCAAATAAAGGATTATTGGAAAGAGGTGGGGTGACGGTGGTTTTGGTTGGTTGGTTTTGGTTTTTTTTTGGTGGGCAGTGGGATGGCACACAGAGTGGTGATGGTAGGGCAGAGGAAAGAAAGGAAGGGAAGGCAGGTAAGACAGGAAGGGAAGGGTGCAAAGGGAATGAAAGAGGGATACAAGGCAGGAGGCTGCATGTGTTTGTCAGTGTTTATTCCCATCCCCTCTCCCTTCCCAGCCGCGCTCGGCCCCTAGGCAGGCTCAGGCTGGGGGGCCAGGCTGGACTTAGGCCGTCCAGCAGCTCCGTAGTGCTCCTGGGCACTGTTGGGCGGGCTCCAGGCTGGTGGCAGGACAGGTCCATAGTCTGTTCCCCAGGCAC
The DNA here is from genome assembly GCA_013399365.1 of Pampusana beccarii. Taxonomy (NCBI): domain Eukaryota; kingdom Metazoa; phylum Chordata; class Aves; order Columbiformes; family Columbidae; genus Pampusana; species Pampusana beccarii. The sequence continues at coordinate 723,351 of VWYH01004461.1, read as the reverse complement.
TGTGGGTCCATGTTGGCTGAAGACTGCTGAAAGGTCCATTTTCTGCAGAGGACACCGCAGGTCCCACCTGGCCCAGAGCTGGTGGCAGGTCAGGTGTGTCATGCCCCATGGGCACTGGTGGCCAGAGGTGGTGCTGGCTTGGTCCCAGGCTGGTGGCCATTGCAAGAGATACCACAAGGTGCTCCCAGCACTGCGGCTTTGCCGGCAGCAGCCTCCTGATGCAGCACAGTGAGTATTTTCCCACAGCTGTCCCTGTGGCCCCAGGCTGTCCCTATGCCTTGGGAACCCTGCCCAGCCGTGGCTCTGGGGTCCCCAGCGCCCCGTACTTCTCATCGATCACTGGGGCACCCTGTGGGCAGTCAAGGAGTGGCTTGAGCTGGAAGACGTCAAGGCTCTCCTGGTTCCTGCGGTTGTAGACGCTGAGCCGGTGGCCCAGGTCAGGACTTGCCCCCACTGAGCCCACTGGGCTGGGCAGCTTCAGGTTGACAGGATCCAGCCCCTTCTGTGCCAGGCAGGCCTCCTCTGACAGGGACGACAGCAGCTCCTGCACCATGGCCTGGGCCACCCGCTGCTGGGTGGGCGCAAGGTCAGCCCGCGGGCCGGCGCCAGCCTCCGCGGCATCCTCACAGGCCGTGCTGCAGTCCGGGGATGAGCCCAGTGTCTGGCTGCTCTCGCTGCAGGCCTGGGTGCCTGAGCTGACGGTCGACCGTGAGGCACTGCCCGATGTGATGCTGGCAGATGTCCCGGTGCTGCCCAGCCGCATCGGCACCTCCACTGTGAAGAGGTCAGAAGAGATGTTGGGGCGATGGACGTCGATGGCGGCAGTGGTGACCACGCAGATGGCTGCCTCAGGGACACCGCTGTCTGCGGGAAGAAAGAGAGAGGAAGGAAGCTTGAGCAACCCATGGGGCAGGAGGGCCTAACCAGGACAGGGCGGGCAGCTGAGGTGGTGGGAGTGAAACCATTGTGTTACAAAATAGCTATGTATGGCATCTGTCCCTTTTTATTTATATAGTTTTATTAATATACACATGTATAGATACATCTTCATGGAGAGAGATAGCTCTGTATGTAAAATAGGCATACAGCTATAGAAATAATGCAATATACCTCCAGATGTGTGTACATGATATAAAATACTTAGCCCCCTTGTGTCTAGATATACACATTTTTTTGTATGTCTGTCTGCATGTTTGTGCATGTCAGTCTCTGTGTGCACGTGCAACTGTGTGTGCATGTCTGTGGCCGTGTGTGCATATCTCTGTGTGTCTGTGCCTGTCTGCATGTTTTTCTGTGTCTGCATGTTTGCCTATGTGTCTGTGTGCATCTTTGTGTACATGACTGTATGTCTGCATGTGTGTCTGTTCATCTGTGAGTCTGCATGTGTCTGCATGACTGTGTATGCATGTGTGAGTGCATCTGTCTGCCCATGAGTGTCTGTGTGTGCATGTCTGCATGTGTGTGTGTTTCTGTCTGCGTGTGTTTGTGCATGCATGTGCCTGTGTGTGTGTCTCTGTGCACCTGCGCATGTATCTGAGTCTGTGCAGGTGTGTGTGTGTTAATCTGCGTGTATATGTCGGTGTGTGTGTCTGCACGAGTGTCTATGTCTGTGTGTGCAAGTGTGTATGTGTGTGTGTGTATGTGTCGGTGTGTGCGACTGTGTCTATGCATGAGTGTGCAAGTGTGTATGAGTGTGCGTCTGTGCATGTGTGTGTCTGCATCTGCGTGTATGTGTCAGTGTGTGCGAGTGTGTCTGTGCATGAGGGTCTGTGTCTGCCTGTGTTTGTGTATAAGTGTGTCTGTGTGTGCATCTGTATGTGCATGTATGTGTGCAAGGATGTCTGAGTGTGTGTGCAAGTCTGTGCATCTGTCTGCCTGTGTGTGTTTGTGTCTGGTTGTCTGTATGCGTAGTTGTGCAAGTGTGTCTGTATGTGCATGTCTATATGTGTATGCATCTGTATGTGCATATGTGTGCCTGTGAGTGTTGGGGTGTGTGTGTTTCTGTCTGGGTGTGTCTGTGTGCGCATGAGTGTGTCTGTGTCTGTCTGTGTGTGCCTATGTGTCTGTATGCATGTGTTTCTGTCTGCGTGTGCATGTGTGTGAGTGTGCATCTATATATGAATGCATGTGTCTGTGCATGTGTTAGTGTGTGTTTCTGTGTGTGTATGTCTCTGAGTGAGTCTGTGCCTGTGTGCACTTCTGTATGTGCATGATGTGCCTGTGCACCTATGTGTCTGTATACGCATGTATGTCTGTGAGAGTCTGTGTGTGCGTCTGTACATTCCCCTGTGTGCAAGTGTGTCCGTGCGTGTCTGAGAGTCTGTCTCTTTGTATGCGTACTTGTGTGCATGCCTGTTTCTGCATGTGTGTGAATCTGTGTGTGTGTGTGTGCATGGGTCTCCATGCGCATCTGTGGTCTGTATCTGTGTGAATGTGTGTGTCTTCATGTGTCTGCCTGTGTTTGTGTGTGCCTATCTCTGTGTGCGTGTGCGTCTGCATATATGGGCGTCTGTGTCTCTCCGCATGGGTCTGTGTGTGTGTGTGCCTGTGTATGCATGTGTGTCTCCATACGTGTGCCTGTGTGTGTATGTGTCTGTGGGCCTATGTCTCTGTATGTCTGAGTGCCTGTGTGTGCACACCTGTGTTCCCGTGTGCGTTTCTGTGTGTGTCTGTGCATGTCTGTGTGTGTATCTGTCTGTGTGTGTGTCTGCATCTGCATGGTCTGTGTGCATGTCTCTGAGTGTGAGTCTACGAGTCTCTGCGTTTGTGTATCTGTGTGTGAATCTGTGTGCATGTCTGGGGAGTGCGGGTACATGTGTCTGCAGGTCTGTTTGCGTGAGTGTGCCTCTGTGTGTGTATGTCTGTGCGTGTTTGTATGGGTGCTTGTGTGTCTGCCTCTGTGTGTGTGTGTGCCTGTGCTTGTGTTTCAGTGAGTGCGTGTATCTGTGTGCTTGTGTATCTGGGTGTGAGTGTGTGTCTGTGTGTTCGTGTCTGTGTGTCCGTGATACTTACCTGTAATTATCTAGTGTGGAAACAATACAAACACACACAAACCATCCTGTTTATTATATATCTGTGTGTATATATAGGGATATACAAATATAATACATCAATCTTATACATACATTAACAGACCCCCCTCATTATTTATACTGCTTTTAAATTCACACACACACACACACACACACACATAGATACACACACTTTTTTTGTAGATCTCCATATGTTTATAGAGGGATATACAGATATAAATAATACCATTTGCCTATATACGTGCACACACACTCTTTATGTAAAATACACAGGTGTATATACACAGTCTCTCTAACCTCCAGCCCTTTTATATACACATAATCTTCATATATAGCTTTATCCATACCGATATAGGGAATACATGTGTGTGTATATATGAGCCTCATAACAAATACACACACTATATAGTGTATAGTCCTCTCTTTAAATACATATAATTATCTGTTGGTAAACAGAATCTCCATCTTTATAAATGAATACATTTCTGTGTATGTATATATTTATGGGAGATATATAGATAGATAGCTAGATATTTATATATCTATGTATCTATATATACACATCTGGAATATTGTGTCCAGTTCTGGGCCCCCTCAGTTCCAGAAGGACAGGGAGCTGCTGCAGAGAGTGCAGCGTAGGGCAACAAAGATGCTGAAGGGAGTGGAGCATCTCCCTTATGAGGAAAGGCTGAGGGAGCTGGGGCTCTTTAGTTCGGCGAAGAGACGACTAAGGGGTGATCTCATTAGTGTTTATAAATATATAAAGGGGTATAATATGTAGTACATATTATACACACACAATTATATATGAGTGTACACACACACATATGTAATACATAGGGGTATATATACACAGTCTCTCACACTCCCCTTGCCCATTTTATATACAGATAATCTTTACATGTAGATGTATCCATATAGATACGGGGAGAGTGTGTGTATAAGGAGCCTCATATATAATACAGTATACATACTTGTATACACACAGACATTTGATACATATACTCTGTAATACGTAGCCCCCACTTTAAATATATAAAATTCTCTATGTTTAAATACAACACATATACTTACCTTTATATATAAAGATATATCTGTATCAGTGTGTGTGTATATCTGGGAATGCATATAGGGATATACATATATAATACATTATCCATTTATATTAATACTCTCCCCCTTTATTTATTTTAAATTATATACACAAACACATATAGATAAAGATACAGCTTTCTACAGATCTCCAAATATATTATGGGGATGTATACAGAGGAATATACATCTATATCCACTACCATATACCTATATATATGTGTATATATTCTATAAAGAACAGGTGTATATACACATTCTCACATACACCTCTCCCATTTTATATACACAATCTTTCATAGAGATTTATCCATATAGATACGGGAAATATATTTCTGTGTATGTATATATGAGCACCATTTAGAATACATTATAGTTATATTTGTACAAACACTTCATATATATATATATATATACACACATATAGTACATAGTTGTGTCCCCCCCCTTTAAATACATATAATTATCTTTAAATAGAATACACACATTCTTGCTCTCTCACACACAGACATATGCTTACCTTTAACATAAATATAAATAAAAATATCCATATCTCACTGTGTGTATGTGTCTGGGGAATGCCTATCAGCCCCTATTTAAACAGCTTTTAAATTATACACACACACACATATGGACACACACACGCCCCTTTTTTATGAATCTCCAAATATATTGTGGGGTTGTATATACAGGGATGTACATCTATATGTAATGTCATATACTTTTATATATGTGCACACACATTATATATAATACCTAGGTATATAGACACACAGTCTCTCACACACCCCACAGCCCCCCCATTTTACATCCACATAATCTTTATATGAAGATTGAGCCATATAGATACGGGGAAATATGTGTGTATCTATTATGAACCCCACGTCTAATTATACCCCATGTATAATATAACATTCTAAAGCGTAGGTCTGTACATATATACACACACAATAGTACATGGTCCCCCATGTATAACACATTACACGTATAAATGTACAGACATATATATACATACACATATACACATACACTATATGTGTATATAGTACATAGTCCCTCCTTCAAATACATGTAATTATCGGTCTGTAAACAGAATACACACCCCTCCACCCTTTATATATATATATATATATATAAAATATGTATATATTTGTGTGTGTATATTTATTTATAGGTTATATATTTAAAAAATCCATTACACCTACACAGGATCACCCCCCCTTTATTTACATAGCTGTCTACACACACATATAGATACACATCTCTCTATATATTGCCATGTCTATAATGGGGATGAATATAGAAATATATAGAGCTACAAATAATGCCATATATCTGTACATATATACACATGCACACATATTCTATACAATATATATGTGTGTACGTGCTTATATACAGGGTCTTGTCTCTCACACATATGTTTTATGTACACATAATATTTATAGATTTATCCATGCAGATATGGGTAGAGTGTGTGTGTCAGGAGCCCCCTATATAATACAGTATACATATGTGTGTACACACAGACAATACATAGACTATATAATATACAGTCCTCCTCTTCAATACATATCACGATCTATCTTTAAAGGCCTGGTCCCGCAGGGCCTGCTCGGCTCGCTGGGAGCTGCTGGGGACACCCGGGGCCGGGCCAGCCGAGGCCTGTCCTGGGAAACCCCTCCTGAGCCCCAGCCCAGCCCCGGGGCCGCTGGTACATACACCGAGAGGTGGGGATAGGGACATACGTATACAATACATTATACATGAACACACACACACTTATCCATGTCACATGATACCTCTCAAATAATGTATGTGTGTGCATATACATATGTATGCACAGAAACGCACAGAGATACACTGGTTTAAACATCTCCCAAATAAATGATGAGGATGTATACAGCGGGATATACATCTACAAATAATACCATATACATACATTTGTGCAGACACATACATATTGTATAGAATACTTAGGCATATATTTACACAGCCTCTCTCTCGACCCCCACCCCCTATTTTTTATACAAATAATCTTTATATATAGATTCATCCATCTAGATATGGAGAATACGTGTGTGTATATCTGCCCCATGTATAATTCATGATATATATAGTGCTTACCTTTATATATCTCACTGTCTATACACACGAAGAATGTATATATAGGGAATCTATGTTAAAAACCTACCTATACGTGCACACACACATATAAAATTATATGTATATACAGAGACACAGTCACCCATATCTCCTCCTCCTTTTCATCTATTTAAACATACATACACCTATTCATACATATTTATATATAGCCATGTATAATGGGAATGTATATAGAGTGATATACACAAAAATAATACTGTATACCTATATGTATACATGCATACTTGTAAAAATAGAAATACATATAATTTATGTGTGTATGGATACACAGTCTTCAACACACATATATATATAGATTTTATATACACGTATACATATCTTTATATAAACATTTATCCAAAATTATAGAGAATGTCTGTGTGCATGTAAGTATCCCCATTTATAATATATAATACCTATATATGTACACACATTTTATATATATTCGACATAATGCATATACGTGTATATATATACACTGTCATGTATTTTCAAATATATAATATATACGTATATACACAGGCTCTCACATACCCAAGGTCCCTTCCAAACCAAACTATTCTGTGATACCCACCCACATAGATATCTCTTCATATATATTTATACATATATAAAATACCTATGTAGCTACACGCATATCTTTATCTGCCTTTATATCTGTCTGCACACACACACACACAAATAGCTTTATACGTACAGACATGAATGGGGGATGTATGGGGATATATGGATATATAAAATACCATGTACCTACATGTGTATATATACGCACAAACACACATACAGTTTATATATAAAATCTATATGTTATACAGATTAAATAATACATAATACAGATAATACATAATACAGATAAAAGAGATATGTATATATACAGACCCAGGCTCTCTCTCACACCCGCTTTAAAATGTATACAATTATCTATTTTTAGATCAAATATATACAGACACACTCTCACCTCCCCTCTTTTTTTCTCTGTGTGTATGTATATATGGGCAATTTATATATAGGGATATAGATATAATACATTATACTATTGCATTATATACGTACACACAGGGATATATCCAAATTATATGTAATACATATTATACATATTAAAAATATATGTATTTCCAGTCACGCACACACACTTTTTATATATATATATATATATATATATATATATATATATATATAAAAACACCACAATGAATACAAAATATGTATATACACAGTTTCTAGGGATAGACATATACATTATACCTGTATCTGTATACATGCACTATATATATAGTATAGAACACATATAAAATCTGTAAGTATATAGTCACACACACCTTTTAATATATATTTATGATATATAATAACATACCTATGTGTATGTGGTTATACACATGTACACACAGGCCTTTATGTATCTTTACATAGACTTACATATGTGTACACAGACATTCATATTTTTATATAAATATCTATATCCATACCTATGGATATAGAGAGATGATACCTTTTATCTACATATGCACACACATTTGTATTTTATATATAATACATATCAAATACGTCTGTATATACACAAAGACCTTTGTAGATATTTACATATATAGAAACATACATAGACATATATTCATATAGAATCACTTTGGTTGGAAGAGCCCCTCAAGATGATCGAGTCCAACCGTTCCCCAGCCCTGGCACTGCCCCATGCCCTGAGAACCTCATCTCTGTCCAACCCCTCCAGGGACGGTGACTCCAGCACTGCCCTGGGCAGCCTGTTCCAATGCCCCACAGCCCTTTGGGGGAGAAATCGTTCCCAGATCCAACCTCAGCCTCCCCTGGCGCAACTTGAGGCCGTTTCCTCTGCTCCTGGCGCTTGTTCCTGGGGAGCAGAGCCCGACCCCCCCGGCTCCAAGCTCCTTTCAGGCAGTTCAGAGATCAGAAGGTCTCCCCTCAGCTCCTGTGCTCCAGCTGAACCCCCCAGCTCCCTCAGCCGCTCCCAGCACACTTGTGATGTGTACGTGTATACGCACATATGCATACCTGATCATGTAAATACGTAACTCCATATATTACATGGGGATATACGTAAATAAGACTATATCTATATCTATATATATACACATGCACATATACGTACATTCATTTTGTGTATAATACAGAATACATAAAAAATCTGTATGTATATACACAAACTGTCACACACGTATTTTATATATACATATGAAAACCAGAAGACATCTTTAATAAGCATATGTATATCTCCCCATGTATATCAATGTAGGGATGTACCTACAGGAATATACATATATATATATATATTTACAACCCATACACTTACGCACACTTTTATTTATTCTTACATCACATATACATCTTTATATGTATATATCTCTGTGTGCATGTATATATATGTGGGGACATAAATATATAATACATTTTACATGTACACAGATACATTTTTAATGTCTATACTATATACACATATATTCAGAGATCATCTCTCCTCACACACCCCCCACCCTGCTGCATCTATCTCTATATATGTTTATATATTTATGTATTTATATACAATTTCTATGTATATGCACAGACACAGCCTCTCACACACCTTTATATGTATAGAGACATTTTCCTATATCTTTATGTATATATACAGTCACACATATACCATAATATGTATATAAATCTCCTCATATATATATGGGCATGTATGTACGTTTGGGAATACATATCTGATACATCACATACATATATGTACAAACTTACGTCTATATTTTTACTTATGTCCTTTGAGATATACATATGTATATGTGGGTTTGTGTGTATATATGTGGGATGTACACATACAATACATCACACTTATACGTGCACACACACATAAGTCTTTTCTCTATATTATACTTATGTGTATATGCAGACACACCCTTAATTTTTTTATATATCCCTGTGTATATATGGGGGTATACATATATAATAATACGCTATGCCTATACACACTTTAAAAAAATATATATCTATCATATGCAATGTGACACAGACAAGGAGGGGGTGTGCCCACCCCCGCCCAGCCCTGCTGAGCACCACTCCTCCCAGGGTGGCTGCGCAGCCCCCAGAGCCCCCGCGGTGCGGGTCACCTGCCAGGGCCGCCCCTCGGCAGCACAGCCTCGGGCCACTTCTCACCACCGTGTCCCTTTCCGGAAGGTTCCCCGCACGGTGCTGGGCTCAGCCACCTCCCCACTTTTGCCCACACTCTTCCTTCTCGGGCCCATTTGGCCCGCTCTGCAGCCTGGGCAGCCCAGCCAGCGGGAACCAGCTTCTCCCAGATCTCCAGACTATTCCGAGTGCCCTCAGCAGGGGCAAACTGGGGCCCTTCAACCTTTAGGGAACTACTGTTTGTGTACATCCTTCCACAGAGCAAACCAAGAGAAGCCACGGTGGGTTTCATCTCCAGGATGGACCGACATCATTGGTCAGTCTCACCTGGTTTACAGCACAATGCAAAAATGCCGTTCACATTTACACTTTCAAGAGAAACTTACCACTGCTAGGCTCACTGTAGTATCGACTGATGTAATTATTCATGTCGTCCTCTGAAAAAAAAAAAAAGGCAGCCATTAGAAGCCCATCTGATTAAAGTGTTGAAATTCCAGCCCATGACTTTAACAAAGAGGAAACAATATCCAGTATGCGTCCAGAAGAACAGCTACAACTTCCCCTGTTCTACCTTGGATGACATGGCCAATAAAAGCCACACAAGTTTACCAAAACAAGTAGAAATGCCTCTCCAGCTCAGCACAAGCACTGCTGTGGGAAACCAAAACCAGAGCCAGGCAAGCCAGCTCTCTAGCAGTTGCAAATCCCTGTAGTTTTAATGAGTAAATCCCTACTTCTAAAATAATGTCTTCTTTTTTTTCATTCAAAAGGAATAAAGAGAGGTTTTTTTATTGTACATTACATATACATTTGTAATATATAGCATAATATTAACATTACATTATCTATTGGCTTATAGTTTGCTACAAAGATTTTTACAAGTCAAGGGTGTAGTGTTACACTTGTAAAACATACGAGAGCTACACCTGAACTTCAGTAATGGTAAGATAAAAATGAAGACACGAACACAAAAGGGAAAGCAGCAGCTATACTGCATATACAGATTTTAGAAGCTGCAGGTGACAGTGGGATTTCCTGTTCTCTTACAGAAAAGGGGAACATTTTACAGTCACTGACAAAGAAAACAACAGACTCTTCTTGCACAATTCTGAGCAGAATGCAAATATTGCTGCTAAGTAAACGGTATTGGCAATCCAGGAAGAATTTCAAGCTTCCAAGCAACCTGACCTGCCCAGTTTGCAGTGTATGGTGCACTCTAAAAGCATTCACTCCTTTTAAGTGCTCTTTTTGATACCGTGTTTCAGAAAACCACGCTCATCCCTTTGAGCCAGATTTCCTTCAGCCCCCTGGGTCTCTGTGGCTGCAGTCCTGCCTTTTCACAGCACATTGCGGTTTGCAGGTGAAAGAAACAGATGTTTTCTGGGGAACACTTTCTCCACACAACAAGACCCAAACCACTAAGCACTCTGTACCTGAAATAGCTGCACTCATAAGAAAGCAATCTAACCTGACACTGAAAGGCAACATGGTTGTTTTCCTGGTTTCATTGGATCTTAAAAGCTTTTTTGGCCCTTGTTGATCTTTAAATGCCTGCAGTCAGAGGTGTGCTTTGTGCTAATGTCTGAGTTTAAAAAAGAGGCCTCAGAGTAGCTCAAGGCAATGCCGCTGAATTAGGAGTACATTGCAAGGCTTTTCAGCTATCTGCTGCTAAAATACACTTCATTTCAATCATGCATAATTTATACTCTAAATGCCACCAAACCTGCCAGCCCATATAGATACAGGTTCTTGTTCAGGCATGGAACTTCAGGAACAGTCAGAAAACACCTACATATCTGTATTTCTGGTAATGCACTTTCCTCATATTTAGCCTAGAGTCTAATTCGAAGCCGAGAAACGAGGAAACCAGACCTCCAGCTTGGCCTGGGTGAGGACACGTTCTGTGTTCTGCGCACGGGGCTGCCCCTCCTCATCACCTGCCGAAAGCACAGGGCCACACTCGGTGCTCTCATTCTCTATGGCTCTCATTAAAGTCTGCCCCAAACGCCAAGACGGTTTGCACTGAAAAAAACACCAACCTTGGAAAAGTTAATCACTTGCTTTTCATGTCTTATGGCGAGGCTCAAATCAAGTCTATAGGATTGCGTACATTTTCTGCCCTGGCCACCTGTCTATCAACTAACATAATGTACCAGGGCACTATTTTCAAACCAATCAGCTGCTTTAGCAAAGAGACACAGACTACACAGCTGAACACCTGAAAAGGAAACCCCGTAAAGCACTCACTGAGCTGCCTTTGAGAGGCAAGGAAGGTGATGGGCTGTCCTGACTGGCGTGTGAGCACCGCACACGGCGCTGGGGCAGCTGCCTCACTGCCTACCTCCTGGGGACCATCTGATGGCCTCACTCATGACATCGGCTTACACTGCTTAGCTATTTATCTAGAAAGAAAATATGTATGTGTAAATATATACACACATGCATGTGCATGTAAAATAAAATACACATATATATATCTTTACCTTGAATGTTTTCTTACAAATAAAAACCAATAAAGAGCAATGGAATAACAACAAGAAAATAAATATTTCAACATCATTACATTAAAGCAAACTGACAATTAACAAACTCATCTTAATCATATGGGAGTCTCAGGTGCTTTGGGCATAAAAGGGTAGGAACAATCCCAGTTATCTCTCATTATCTTCTACACTGCTGAAAGCAGGGAGTTTAAACAAAATGCCACAAATATACAACTCAAAGCAACTATTTGTGCATATAAAATGCATACATGAATAGAAAGCAGTGCACATTACTGCGGAACATTGCTCAAGTACGTTATGGTGATTCACAATGAGATGAGGTCCCCACTGTTCGGTATGTGCAGTCAAATGGCATCAGGAGTACAAATACATCTGCAGCTGGTGGCACATAGAAAGTCTGTACGACTAAGTAGGGGAGTCCAGCTTTTTCAAGAGGGCAGATTGCTTGTATTATTTAAATTCTCCATAGTGTTTCCTGCTGTCAGTGTCTTTTAGTTTCAGCTCCAGAAAGGGATTTGTCTTAAGAAATACTATATTCTTCATAGTTTCCCTGTTTATTTCAAACATATTTTTCCTTATTTCTGCCACCTCGAAATTTTCAGGATCCAGAAGATTTCATTTTCCTCCTTTCCTATAAATAAATTCATGTCTTCAAATACACAGCAATGCTACCTGCACTTCCTTTTCCAGAAGAGAAACTTTCCATTTAAAAGTCTTTAGCCATAACGATGCCTAAATGGTATTTATAGAAAACTAGGGAACTGGCAGTAAGCAGAAAGAAGCAGCATTTCCCTCTTATTTCCCCTGGAAATGGCAACCTTAGGAAATGGTCTATGGATGGTGATGGGGATCCTCTTGCTAGATACACCAAGAGGAACGAAAGCCTCTACCCCAGGAAACCTGGTGACAAATCTGGTGATGCAGATCCAATAGCTGTGAGTCGAGAAGTAGAATGGGAAGAGCGAGGCAGCTCTTGCCCACATGAAAGCCCATCCTACATCTGTGGTGAATGAGGATGGTTCTACAATCTTCCCTGGAAAGCGGTTCTTGGTCAGGATCTGTCTGACAGCTACTGGGTTTTGTCTGATGAAGGTTTTTCAAACGACCTGCCTGTTCTTTTCCTGCAAGATTCAGAATACATGCCACAATGGTTCAGGGCGTAATAAACTATTTAGAGTACAGTGCCATATAATCTCATTCGACCCAAGAGACAATGTTGTAATCTCTCTCTCCTGGCCCTATAAAAACCTAATAAATTCGGTAAAACATACAAATGCCATCCCACACAAGGCAGATCTCTCTCTCAGTTCTATAATCCCTCAATGGTGACCTTTAATTGTTTCATCAGTGACTTCAGCCAATGAGTCTGCAACACCCCTGCATGCAATAAATACCATTTGCACATCTTTTAGATTAGAGACCTCACAAAACGGATTTATTTTGAAATATTTTGTTATTAGTTTACTTCATATTTTTATTGCCATTGATTGCACTGTCTTCTGTCTCTCAAAGCTGAATTTTCTCAACTAGAAGGTTATTTTTTTCTGCTGTGTAGCCTCCCACTGAGGATGTGAGTCCTCAGAGTAATGTCTCACCCTGACTTTCTTCCAGAAAGCAATCTTTACTAGGAGGTTTCTAAAGAAGCAGATCTCTCATCTCCATCACTGCTGACACTGGTATCTTCTCCTTAAAGTACTACTAGTGCTTGGAAGCATTTGGGAAAGAAAAGTAGAATAAAATACACTTTGCAATAAAAACTACTAAGATACACTGAGCAGGGAGATTTTTCAAGGCACAAATTATAAGATCAGGTTATTGTCCCCTAAATGCTTCTAGAAATAAGAAACAGTGATGACAGCTCTGCTGCTCTGACACCAGCCAATAACACTGCCACAGCCTGACTTTGCACGGAAAGAACACAGCTTTAGTACGACACTGTAGTGCAGTAGGAAAGGAAGACAGAATGTACACAAACCAGGACATCTATAGGTGTTTCTGGGAGCAGACTGGCAATCCACGGGGGAAAATTCCCCAACGAAGCTGTAACCTTCCCAGGGAGCTTTCCCCTGCAGATTGCCATGTAACCCCTGGCATTCCAGATCTGTCTGACCTTGGCCATCTGAACTTCACCATCACCAAATTCTCAGTCAGACCTAACCTCCTCTTCTCAGCAGTCCAAGTATAGCTCACTGCCCACCTGTAAATTCATTTATTAAGGCATATGCATGCTCACTAGGCTGTGCTGTACTGTCTAGTTCACCTTTCTGGTCTTACGCAAGATGACCTGAGCAGAGCTTTTCCCCTCTGCTTTGCTGGCCCTAGAAGGTCTCTCTCCTTTTCCCTCCAGCAACAGAGAACGTTTGTACCAACAGGAAACATGAACAGCCAGCTGACACTTTCCACCAGAAAGGGAAAGGCAGAAGGCAGATTGCCACATTAGTGCAAGCTGCAGTACTCGCACAACTGCTCCATTCACACGGATATCCAGACCTTGCAGACGTTGCACAGATGCCTGAGCACATGGATAATCCCCACCTTGAGAGGAACTGTCAAAGTTAGAGTGCACAGAAAACAAAGCAACAGATTCAGCCTGGCTCTAATTAAGAAATCAACCTGAGATGGAAGTCATTGTGCAGAAAGAAACCCTGGGATATGGAACAGGCCCCATTATCAGCAAATACTGCTGGGACAGAATACCAAGTGACAACAAACTGGGTGGTTTTGGCCCGTAATTCAGCAGATCATGCAGCAAGAGCACTTTGTGCTGAGTTGAGCATGGCTGAGATGCAAGACATCTGAGGGCCAGCATGGCTGGTGGCTTTGGGTAGAGGATGGCCTGGGGGACCTCTCAGTGCTCTTTCCAGCCTTGTTCTCTATGAATATGGATCGGCAGATTCACATCTGAGTTGGCTTGTTACAGTCAGCCTGAAGCAAACACAGAGGAACTTGGGTCTGTCTCTGCAAAACAGCCACATTCCTTGAGCCTAGAAAAACAAAGGCTGAGAAAGACTACGGCTACCAGCAAAACAATAATTTGCTGGGTAAACATCAGGGAAAGAGAAGAATTATTTAAACAAAAGATTAAAATAAAAAAAATTCAAGAACATATTGTTGTAAACTCGCAACAAATAAATGTAGACTGGGAATAAGAAAAAGATTTCTAATAATTTAGAAAAGTGAGATACTGGAACAATGTTATAATGGCGGCACAGGGCACAATACATCACTGCTGTCATATGGAGCACGATCTGTTTATGAAAGGGGTTATTATGAAAGCAGTTGCATGCTTGGACAGTGGAAAACAACCCAGTTCTGTGTTCCTTTACCTCTCAGCAATGTCTTCACACCTCTGCACATTAGTGATGGGAGACAACTTCAGCCTCACATCCGTGACTGTACACTCACTGCTTCTGGAAGTGAAAAGTTTCTACTCCACCCATTTGGTGAATATGAAATTCAAGAGCCTAACTCCACTAACTACACACACATTTATGTAAGTGTTTCTTAAGGTTTAACTCCTTTGATTCCTGCCTGGATGATCAGTGCACAGAGAACCACAAAGCCTGAAAGAGGCACCCACAGAGAAGCCAAATCCTCCCTCTTCCACAGATCCATGGAGTTTAAGCAGGAAGCGGAGCGTGCATAAGATAGAAGCATTTCCAGGAGCAGGCTTCAAAGTAGATACATTTCAACATTTGAAAATAACCATAAACTATTTTTTATCTATTGTTCTGAGTAACAGGGCTCTCTTAGAGCACTAACAGATGATCACCAAAGGAATTGGCTTAGAGTTTAGATGTGTTCAACCAGCTCAGACTGCCTTGCAAGGAACAACTGACAACATCCCTTCCAGTGCCCTGCTTTGCCTTCTCAGACAGCTTATGAATAATCTTAAGGGAAAACCTCTGAAGCTCCAGAATTTTTCACGTTGCCCTCCTAATATCCTACTTTCTTCACTTAGAAAACAGTGGGTATCTATGGGGAGAGCAAGCTTTACTTTTCCCCAAGCATGATAATAAACTTCAGCAGTCCCCCAAAGCAAAAGACTTACTGGTAACCCCATAAAAATGAAAATTTGACTCAGAATAGGTAAAATAAGTTTTCTGCAATGTGAAGTAACTGAGCTAGGATCCGGTTCTTCCTCAAAGGAATAGAAGGGTGGCATATTAATCTTAAACTATGGCAGTACTGTAGAATTTCAAAAACTAAAATGATATATGCAGGAAAATATGGAATTTCCACTGGGGACTGTAATTCATATATTATGGGAGAGATTAAAGAATAATAAATTTTGGAAGGAAGTATTAATGGCTATATGGGGCACTGCGAACCTGGCATTCCCTGAAGCCTGGAACTTTGTATACCAAACACTAAAAATGATTTGTGCAGGAACAGAAAACATTAGATATTATTCTGACCACGACCAGTTAAATACTGTATGAGGTAAGAACTCAGAAAGGGAAAAAACTTCATTTGTAATTTAGAGATGAACAGATAGGATCATATTTGCCATTTTGTCAAATGGTAACCATCGCTGGGAATAACAAAGGAGATGACAGCACTTAGGATATTTCTCTCAGTCTTAGAGCAAGGCTGACCACAGTGGCCCTGAGAATCATTAGTGATGCTGCCGTGCATTCACATGCAACAGCTTTCACGCTAAACTCTTTACAAACGGAGGCAGAGAAGCCAAGTAAAGTGCTCACAGAGCAGCAAATGTCCCAGCTTTGCACTGGGTTTACAGCTCCTGCAGTCCTGCCCTTCCTGTGAGTCCCTCATCTTTCCTGTTGATAATGGCACCCTGTGACTTGCATGCTGAAGCCTGTGTTTTAGCCTTCACGTTTGTCCACTCTGGAGATCAATTTTTTTGGCAAGACAACTAAAACTTCTATTCCAAGCAATCCAAAGGTGAAAAATTTCCTGCACCTTAGCCAAATTAATTAGAAAATACCATACAGCCATACATTTTCCACAGAGTTATTCCTGATATGTTAGGAGGTCTCTTGGTGAACTACTCTGGGGAGAAAGAAGCATGTGAGGCAGCAACCATCTCATTATTCAGAGAATTAGCACAGGAATGATCAGCTCACAGCTGTACTGCCCCAAGAAGTGGTCCTTCAAGACGAGGCATGGAATATTAGCTGAGGAGTTACGGGACACTTTCAGAGCCCAACCAACAGCTGACTAGAGCTTTTGCCTCTCCCAGTCTCATACTAGCAATTAACGCACTTCAGATACAAAGAGATCTGCAGAGAGAAAAACGGGGTGAAAACACCTACTGAAAGCCACCGAATCACCCAGCACACCCAGCACTCTTCTGGTGCAGGCCACGCAAATTCCCTGAGGTGCTGTGTGCACCATGTGATGCTGGGGTTACCTGACTGACTTTACTGAACAGTGCAGTAAATGGTTGCACAAAATCCAGAGTAAATACCAGAGTACAAGCTACAGCTGCCCCCAAGGAGCTTTAACTTATGCACTATCCCATAAAACTCCCAGGTAGGGAAATGAGTAAAAAGTCTGAATGCTTTCTTATTCCACAACCCCTTCGTGGTAAAGTATTCTGTACTCAATGTTTCCACTGTTCAATACAGATGGGGGAAATAAGATTAGCCTGAGATGGAATATCCCATTTTCTCATGCAGTATGCTCTCTAGCCAACTCAAGCTTGCTGGTTTGGCAGAACTCAGGGCTTTCTGAAGATGGTGATTTGCTGAAGGCTGACAAATTTTGGCACAAACATGCATTCTATGCCATACCCTACCCTCAGGTGATATATGCAGGGTTAATGTTCTGCCAGAGCATAAGAGAACAGCACATGAGAGCCTGTTTTGCCCAACAGTTGAATTGTGGCTTTGAACTGTAGCTTTTCTTTAAACACTATTAGCAACCTGGTCCCTTACTTCTCCTCTTCTAACTTCTCAGTGTAATAGGCAACTGCAGACATTTTTCAAAGCTAACGAATGCCATGTGGCACACAGAATGATTAACTACAGTCATCACTTTGGAATCTTTAAGGAGCAAAAACACAGCTTAGAGAAAATGGATGCAAAGCAATTCCTAACATGATCTGACACAGTGGGCAACTTGCAAAACATAACCCTTGACCCGAAAGTCCCGAGTTAAAACACTGGTGGCTTACAGTCCCAGGCACAGCAAGTGGTGTGGAAAGCCCCGGAGAAAGCACAGCCAGTGTAACCACAACATGTGAGAAGCGGGAGGATACAGAAACGACCTGCAGGAAACATCTCAATCATCTGCTCTGCAGAGTCAGGTCTCAGGCATATTTCATGTGCCTGAGCAGGTGGGGAGATGGGAGATCCTACACCAACTAGATATACCCCTTCCACACTGTGCAAATGGAGACACCTTCAGCTAAAGACATGCCCTTCTTCCATCCGACATCCAACATTCAGGTTTTGCTGATGCATGTATTGGTCAGAATGGCTGTGGTAGAGATGAAGAAAATGCTGACAGCATGCCAAGGTGATCATAGTGAAAGCTGCTGCAGCAAGGGCCAGCATAGTGCTGGTAGTGCAAGCTGGTGCTGGGAAGAGCTGGAGAAGAAAGAAACAGCTGAGGTGGGGAGGGAGAAGGACCAGGCAGGGCTGGCCCATGGTCTTTCTTCCCCTGGGGTAACTGCCTTCTCAAGCTGTTAGTTGAGGGTTTGAAGTCCTGTAGCTTACACAGAAGCAATATCTAAGTCAACATTGCTAGTACAGGATTCAAAGCCTTGGTAGCTTATTACTTCATTGCTTTGCAAAATAATCCAGGAAATTACATGCAAAATCCTCTGCTTCAATTGACTGTTACCTGGATTGTGAACTAAAGCACTCAGGGTTATTGCTGGGCTCTGGTTTCTCACGCAATCTTTACTGTGTCCCTTGTCAGGGTACCACAGAGGGGTATCCCTTGCTATTAGACCACAAGAATTTTTTTTTTGTCCAACTCCTGCCTCATTCAACATAAAGGACAATTGTTAAAATAGATTCACTTGAATTTAGCTTCTGAAGACAAGCACTCAATGCATCTACAAAGGCTTTGTATGTAACATATGATACAACGCACCAAAAACATTTCCTCCTGTATCTTTAGATGACCTCTGGAAATTAACTCTGTGTATTCAGTATGAATGTTTAAATATAGCATTACGGCACCTTACCTGATATGTAAAGTAATGCATGTTTTCTTATTTGCTGAATGTCTTTTCTCAGTGAAAGCATTAATCTCTCGAATAATGTAATCTATCTGAACGTAGAAATCAATCCTGAAGATTGTGTGTCTACTTTGTTGCATGTGTGGCCAGCATTTCACAGGAAGACACAAATAATGAGTAATTGTGTTAACCTGGATGTTGGAATGAATACCTTGGATAGAAGAATTTTCAGATGAATCTCCACAGCACTAAAATTTCAGCAAGCCTCCTTCTAATGTGCACAACACTCTCCAGTTCCAAATGTAACCCTCAAGGAACACATGCATAAATTATAATATATCCACTGGGAACCTCTGAAATCCTACAAAAAAGGGGGAAATGCATTTTAGGGGGCAGTCTGCTCAACTGTCTGCTTTTAAATACAATTTCAAATCAGGAATAATTAATGGCTGAATTGCGGTTAGAGCTCAGATATTATTAAAGAGGAAAAAAACAAAAACAATTTCTACATGCTTCCATTACTGTGTAGAGAATGAAAAGGATTATCATTTGAAAATGTCTGGATGAGCTTTTTTTTCTTAAACCTTTTGAACTAAGTACTTCTGTGCCTTGAATTCTAAGAAGTCTGACCAAAACATGCAAAACTCTAATTCAAATATATTTATATAGTCCTAATCTACTAAAATATTCAAGGTAAGATGCCCAAGGAAGACTAACATATCACTAAGGTTGTCTCCTCTGGAATATTATGGTAAATGTTACTGAGATCAGGACACATTCTGCACTCCATTGTAAGGGTTGGGAGATCACAGGAAAAAAAAAAAAGTCTTTTCCAAAAATACTTCTGGTTTAGCACTTCCGTGATAAAAATACATCCAGGTGAATATTACTATTGATATTGCCCTGAACTACACATTTGCCCAACGAGCAACTCAGACCACGCACAGGATTGCTCTTCACCACAGTTGGGTGGCACTTAGATATCCAAGTGGAGCTGCCTACGCTGCACATCGCTCCTCTTCTGGCACCAGAGCCGCCCTGGCCAGGCACAGCAGGCTGTCTAGCATCAGCAGCTTTAGGCACAGCCTCCAGGCAAGGCAAGTTTCGCAGCTGATGCATGGGTCCTCTCTAAACCACAGAAATGCAAGTGGCCAAAACTGAAACTGTTTTTAAATATTCTTCTCACTTTCCCCACTTTTACCTCTGAGTGATTATCATTTTGCCAGTTCTGATTTGGTTGCTGCTTCTTTAGCCTTTGATCGATATAATCCTGAGGACACCAATAAATACATTATAGTAATTTTCTTCCAGAAATATTGTATTGGCTCTGTTCAGGATCTGTTTGCAAACACAACAGCTCCTGCCACTTTGAAGCAGATGCAGCCTCTTCACAAAAATGGGAAAATGCAGCCTCCAGGGAACGTCATCAATTCACCGGTAGAGTGAAAGTATTCAGTGGGTTCAATAACCCCATGTAAGGGACCAGCTGTGCCAGTGGGTAGCAGCACACAGGCAGCACTCACCTTGTGGAGGTCGCAGCTCGGTGATGTTCTCGGTGGTTTCATCATCCGAGTCTTCAGTTGCTACCACCTTGTACCTGTTGCTGTTCTGTTTGTTCAGTACATGTGGGACCTGCAGCGCAGCCTCTCTCTCTGCAGCCAGATCCAAATCCTGCTGAGCAAGGTGGGCCCTCAGCTGCCTGATTTCAAACTAGAGGAAAAAACAACATCACATAATGGTGTCATATAAGCATGGCCAGAAGTCTGTATTCTATAGCTGGGGACCTATTCCTCAGCTTCTCACTAAACCACTACAAATTGGTGAAAGTAAATACAATGCAGTAGAGCCAGGATACATGTTCAAGCTGGTGATGCTCTCCCAGAGCCCATGTGAGCTGGACCACTGTTCACATAACCTAAAAATGATGACGGCCTCATGCTGGCCTTCTATTTTGTTGATCTCTGAATCCTGAAGATATGATTTTTGACAATTTTAACAGATCTAACTACCAAATCAAATGAATTTTTATGGAAGACCCCCCTTAACAGGCATCTAGGGATTTAGGTTCATGACTAACATTGCTAATCTGCTAGAGTTCATAATGAGGATTTCTATGGAGGAAGGTTCTCTAAGCAGTACCTAGAATGGTCCTCCCCCACTAAGTGGGCAAGGGGAAGGGACACTACAGTCCTCTTCCAGTTTGAAATCTTCTGTACTCCACCGTGTGCAGAAAACCCTGTGGAATATGGACACTCACCTCAAATGTATGAGCCACAGCAGTTAATGACTTTCTGCAGTCAGGAGAGGATTTGCCTAATGACTGGTGCTATAAAAAAGATCGCTGACAAAAAGACAGAAGCTACCAGATACAACCTGATTGATGGACACAGCATATTTCTGTTGTGTTTGACAGCCACAGATCTTCTACAATGCAAGAAGGAAAGTATTTTTTTCTGGAAAGGCTGCAGACACCCTTTAAACCCTTATATAAGCACTACAAAATCCCACTGTCCTTCCTCTCTGCCATCAAGCACAGCTGTGGGGCTGCGTGGAAGAGTTTCTCTTTTTTAAACGCTTTTTAAGATCAGTAGTACAACAGTGACCAAGTCATGTCTAACTATAGAAAGTCTGAGAGGGAAAAGCAAATGAGGCGATTAATAGGCTAAGGCATTTAAAATTTAGCATTGCTGGGCCTCCCATAGTTCCAGGCCTGAAAAGCCATCAGAGAGCACGATGCTACGGCGAGCCACACTGCACCTGTCACTCCGCATTTACAACTGAGATTCAATTAGCACCTCAACGCTTCAAAACTGGTGTGTAACAGCATGTAGGCTAAATGAATCTGGTTCTGGCTCCTGCCTCTCAGATGCTGACTCAAATTTGCTGTTAGATTTTGGAATCTGTCAGTGGACAGTTTGTTCCACCACAGTCCACATCAAACACGGTGCAGAGCCCTGGCACGCTGCAGAGCACCACCAGTTCCTCCAAGCTGTGTGACGG
Source organism: Pampusana beccarii (assembly GCA_013399365.1). Classification (NCBI taxonomy): domain Eukaryota; kingdom Metazoa; phylum Chordata; class Aves; order Columbiformes; family Columbidae; genus Pampusana; species Pampusana beccarii. Next base: position 701,287 of record VWYH01004461.1, on the reverse strand, counting down.
ACTGGAGGGGAAACAGGACAGAGTTTCTGCAGATTTTAGAAAGAAAAAAAAGAGGAAAGAAAAAGGGATTCTAGTTCGCCACATCTGGAGACTATCTGCTTTCCAGAGCATAAGGGAAGGAACTACAATAACGGGAAGGCCCACTGCAAGATTCAAATCTGGAGAGGAAAAGGGCAGTTTAAGCTTTCCAGATGACATTCAAATCAGCTAATACAGGGATCTAACAAAGCCCATGGCTTTTTCTCTCTCCTAAAATCAGTGGACAGAGGTCTGACAGCTGCCGACAGCTGGCTGCATGAAACGCTCACTACTCCTAACCAAAGGCGACAGTCAGAGGAGTCAGGTCATATCAGCAAATGTCCAAATACAGCCCTGCTCCCTGATTCCTTCAATGAAACCTCCATAGCACATCCCAGATGGTGGGTTTTGTGTTAACCTCTCATCTAGATAACACTAGCTAAAAGTCAGCTCAACAATTGTATTTCTGCATTATGCCCAATCTAACCAGCTTAAGCACTTACATAGATTGGCTGAACCTTGCAACAATCAAAAGCTTGAAGGGAATCACTGCATTTTAAAGATGTGAAAAAGGAAGCACATTAGGTGATCTTTCCTGCTACAGTGAACCTAGAGCAAAAATGGGGGAAGAGGCCAGGCTTTCCAATGCCCACTCACATGTTCCAATCAATAAAGCGAGTGCTTCCAAATATCCGTAGATTACTGTCAATCTTTAACATTTCTATGTCCAGTTACCATCCAGGTTTTAATAAAGGAGTTAATAAATTTTATTGTTTAATATGGCTCTGCGAACAAGCTATGAACTACATGGCCCAGCACGCTGGACCGAGCAGCAGTCTGCAAGCACTGCTGGGATCACCATGCTGGACAACTACACTGTGTCCAAACAATTCTTTATTTCCCATTTATACGGGAAAGATTACTACCTTGGTTGAATCCCAACCACACAGACAGCATGAGAAACTGGAATCCACAGAGAACTTGACTACCACAGTTACTCAGGTGAACAGCTACTACTTGTGGGAATATCAAAAGCAGAAGGGGCTTTGCTGCCATCTCATGTTTGAAAGACAGAAATACATCGATGTTCGTGCCTACAGCAGCAGAGGAAGCACCTGCTCCCAAAGATGGCACAAACCTCACATTCTAGCAGAAACTGAAACCTGGACCTGATGTTTTGGCTCCTGCAACGCTTCCCTCATGCCTGAGGACGAGAAGCGTATGCTGGACTTGCAACCTTTAAAGTGATATGTGAACCCTCTTTTATTGCTAGCTGCAAATACAATCCACATGCTTGTCTTATTTTCAGCTTGAAACACTGAGCTAGTTCAGCTGGTCTAAAATCCAGAACTGAACATAAGACTGTCAAGAACAGATATGAGGATTGAATTCCTATGGCACAGTAAAGCAGCACAGTGCTCTGGACTTAAATATCACGCACAAGGTGAATAATAGTGCACAGATTTTCAGAAAGATAACAGCAAAAACTGATGTTATCGCCTACAAAACCAGGCAGCTGCAGCTGGTTACCACTGGCTCTCCCTTCCACTTTCCCACTACCTCAGATGGTCAGCTTCCAGGTCCCATCCGCATTTGACCTGAAGTCTATGTAGTCATTAAAATGGGGGAAAGGTAGAATTAAATGCTGTTGTGTGTGTAACTGTCATTATTTTATTGACAGAGAAGAGGGTATTCACCATAATCATGGTAACATCCACTGTTATTAATGCAAAGTGATCCATACAACATGTTCCACAGAGATCCTGAACCGTAACTCTGTTACACAAAGGATAAGACACAGCCAAACCCCAACTCAATATACCCCTTCCCAATGCAAATCCAAACTCTCTAAGTCTCTCGTATGTTCAAAAAGGGACTGGGTGGGATGAGAAAAATCACCATTTATCATAAGGATTAATGTAAGGAAATCAAACAAGAAACAGAGGTTTTTTGCTTACAAAAGGCATGTATCTGCTCAGGAGATCCATTCATTTATAATTGTTTCCAATTATTACTTGAAAATTGTCCCAAGATACTGTAGAAGCTGGAATACAGTTTTGGCCACTAAAGCAACCTACTAAAAACAAAGGTTAAACCTAAGAGAAGTGAGTGTTCCTCATGGGCGTAATTCAATGAGACACTGCGTGAGCAAATTATGTTGTAGGTGCTTATATCTACTGAACATTATTATTATATTGAACACAATTACATTATTATATTGAAGACTGACCTCAGGCAGTTCTAAAGTGTAAAAGAGTTAATGAGATTCCTCTGATTGCATGTCATACAGTCCAGGACAGGTTAAATAAATCATTAAAAGCTATAAAATATAACAGTTGTTTTAAGTAAAAAATCTGGGCCAAGTTAAACACATGAAATTTCTATGTGCAGTAGGAGCTGAGGTAGCTATCTGAATGTAGGCCTGAGCCTCTCTAATACAGAGTACTGCAGAAGGGCTGTACTGAGAAAACCATATTTTCAGGTAGACCACCCTTCCTTCAGCCTGTAAGGAAAGATGCATATTATGCGTATAATGAGGAAGTAAAGAAAAAAAGCATATAAACTTATACAGATGCTTTGATTTGTTTAAACTAAGTCTTACAGTTATCAGCTCTGTGTTAAGAACCATGTAAATCTTAGCAATATATAAGTAAACTTAGCAATATATTCGCAGAAATCAAACCCGAAAGAACTATGGGGCACACCTGTGCACTGCGCTTCCTCACTCAAAGGATGCATTAAGTGATTATTTATAAGCAGGTAAAATGACAGAGACCTACCCAGAGCTCTCGATAAGAACTCAGTTTACAGACCTGGTTTTATGAAATGTGCCACCCATTCTATCTGATATTTTACACAACATGCATATAAGACTCAAGAAGGGACTTAGCAGTCAATCATATAGTACTTCCATTTAATGGTCTAGCAACAGACTACGACTGACAGAGTTTCATAGAGATCAATGAACATTTTATCCAGAAGCTTACCCATGCCTAATGCAGGAGCAATAACTTTGCTCAATTCTATTAGTGCTGTCTGTACAGAATGCTCTGCCCTAAAACTCATCTGCCACTGGGATACAATCCAATGTTTATTTCCATTAGTTTAGCCATTGTTGGTAACAATAAAAATCAGGAGACAGTTGCAAACTAATGATTTATGGGCAGAATGAAACACGGGATGACCTTGGCTGCCTTCCATTCACCAAGAAATTGACTGGTAGTTAGAAATAAATTAAAATTATTGCAAAAGGATAACATAAGTTATTTCTCCGATAGGTAATTTTACCAGCTAAATAGCCCTGTCATTAAACTAGCAGCTGTTGTACAAATTATATTCCAAGATAAAAAAGAAATTATAGCTTCCATAGTTGTTGCAGCTTGGAGAATGATGAAAAACCCACTTCTATAGGAGCTGACAGAAAAGGAGCTCTTGTGATAAGGCTGAATACATAGTCTTGGCTGGCCTGTACTCAGCTGAATGAATCTTACAAAGGTTAAGCAGAAAAGATCATGTGAGTAGATCTACTAACAGAAATGGAAATTCCTTTACGGGTGATTTTGAGGAAAAAAGTAATCTTCCCTGATTGGAATTTGGATTGCTAATGAAACTTTGGAACTTTGCTTTGCAATTCACGTTGTCATTCTGATAAAACAATACTGTCAGCAATGAACTCTGCTCATATTTTTGATAGTAATTGCAGTGAGACTTTTTTACCTTTTACCTTTACCCATTTTTAGAAATTCCTGTTACTGTGATTGCCAATGTTCCTCATGTTTTGCAAAGTCCTGTACAGCCGTCTCAGCCCTTTCAGGATTCTCTGCCTTGACTGCCCTCGTGCTCCACTCCTTTTTAATGACTTCTTTCTTGGCCAATGGAGAACAAATAAAACAGTAAACTATTCAAACAGTTTCAGTGGGGTACTCCAGAGAACAAAGTGGTGGTCCGTGCAACTATAATTTATAAAATATATTCTGGTTTTCAGATGTATGGCTAGCCAAAACCCAACATCTGGAAAAAGTTTTCACATTTGCAAAAGTACGTCTCCAATGTCATTCAGGAATGGAAATGTACTTTATAGTTGTGATACGCTATCACTGGCCAAAAAAAAATACAACTGACAAAAGAAGCAGAATTCAAAAAGTAAGATGAAGGGAGGTTCCATATTTCCTGCTTTCATTTTTTTAAAGCAAGAACTCAATTTTTGCCCGTCAAGTATTAAGTACCAGCTTCAAAACAGAAAGGCATGGGACTTCTCAGAGAACCGGCCACCAATTATTTTTGTTTTAAATTCCGAACAAAACAGACTATTTTTTTCCCCAATTCCTCTTCAGAAATAATGAAGATTTTGTCTGAAACATTCAAAATTTCATCTGCAGAAGATGCCAGACCTTGAGAGTTTCAATCCAAATTGTATGACAAGCGGCAAAGCATTAAGAAACTGAACACAGGATCTCAGAAAAGGAAGCGCTGGGAAATCTTGGTAACAGGAGTGGTTTTGGTTCTGTCTATAATTATTAAATAAATGCAAATAAATAAATGTGGTCACAAAGATGCAGCCGCAGGATCACTCAGTATCTACATCCATTGCTGGGATGTAGGCAAGCATGGTGGCTTGCCCATTCCTCCTCCTTGGGCTGGCACTGGTGTGCCCCAGCATGTCTCTGCAGCTCCCAGCCACTCCATCTCACCGCACAGACAAGGCGAACTGGAATCCCTCCCTGCTGGCGCTCCAGATTTGAGAACAGCCAGACTACAGCAGGCTACCCTTCGCTAAAAAACACAGACATGCACTCTTAAACTCCACAAACGAGTAATCCTTTAAAAAGGTCAGGAAAGATAATCAAATGAAAAAGCAAAAACCTGGCAGAATTTTAGACATTAAAACCATTAGGAGACATTTTTCCCACCAGATACTGTATACAACGTTAATGTGAATATTATAATGCTGACAACTTGTTCTTGGCTGAATTATGAAGCTAATAATTTACAAAGGAAAGATGCAGTACTTGTGTCTTACATTGCTAACTGTAGCAAATTAGTACATTTACCTCATATTATACAGCTGAGACATTTGTTTGGCAGGAAGTCAGGTCAGTAAAATAAGAGGGATTAACATTCTGTCATTTTTCTATAGTCCATATTTTTCCGTAGCTGATGACACTTGAAAGCTAGGAGAGAACCTGCTCTATTTGCACAGATTTACTCACCAATGCAGTATTTCTTTGCGCTTGATGGACAGCTACGCTGTAACCATCCGAGCTCAGATTAGGGCTACTATGCTCAGACATTTTGCAAGCCAAGCATGCAGGTAAGGAGCACATACACCAGAATGGAGAGTGGCAGAAGATGCTCCTGAACCCCACTTGGGATAATGATCCCACCTTTACTCAAAGAATATGAAATAACAACACCAAAAATTGTTTAGAGATTGAGAGTGTTATCTGGCTGCATAATACACCTAAAAATGAATGTTTTCAAATTTATGATTGTCAAGAACTTTAGCCTAATAGCACAGTCTGACAGACAAAATACTACAACGGCACTCAAGAAATCATGGATTTGTCTAGTGCGCTTGGTCAAAGGACAATCTTGCCCCTGTAAAGTGGGGTATATACCATGTCCCTGCTCGTTTCACAACCATGACAGAAGCATGAATCATTTCATATCACTGTGTGAAGCTGTGAATATACTTAAATAGTTGGAAGTAACAAATTTTTAGCAAAAGTCACGCCTAAGGTTTCAAAATTTGATGTGGTTAATACAAGAGAGTCAAAAACAGTGTTATGAAATTACACACACTGTCAACAGGTCTTCCAAATTCATCACACAGACGAGGCAACCTAATACCAACCAAGACTTAAGTGCAGAATCCTAGGCTGAGATCCTGGAACTAAATCTAAAAAGCCATTTGGGGACCTAAGTCCTGATGGTTTCACAAGTATTTTAGGTTCCATGGTAAAAGATGGGCACCTAAATCCCTGCTTCAGATTATGCACATTTTGGGCAGTTGGTCTGTTCTGACACAAGTTGCCTCTCCCCCTGTCTGCTCAGGCCCTTCACCATTTTGACTGACTGAGTTGTTCAGACTTACAGGTCCCCTCGTTTTGTATTTGAAAAGCACCTACCAGAAGTGGGGAGTGGGAGTTGAAGCCAGAAAACTCCAGGCTTTATTTGGACACCTCATAGTTACCCTTACAACTGAAACAAGAAGTCACTTGGGGGATCATTCTGTCATGGTTTGATGATCACATGAATACCCCACTTAGCCTGGGCCCCAACATACACCCCTGGTTTCTACTTTAAAGTAGGTTATTCAAGAACTCATTTGTACGAGACAAACTGCAAACACTGCTGGCTCATTGCTAGAACAGTGGTTTTACACCTTTCGCATGTAAATATATTAATTTGAGATATTTTAAGCTTCACTTGCCCTTACCTCAACACTGAGTCACTGAACATTTGGGGGCCTGGGAAGAATCTCAAATCTTGACTTGCTTCCAGCAACTAGAAGCTTCTATTGCAACAATTTGAGTCTGCCAAAAGGGTCTCTGACTGACCTACAGGGAAGCCACCTTCTGCATTTAAAGCGGGGAGGTTCATTAGCTTTTCCTGGGAATACAGCTTTAATATAGCTGCAGTCTCCAACAACGGCAATGACTTTTGCATGTTCTTAATATTATTACAAGCTATCTGTACTCAGTCAATAAATTACATACTGGAAGCTTTCTTCTTCTATTCCCCACATTTATACTCCTCACCTTAAAAAACACAAGCACAGCAGCAGAGGGAGACAAGTGCTGTTTGACAAAGAGCATGCTGAGAATATCTCAGCTGCAGCTAATACGTCCTTAACACTGAGACCTGTCACCTTACAAGAGAAGTCCTAGTGATACTTCTCAAACCTTAGCTTGCAGCAAAGTACATGAACTGTTTGATTTGCCATGACCAGCTACGCGTAGATGAAGACATAACTGAACTTTACCCCTTGTTCTTGGCAGATCTGGGTTAGTCTTTCCAGCTGCTCATCTTGAATAACCTTTGCCTTCTCATATTGCTGAATCATCATCTCCATCTCCAGTTTCACTGGAAGGACATAGGCTGGAAAACACAAATAAGCACCTAGAGTAACTCAACTGTGATTCGGGTTTTTTGGGTGTGATGTTGTTATTTTTTAAATCAGAGGGAAAAACTTTACAAGCCAAAGAATGCCACCCCTTTCACTTGCATATAGAGAACTAGAGTATGTCTTATAGAAATAGCACGAGAGTATTTCTTCTGGGGGAGGATTTCTAATGTGAAGTGCGCATCATCATCAGGGTCTAAATCCTGTTTGGTCAGATCTCTGTTTGCCTGGTTGATCAGCAATTCATTCTGCGTGCTCTTCCTCGCTTCTCCTGCACTAATGCAGATATTTTCCAGTGTTTACCACAGATTTCCTGAATTGCTGGGTAGGAGGATTTTCTGCTCAGAGTTAGGCCTATCCCCTCTAAACCTGAACAGCAGGGCACCCTCAGGAAAAAAACTATTTTAATTCCTAGACTTGTGGTAAGAAATAAGTCCTTAATGGAAATAACAGACTATGAAGGATATTTTAGAAAAACAAAAAGGCATTTATCTTCTTTTGCTTTTAAAGCAATAGCCCAGTTTTCAATAGGTCTTTTGAATGCCTTTGGAATTTTGCTCCTGTCATAACCACGGCAAACTCAGGTGGATCAGCAAAGCTGTTCAATGTATATTGCATTTCTTAGTGTTTTCTGAAGCTACACAAGATCCTGAACTTTTCTTGTACACTACGACCTTTCCTCAAGTCTGAAAACAGAGTTTCCTGAGCATCTAAATGCAAAATAAGAACTCGACTCTGATCTTTCACTCATGAGCAAAGTGATCCTTCATTTATTCCCTTTCCACCTCTTTTCCCTGCAACCTGAAATCCCCAAACACAAAGTAGCCTACACCAAAGTCTTTACTTCCAGGCAGAGCCACCAGTTCTGCTCTCTGCAACCTTGACTTGCTGGGGCTTTCTTATCTCCCCTGGTGCTTCCCCACAGAGGGCTGTGCAAAACCATACCGAGACACACTTCACTAGTATGCTGCACAGCACATCAGCATTGCAGAGAGCACCTTCAGCACAAAACCCCCATGGTAAGAAAATGCTCCTGGAATCTGACATAAAAAGTGTATTACAGAGAAGAACTTGCAAAAGAAAGCCCCACGACAGGGCTAGCTGTATGGGAATGGGGAGGATGCAGCACGTATCAGAAAAGCAGATTGGAAGCAATTAGTTTGCAGAATCAGGAATTACATCTGGTGGCAAAAAACAGGAAGCAGGTCAGAGCACTTACTTTACCAGACAGGGTATGTGAAGGTGCCTAACAGGAAAACAAACCAATCAATTATAAAGGCTAATAGAGAACATAAGATGGAGCGATGAACTTGACACATACTCCTCCAGGGCACTCATAACCCTCTTCTGTTTGGTGCTTTTAAAATGTAAGTGGAAGGAGAACAATATAAACAGTGGTGGCAAGCAATATTTTAATATCCTTTAAATCTCTTTTTTTCCCAGCCTGCCAGCTAATTCTTGAGTCACAAACTGAATCACCACTCACCATCAATGATCCTCTTCACTCTCCATATTCGTAGTGTGATAATAAGGCTGATAGCATCCCATGGGCTGCTGGGGCCATTAGCCACTGTTGAAGCCACCATTGGTGCCAAGGACAAGATTATGACAGCACCATCAAACACCTAGAGAGAAAGCAGTTTTTTTCAAACCTTTCCAAAAGATCGTAACCCTGCCATTCCTGCTTGAGGTCTTAAAGGGCTCCCACTTTGCTCAAAAGAAATGCAATTATGGTACATATTTGAAAGGGATAAGAGGTGGCCAAGCCTCAGAAAGGCTGCATCCTTTTGAGCTAGCACAACAGAATTCCTTAGTGCATTTTATGAGGTGAGGGGAGATAAGCTGTGGTGAGAGGGCAGGAAGACAGAAAGGTATTTGGAAATACTGGCCAAAATCCCCAAGCAGAGTGACAGCCTAAATGCTATTGTAGCCCAAAAGTTTTATTATCATTGGTATTTATTACTTCTTACTTGGCATAATGTCATTCCAAAAAAGCATACAGTCCTTGCCCATAGATCTTACTGTCTAAATGAAGAGATCAAGAAGACAAGTAGAAAAAGATGGAGCAAAGAGGCTTGATGGCTCTTGGCCACATCCTGACTACACAACGTGTGTGGGAACGTCTGTGCAGCAGGACAGAAAGACCCCCTGCTCTCACCTTTATTGGGCAGCTGGGTTTTCAAGGATTTTGACAACTGGGACTCCTCAGAATGATTTGTACGACATTAGTTGCATTGGGATTAGATCAGAAAAGGCAATTGTGCCAAGTACTAGCCAGAAATGCGTGAGTAAATACATTTCAGAGCAAACTGGTAATAATGTTATGTCTATTCTATACTCGCCTAGCAGGGTAGAAGAGAATACCACATTCTTATTCCTGCTGAGACCCTTCCCAGCTGCCAAAGACCACTGATTAATGGCTTGCATAAGGAGGCAGGACATAGGTTTTATAAGCAGCAGACATTCAGAATTGTGCATAACTATTCAGTGTATTGAAAAGAAATACTTCTTACTGCAACCATTTGATGGACAGTGAACAATATCACTCCATTCCAAATGACCAAAACAAGTTATCAGAAACTGCATTTAGCCTTAGTAATAAGAGTCTCTAGAACAATAATCTAAGTTTCATCTCAGTTTTTTTAGCAAAATAAGTTTAAAGGTTTCAAACTTTATTACAAAAATGTGCAAGCCTCTAGACTCACTTAAACTTTGAGAAAACCCAGATTTTCTACTCGTACATCCTTTGTAGTATTAGTTTATCAGACAGTATCAAGAAAGAGCTTTTAATATTCCTGATCCCCAGAGTTCCACTTAAACCGAGATTATGTGTTACTTACAACACATGAATTTCCTTATCTGCCTCTGCAACTGTATGCACATTCCACTTCATTTGTGATTTGAGGTACCAGTTACAGTGTTCATCATAATTCAACTTAATTAAAAATAATTTCACAATAAAATTGGGGGCTTTGCCAAACCAATATTTTCTATCAGAAAACCACATAACATTTTCCAACCAGTTCTAATTTCAACTTGACTATGGGAATGGGATTACACACATCACATGACAGTTTTCACTCATATTGCTCACTATCTCAGGGTAGCAGTTTCAACAGATTAGCAGAGCTCTAACAACACAATAAATAGACACATACCCCACAATGCCGCCCTTAATAAAACATTTTCAAATATCACACTCTTCTGAGTCTCTCCCAGAAAAAGGGACTGTTTCATACAGGTATGCAGACATCATCCAATGAGAAGAACATGCATATTTATCTGAGTTAAAAGACACTGTATTGCATTAGGTCTATAACAAACCCACCCAAAGCAGTTCTTAATATTCTTACTGTGGCTGCCTGGAAAACAGTACAAAGAGTAAGAGTGCTTACCTCTATTTTGTTTTCAATGTAATCCCATATGCCAAGGACCACAATCCTCAAAATAGTCTAGTAAAACAGATTAGGGAAAAAAGAGATGGTGGATGTTACTGTAATTTTAGACAAATACTTAGTACTTTATCTATTTAGGGGATAATCTTTTGTTTTATTTAAAGCATTATGCATTTCTTCCGAAATACGAGGATCTATGAATAGCTACACTTCTGTATTACAAAAGCAGGTATTGCTTTCCAGCCACTATATTGACTCAGTGAAAGTTCCATAAACACTTTCCTAGTTCAAATGTTCATCAGTATTTCCATCCTTCAGAAATTCTCTTTTAGACTTGTGAGATTTAGACTGCCAATCCTCGCCACCCCTCTGACCCAAGCCTATATAAGATCCACCGTGGGGATCTCAGTTGCAATGGGGGAAGATTTTTTTTTTCTTGCCATCTTTGACATGCCAGTGCTTACTATTTTCTAATAAAAGAAGCACTGATCTCTCTTGATGCCTAAAGATACTGGCATCTCATCAATACGAAGAGCAGAGACTCTTCTCCCCGTCTGGAGTACAAGGGTACTGTTACATTATAAAATCCCAGGAAATTATAGGGTAAGGGAGAAAAATATCTTTGTGATCCTCCTCTATCAAGCAAAACAGCTATAAGTAGTATCAGTAGCTAGAAAACAGGAATAAAGAAAGAACACAGAATGAACCAATGGTGAATTCCCATTAAAAAATCCAATGGTATCTTTCCTCATTTTTAACTTGGGTTTCAGAAGACGCAATTAAAAAAAAAAATAAATCAATTAGGCAACTAATGATTAAAACTGAATTCACATAAAAGCATAACTGGTAGTGATGTTTTCTGTCAACAGCAACATCAAGGTCAGATTTTCACAGACTACAAACGTGAAGAGTCTAACTGCCACTGTGTGACTTGCAAAGAAGATAAAAACGCTACCTTCTCCATTAAAGAACAGCACTAATGACGGAAAGCTCAGCAGGCCTGTGTGTGAGGGGTGACCATGCCAAGAACTGTGCAGAAAAAAGTGACTCTGATGAATGTATGTATCTCCTCTTCATTACAAATACAAATATATATGAAATCCCAACCAACTCTGAATTTATGCCAAACATACCAGCACTAATTGCAGAACAACACTGGATTTTTCAATACTGTTCCTATGCATGATTCTGCCAAACTCCATGAGCCCAATTGCCTCACTTGGCCCAGGATGACTGTGCTGAGTCCTATTTTGGCACTCCAAATCTAGATAACAGCGCTTAATCCTGTTTTGCAGAGGGAGACGTTGCTGTGGGAGATATGGTGCTTTCAGAACCCAGCCTCACGCCATCAGTGAGTAGAAAAGTGAAGGAGCCAATGCTTCCTCAGAAATTGCATACGTGAAGCACTGGCCAAGTCTGGCTGGCAAAGGGAGTTGCTAGCCAGAGGAGAAAAAGCAGCGCTCTCTTTCCACTACAAAAAACTATGAGACTCTACGTAGACACCAAGAACACCTAATGCTGCTTGTCTGTACTCCTAAAAAGATCATTTTACTTTCAAAGTATTTTACAAACACAGCACAGGAATGTGGCTATTCACAGCAATTTCCTTATTAACCTATATGCTTGAAGTTTATATGTGGAGGAAGACATGCAGAACAGCAGCTCCTTAAATCCCGTATCGACTCCAAATTCACCAGCGTGATGTGATCTGTGTGAAAGGTATAAGTACACACCTGCTGTACAACCAAGGCACTCCTGCAGCCTCAACTCAGGCCCTCAGCAGATCCTTCCAGACAAAAGCATCCCAGCTCCTCTGCAAGTACCTCCTTGACTCCTCATTCAGAAGATGCAAAATGCTAAGTACAAGTTACTCTTGAGCCCATAGGTTCAGCTACATAAGTTAAACTGAGGTCCACCACAGCAAGTTCCACAGCAGGCAGCCAGCGGGAAATATATGAGGAAAAGCAAGTGCCTTCTTTAAAGCTTGGGATGCTATCCCTTCCTACAGCAACCCTGCTGCCAGCAGAGAGAAATCTGGCTCATTCTCTTCTATGCTTAGGCAGCATTCATGAAGTGCTAGGTCAACGAGCAACTAACTGAAGGATGGCTGAATACTTAACACATTTACAGTAACTGATGGTGAAAATCTTCCTTCGGACAGCTGTGTACAAAGGTATTTTTGCTGAAATACTAAGGCATATCTGCACAAAGAAAATAGAAACACTGTCTCACAACCCTAAATATCATTTAATATGGGGTTGTTGAGGGAACATCTAATAGGACTTTCCTTTCTGCCTTTTTAATTTCTCACTGCAGTGTTTAAATCAGAATGTGCTACCGTCACATTAATGGGTCTGAGCAGTTCCAAGGGCTGGAAGCTAGCACAAACGTTTGTATTTTCAGTCTGCTGGTGTGAATCAGCACAAGCCAGCAGTGACTGGAAGTCTACCTGGCAGACATTCAATGCAGCAACGGTTGGGGGTGCTACCTCTCCAGGATAGGTCTCCTCCTCACAAAACACGCCTTGATGATGAGTACCTTTCTCTCAGCTAACGCAGACACACTATAAGAAGGGACAGAGTGAGGGTGGGACAAACCCAGTTCCCCATCTGAGAGACACACTCTTCAGAACAAACCGGGCACAACTGAGGGTGAAGCCTTAAGAACATGTATTCCGTATGGAAGATCCTAAAGCTATGCACCAGCATTATCCGTGACTCTTAACAAACAACCCCACATCACCACTGAAGTGACAAAGCCATGTAAGGCAGCTTCTCCTTGGCACCCTGGGGTGCCCCAAGAAAGCACCATGGGTGAGACACAGGTGCCACACACATACTGCCTGCCGGCCGGTCTTCACTGGTGGTAACTCCAAACTCAGGTTAGCTTCCTCTACGCTCCCTGCGTTCATACAAAGCACGAGATGACATCCACTGCTGCTGCCATAACTCTTACCCAGACGAGTCAGAACCAAGCACGTTTGGACTTCACTGGGCAAATCTCCCTGACTGTTCAATATAATAAATACTTCGACTGAAATGAAAGTATTGGTGTTACCTATAAACAACACTTGAGTACTTTTCGTAAGCAATCAAAAATATCTTTCAAACATAGAATCACAGAATAGTTTGGGTTGGAAGGGTCAAGTACATATTGCATTTTATTGTGTACTTTCTCTGTACGGAACTTAAAAAATGAGAATCTGTAGCAGAATCTGAAAAATAACCAGACAAATTAATAATACAGGAAACTTCCTATAAACTGTACATGGACCAAACTGAAAAATGCATATGAATTAAAACAGAATTGCACCTGTATGATTCATCACAGACAAAGCGTAAATGTTAGTCATGAGTCTGCCGCTTATAGACACAAGAATCTACAAGAAATAGGAAAGAATGCAGCAGCACTTCTGTTTCCTACTGATATGCAGGCATTTTTCAGCACTGTAGCAAATGCACACACATAGTTCTGCATGACACTACAGGCATTCTGCATTTTTGGACACATAGATTTGAAAGCAAACAGTAAATATCAGTGTGAGTACTTTTCTGTTAAAGGCCACTTTGTACTTGAAAAAGAATGCTTTAACATTTCTTGATTGGAAATCTTTTAATTAGAAAGTCCTTTACAACAATTTTTTTCCTAGTTATATCAGAAATACATTTTTTGTTTTCTGAGAAAGCTAAATTATTACATGAAAGTCTGCCTGGTGCACCAGTAAAAGGTAAATGACTGAACACTTCTGTTAACTTCTGTTAACTTATTTCTGTTAATTTGGAGTAAACCCAGATAAAAGTAAAATTTTAAACCGTTTTGCAGACAGAAATGTAATTTTGAAGTTGACAGTGTTCCTTGGTGACACACAGTTGTTTGCATGGCATGAACTGTCTGCAGTGAAGTTTATGAACAACTGTGTGATGCAGCAGGTTTCTAATTGTGCAGGGAAACCTGGCCAAGTCCTTTGCTGAGCCAGCCTTGTGGATTCCCACAATCTGCATGAGCTAGCTACATCTCTCAGCTGACTGCAATGTACGTTAGGGAATTTTAAATATTTTTTTGCTTGCACAGTTACTATACAATTTACTACTCAGTGACTCACTGTGTCAAATTCATCTGTAGCATAAAGAAATCAAAAGAAGGCAGCTCAGGAGGTGAAGCTGGTGCCCCAGGTTCAGCGAACAGCAAAGGAAAGCAACTCTGCACTTCAAGATGGGGTAGTGCTTGCAAGACAGAGACAGGATAGAGTGGGGTAGAAAGGGTGTCTTTAGAAGCTCTCTTCTTTCCTTCCTCCCTTCCTTCCACTGCCACAAAACTATTCTATCTGTTACACAGGGTCTTTGCCTCTGGCTTGTACAGAAACAGTGAAGATTACGCTTCTGCCTTTTGGATATATCTCATAAGACCAAACAACTGTAATTTATAGCCTCTCTGGTTTGGGTCACTCCACAGAGGCCTTAACTTATTCACTACTTAAAAGTTGGGGGTTTTTTTGCCATCTTCTGGTGTGCCTGTCCTGAGATACTGCCTTAGCTGTCCTAGTGCCTACTGTCCCCAGGTCACCAGGTCAAGAAGGAACACGTCAGCATCTTTGAACTGAGACGTTCTACTGTTTCCAGTGCACAGGCATCTTCCTCACACGGGTTCTCATCAATCAGGGCTCTGAAAGGAAACACGTAACTACTGACCTCACCTCACATATTACCCAGAACAAAACACCCTCCTGTACTGTACTCTGGACCTGCTGCGGCTCTGTTAGCACATGCGGTCACACAGAAATAATTAACTGCAAAAGCTCGGTGACACTAACAGACATGAATGTAGCACACTATTTTTCACTGATTACCACTAAAAATCTATTACGATATCACATAGTATCCAAATGTGCTTTTGCATAAACACTGTAGTTATATTTGTTCCTACGTTCTCCATAATAGTTGTTCTAAGAACACGGAGAAAAACAATGAATTTTAAACCGACAGCTCTGGATAGATTTGAAAGGGCTTTTCAGGAACAGAAGTGGCTTACTGGAGATGCAGTATACTACCACAAGGTAAATGCGGATGGGATAGAAAACTGGTCTTAAGCAACTTTGCATCAGAAGTTCCTTCTGAGCATGACGACACTAGTGCTAAATCTTGTCTCTGAAATGCACCACATAGAAGGTGCTGGACTGTCACTATCAAGACATGAAAGCACAGATGAAGCACTGATAGAGCACACCATATAAGTCAGATACATTCTTGGAAATGAAATGGGCAGACTGGCATTTCAGGAAGGTACCAGCTAAATTCCTAGATCTCTACAAAATAATTTTCCCTAGTAACTACCTTTTTGTGAAGCAAGAAAAGTGATTAGAAAAGAAATTTCACAGTATATTAAATTAGGTATTTTTTTACACATTAGCAAAGGAGGATGCTTAAATTTACTTTTATAAATGACACTGGCATATAAAAACAATCTCTTTGTTCCTAGATCACCCTAATCAACCCCCTTAAAAATAAAAACATATGCAGCCAGAAATGCAGTGCATTCATGCACCATAAGAAAAGTGTGTACATGGAATGAAAGTGAACATCCACAAAAGCCTCAGCTTACGGAAGAATTATAGAATTAATAGAAGATTATTATCTTTCTGTTCAGATGTTTGAAGCTCACAAAAAAAAACCCTTAACAAAAGTAACATAATTGATTTCTCGAATATAAAATTATGAATGTTATGAAAAATCTGTCATTTGGGATGTTTTTCCCTTTTAACAGAACCCTAATATTAGGGTCTTCCTCAGGAGGCTTTATTCCTTCCAAGGATTGCTGTTAACAAGGCATAAAGTGTCCGACAACTGTGAACACTTCCTATTAACATATAGGATGAGGAAAGTCTTGTTGGTTTGTTTGTTTTTCCTCATAAAAGTGAAAATCTAAAATGCACTTGTCAGCCACAGCTCATGAAACATATTCTTTACCAACTAGGACCCCAGACTTAACTCTGCTCAATTTGAGAACCCATTTCTCGGACACAGATGCAGGAAGAGAGTCGCGATTCCGTGACTGTCTATCTTTAAGCACACCAAAAGAGTTGGTTACTCTTAGGGAAACACTCAAGAGCTGAAAGCTAGCAGAATGCCTGAGTGCTTGGCTGACTGAAGCATATACAGAACAATCCAAACAACTAATATCAAAGAACTCAATTCTTGCACGCAAACAGCCTCATCATCTTGGTGGAAAAGCAGAACTGAACAACAGCTACAGAATCAAATGTGATAAACTTATTAAAATACAAGCAGACTCCAATCCACTTCCCAAACCACTGTGACATTCCCCATCTTCCTTTTCTCAGCCAGTTATTACCAAGGCTGAATTTGCCCTCTTGACGTGGTGTAACCCCAGCCTTGCCTTGCTGTTGGTACTGGTGTTTCCTCCCACACTGTCTTTCTCTTCCTCCTCTCCTCTCTTCCTCCTCTCCTCTCCTCCTCCTCTTCTCTCCTCTCCTCCTATCTGGGTAACACTTGGTGCACAGACAAATCACAGCAATGTATGTAAACAGAGACGAACACACACAACCATCACCGCTAGTAAATTCTGTTCAAATACTTAGAAAAAAGCAAAAAGAGTTGACGTGCACTTGACTTGAATGAGGATATTTTAGTGCTGGAAAGTCACAGGCAGTGACAGACACCATAAAATTAACAGAGTGCAATAAATTCCTTTAAGGCTTGTGGCTATAACATAAGCATAGAGGGAGCAAGAATATGCTGTGAGAGAAGCTATTTAATTTCGTTGGCAGCTGTTCTACTGGCATTTGCCAGCTGCTGGCATGTTTGTGCCCTTCATTTTAGCCAAGCAGAAAACCAGTGGCTGTTTAACTCCAACATGATAAAACTGTAATTACTCGCAATGCCTTTATAGCACCAGCTTTTAATCAGTCATATTTTTCCAAAACACTCAGGTTTTGTGCTGCAAGTTTTCTGGTTTTTAACAAGTCTTTTACAACTTGGTATTATTTGTTCCCTAAGTCTAAGCTGAGGCCTTTCTGAAGAATTGCATAAATTGCGTATCCACACTTAACAACTGAAGGGAACCAATCTATAGAATAAACAATAAACATCCAAAGTGAGGACACGGTACTTGCTGTGGAAACAACCCTTTCTGAACACCAGAAACTCTGAATCCTTGCTTTGAGGACAAAGGTGCTGACTCAAGGACTAAGCAACCCTCAGCAGTTGCCTATAATATCCAAGAAAAGTAATTAAACCTGCTCATCTCCAGAAAATCATCCTGGCATAAAAAGTCTCAAGACAGCAAAATCTCACTGTAATATACTATCTTCTCAACAAATAATTCCAAACAAAGACAGCTGACTGGTATTGCAAATCAAAGGGAAAAAAAGTCCCCCGATAGCACCAAAAGAATAAATAAAATTAAGATGGATGGAAAAAACCAGACATGACCTGCAACTCCTTCAGCATTTCATAACCTCTTGAAAAAAACAAAGTTTTTGATTTGGATAACAAAAAATGTTTTTCCTCTGATGACACATTTCAACACAAGCAGATGTGCTGTCACTCATTAAACCAACTCGTCATGAGGACAACCTCAGCAAATCCAGCAGGAAAGGTATTCCTGCATTCTCCTCCAGATCCGTGGTCTTTGAAGCACATCCAGTTGCTCTGTGGAACCACTTCTGTTGCTTTAACCCAGTCAAGGACTCTGAGCTGCCAAATGAACCAATATCCAAAAATTTACCCTCCTCGGTACACCTTACACGGGTGACTTGCGGCCTCATTTTTCTTTGGTGTAAATTCAAACCATAATCAAATAGGTGAAGGAAGATAGTTTGACAGAAAGAAACAATGTGAGTGGTAAGAGGTTTGTAATAAAAGAGAACAGCAAGTAGATTAAGAAAAGTAGTTCCAAATACCTCATACAAAGAGGAGTAAAAAAGCCAACACAGATCCAAAATGAGGATGGTAAGTCACGCAATCAGTTTTGGTTCTGTGAAGTATTTCTGTTGTTGTTTTCCTGCAAAACACTTCTGAACCAGTTCATCTACTTACGTGGGCACTCTGTCTCCGCAGAACTGAAACTAATTTCTTCCTTGAGACAGATGAGTACTGGCCTTGAGGATCTGTCTGCACTGCCACAACAAGCTACCCAACAACTGTCTGCACAAGAACTGAACTTGAGACTACAACCCAGCAGAAGGGAACTGAAGACCACAGGAGAAGTTTTTTGTGAAACAAGCTCCACAAAGTGATGAAGATCAGGTGAGCGTGCAAGTGCAGCCACGCTGCAGCAGCAGATTAACAAGCTGATCCTGTTGGGAAGCTCCAGGGTGCTAATCCCCCCTTGTCAAGGTTTAAGGCCAGGACACCACTGAAGAAAGATTCTGGGGGAGAGGGGCAAGTATTTCTTTACAGGGAACAGACTCTGTCTAGCAAACCCAAGTCTTCAAAAATTAGGATGTGCAATTCACAAAGAAAAGACTCGGAAAAATTTTTTAATTGTTTAGAGATATTTTTCGGTCAGTTTACATGTATCCTACAACCCACAATCACCGTCAAAGGATGAGGATAGTAACTGTATCTCTTTGTGCAACTGCAGCACCAGGAGGCCAAGATGCAAAGCAGTCTTGAGACCCCTGCCTGTTCTCAAGGAATCCTTTCAGAAAGTAAAGACTGACAGTCTGGCTACACCAGCTACAAAATCCCTGCTATGCATAGAAATACAAAATAGAAATACAAAGTGATATACATAAATAAGTGTATTTTATTAATAGAACCACAGAAATAAGCAGTGGTATCATATAGCGAATATGAATTCAACACAAAAACAGCCTTAAAAATATTTTGGGAGATTTCAGGAGTAGTCTATATGTCTCAATACCAATGACTTCTTTTTGGAATAAAGTTGAAAACTATAACGGATTATCCCAATTTGGTCATTTGTTTTATCATGACTACAGCCTTTTCCAATGCATACATTCATACGAATTTTTGCAAAGAAATTCACCATTTGTTTCATTCTCTTACTATGTCTACATGCAGCAATGTAAAACATCTAAACTACCTACATAAATTGTGAGATAAGGTAATTCCATTCTTGAAACAGATATTTTTGTAAAAAACCTCTGTGGATCTTTATTCCTGAATAATAGATCTTATTCTTATAACTTACACCCAGTGGCACTGATAAGGTTTCTGTGAAAACAAGTGGATGAAACTAGTCCTGCCCTGTGCCTGTAGTGATCCAGAGATGAGTATTTTTTTGTAGTTTCCCAATTATAATTTGTTAGACAGTATCTTCCACGTTCCCTTGCCAATTATAGGCAGCTGGCAAACAGCACTAATCTAAACACGATTTTTTAGTTTGCTGAGTAGGAGTGGCAATTGTTAATCTTTCTCCTTTTTTGTTTTTTCTTTTTTTTTAAAAGTACACTGTCCTACATTTATTCATTGTCAAACTACTGTTAAATTATTGCTAATTCCAGCGAAAGCATAAAAATACTTTGCAGTTCTGTATGCGGTGAGAGACTTTGATTATACATACCTCTGAAAAGAAAACAGACAGGATGACTAGGCTGATCCAGTGAATTACTCCTGCAAACTGTGAAGCACTTGAAACTGCAATTAACACAACACAATGAAACATCATTACAGTAGCAGAATGAAACTTACATTTAATTTACTTAGTACTGCTACAACTTACATATGGGTAAAGCTTGCTTTCTTATATTTTGTGATGGAAGTACCAGAAAGAGGATGACTGCAATGGGAGATGGAAGCCCAAGGCCTGTGAGCTGCTCACCCTAATTCGGGCCAGCGTGTGTGCAGCCACAGCAGCTGCTCACTGCTGCTGGTACAGGTCAGACTGCTGGGAAGCAATGACATGCACCGTTTAGGTTTTTGATGCTCTGTCACTGCTCCATGCTCATGCACTTCTTTAATACAAGATGTGTGACTAAATCCTCTATACCTAAAAATCCAGAGTTAGAATTCTGTAAGGGAACAGAATGCTCTACTATCCCCACATTATTCCTTGTATTCGGTCTGTGACAATTCAACTCAGAAGATCAGTAATAGTCTTGAACGGGTACTGAAAAACTAGTGCTCAAACTGGACTTCCAAACGTATTTCTATCATCTAAAGAAAAAACCTATGTAGGCAGACTTTCGTATAGCTCTCTGGATGCGGCATGAATAGTCATGACTGGCTCAGGATCCCATTCCTCTCAGAGCCAAGTTTAACTCCAGGAAAACCACAGTGAGAGAAGTAACAGAAAGAACCAATGTCATTGTTAATAAGATCAAATATTAATATCTTAATTTTAAGCAGTTTGTGAAATATCAACAATTCTAATCTGTACAACAAACATAATGTGACTATTTCTGTACAGTCTGTTTCAGGAAACGTGGCTGTCATATGGACAACTTTGTCTTTAAGCAAGTTTCTATGAAAACACTCAAGAAAGTTACAGTAAATGAAATAAAAATTCCAGTTTAAGTAAGTGGTTAAGACACAATCTCAATTGTAAGCTCTCTTTTTCAGAAAGCAAACATTAAAATTACTAATGTTCACCTAATTTCAAACTCCTCCATGAAAAGAGGTCTGTAAAGGGTAAGCTAAAATGGTAATTTATCAAACTCAGGATTCTGCACACATATAGGTACTCCTTATGCATGCAGATTGTTGAGGTAGTTATTCCATTTTCAAAGTGGAACGACTTTGAACAAAAGTCCTTTCAGGAACCAACTAGCAGGAACACTCAGGAAAACTCATCTGGATTCATTAGATGTACGATTCTACAGAGTCGTGAAGCCTTGCACAGACACTTGCTGGCATTAAATCAGGCTTTCATTTGGTTTAACTTACTTTGCTTGTAAGTAAAATGAAATAAACTCAGACAAATGAGCGTGCTGCAAGACTACATAAGAAGCTCTATGGTATGAGTTGTCTGTATGGGCTTAAATTAATCTCTTGAAATCTGGAGGACTCTTTAATAAGTAACTTCAACTGAAATTCTGTGATCAAAGTTCCCTTCATTGCTGACAAAACAAGGCAGAAAGCTGAAAGGGTCCACTACCTGACAACTACTCTGAAGGTCACATGCTCTCAAATTTGGAATAAAGAAATGAAGAGAAAAAAATATCTCTTTACTTCAGGGTATTTGCAAGTCTACCGTCCTTAGAGCGGACAGATTGAAATAGTCTGTGCGGTCTTGCTATTACTGTGTAATAGCAAAGTTTAAGGCAATCAATGACTGTGTGCACAGAGATGCGAGACTGTGGCAGAATTAACTAAGTCCTAAGAACATAGACAACATGCACTAAATAAACTATCTTATTTTAAAATTAAAACTGATTAAAATGGGAAGGGGAGAGAAGTGATGTAGGAAGAAACCAGAATATAAAGAAAGCTGTTAGTGCCACTGGAACAGCGTCTCACAGCTGAGGCTCACCTGGGGCTTCATGAGAGAGTGTCTGCTGTGGTGCGGCAGAGGAACTGCTTAAAGATGAAAGTGGGCAAAATATATTTATCTTTCTCAAGACACCTTCTTTATAGGGTGGCATAAAGCACTACGAATGGAAACTATTTGTAAGCTATTTTTCCAACAGCTGTCAATTGACACACAAGGCTCCAGCTGCCCCTTAGTGGACTAAAAAGATACAGCAGCCATGAATCCGCGAAGAAAATCCATTCCTAATGCTGCATCAACTACGGCACAGTGCTGGACACCCTGCCAGACAGTGTGCAATTAAATTGCCAGTAAAACAGTAAATTTGAGAAAGCCTTCCAGGCAAGAAATCCTTGTACAAGAGCTGAATCACTAGCCTATACACTGAATCTGGGTATTTGCCTCTTTCATGACACTTCCTTTCAAAAATGCAGTGTAAAGCTACAAAAACAGAAGGGTTTTCTCCAAGAGGTGCTCATCCCTGCTCTGTGGTGGTTCAGATACATCACTGGGATTCAGTTTGAGGCACAGCACTTAAGCTACTCAGCTTCTACTTTTAGCTGGAACAGAATTTCACATTTGTTTTACTCATAACATTTTTTTCCCAAAATTGTAGCTAAAAGCAAGAAAGTTCTGCTTTATTTCACAGTTTGCTTGTCTGGTGCTATGGGGAAGAAGTGAATGCAAATCCAGGATGCTTTTTAAAGTCACAAAGGTAGTCCAGTATAAAACGTAGAGTATGGCCAAACTCAGTCTATCTCCTCCCCATCTCCAGCCCTTTGACATCTCCTCAAAATGTCCACTGAGGAGAGAAGGGATGAAGGATACATCCCAATAAACCCTCAGTGGCCATTAGAGAAGCTTGTACAACCAGCGCTTGCTTTCGGTGGACGGTGGTGTTGCTGACGATTTCCTGGCAGATACAAACCAGACTGCTTCTGCAAGGAACAGCAGCAGATGCTCACTACGAGCTGTGGGCAAGCCCCAAGCCGTCCTTGCCCAGACCCTGCTGCACCGCAACGGGCATTTTCTTCGCTCAGCCATTCAGGTGCTCCGGCAGGGCCCTGCTCCAGCAGCCGCGTGCACAGGAGTGGAGTTCTGCAGCTTCACAGCTCTCAGGAAAGCCCGATGCCTCCTGCAGACACAACTGCTGTAGCTGTTCGCAGGAGGGCAATACTGGCTTCCTGGGTTGCTTTCTGCCAAAACTACCAAAGACAAGGAAGGGACAGCACGGTCTGTATTTCTGAGGAGCGAGGGTTGGAACCTGCCATGACCCTCTTTTTGTGAAATTACATGCAAGTGACTTAACACACATCTATTTCTGCATTTCCAAAACATCACAAGGTATTGAGATGTTATTTTGTTAATGCATGTGAAGAGCTTTGAATATAGAACTAAAAAAGCTGATTATAGGACAGAGGCCTATAATAGAAGACCTATCATATGTCCCCTGCTTTCTGGCGTTTCTAATTCTGGCATGAATACGCTTTGTGCTAAAATACTCTAAAAGGTCTGTCCTTTTCACGTGTGTGACCTACATATTTGCAAATGTGGCCTCCATTACTGACACTGACAGTTTTATGTATGGGAGAGAGAAAAAAAAAAAAAAAAAAGAGGCTTCCTAAGTAATTATAGTCTATAATGTGGATTAGCAGTTCTTATTATGAACAAAATTGGCAGCGATGTGCTGTAACATATCCTAATGCACTGGTTGATTTCATACTGAATAAAGAATCATTGAAAACTGTAATTACATCTTTGAAAAATATAATTATAGCCTAATGGCTTTTTAAAACCTTAAGGTAAGTGACACACATTCCTCATATGATACAGCTGCAATACTTATATCAGCCCCACCAAGATAGTCCTTGTCTGATTTAAAACAAAATAGAAGGTATTCAACTTAACAAAGTCAAGAAGCCTGATGGGTTTATGCACTAGTTAAAATGCAAAGTAGTGACACAGAATGGAAAGGGTCCCTTCTCAGCTGCTGAGAAAATCCATCCAGGCAGGGGCGGCCTCTGAAGTGAAATCACCCAGTTCAACCACACACCTATAGGTGACAAACAAGGTGACAGCTGCAGAGCTTTCGAGAGGATCACATGCACTGGACACACAGAGTGGGAATGATCCCTAAAATAAAGCTGTCTTTAGAAGATTCTTCAGAAAATGAATGGTAAGAAAGCAGTGCTTCCAAAGGAGAGTCTCCAAAACTGCGTTAAAAATCTAAGAGAAACCAACAGAAACAGTTTTAAAACTCTTTGGCTCTAAAGGAAGTGACATTTCTGTAGATAAACAGAAAGATGTGACACCTCAATAAATAATATTGAAAGCTTCTTCCTAATTCAATTTTTAAGGACTTATAATTAGCATTCCCGACTTTTTCTGAAGGCATCATACTTGTCCAAATTCTGGGCTTCCTTATCCAAAATGGTAAACCACCAGAGACTACAGAAAATAACAACTGTAACTGAGTGGCCATGTTCAGAACAATGTGCAAAGTACGAACAGACAGGGGTGTAAAAGGTGAGCAACAGTGCGGAAAGACAGCAATTAGCAATAAAGTCCCCTAAAGTAATCTTAATACAGTTGCAATACACCTAAATCTTCACAGTGAAATCTAACTCCACTAATACAAATTGATCAATCACAAAAATAAAAGGACTTCAACAGAATACAAAGTTTGTTTGCTCAGTTTAAAGTTGCCGTAGAAGATACCAGACCATGACTGTTTCATGCTATGTATTTTTGCACTTATGGGATTGTCTGAACCCCATCACTGCCATTTCAACATATCTGAGATGCTACAGAGATGCTAGAGGCTGCTTTTCAACATTTAGCACAGGGAAGAATGTAGGGGGCACTTGTGTTCATGTCAGCTTTGTAGCATAAAAGCAATAAAAGGAAAAAAAAAAAGGAACGGAGGAAAAGGGCAGTACAGAAAAAAAAGGATTCATTAAGAAGCAAAATGACAGCATTAAAATTTCTACTGTGGAACCTGTGTAGAGTGAATTCAGATAAAACAAAACTCCATTTAAGCTACTGTTTGACTCCCAGTGTGTTATCAAAGTAAAATGAAAATATCTACCATTTCAGTGTATTACAAGATAGAAAACAATAGTCCAATTCCCACTCACTTCAGTAGAATTAATAATAGAGATAGTACCAAATACCCTAGGAATTTCCTAACACCTGTGTATTCACATGCATGTGAAAAGTATCAAAGATTAATGATGAACGAAGTATCTTTTTTCTGTGTTTAAAGAATGTGTTTGTAAAGGACAAACCTTTCCAAGCACTGATGACAATATGTGTGGATCTCTGCATGCACACTCAGCTTTTGTCCTTTGAAAATTTGTCCTCTGATTAATTTGGTCAGCAAAATAAGGAAGAGACTGACTTCACTGTACCAGGGTTCCACAAAAACACATTTCTTAGCTAGCCTAGTAATCATTTAAAAGGTAGGAAAAAAAAATTCCCCACCATCCTCCCCCCTTCAAAAACCTCCCAGCAAGTTAAGCTTTTACTTCATCAAAAATTAAAAAAAAAATTTTTTTAAAAATAAAAAATCCTCCTACTCACACTGGAGAAGCTTTATATCTATTAGGAGTTCCAGAGTCAGAAGAATCACCACCAATACTACACAGGCTACCAGGAAACTGTTGAGACTTGCACTGAGCAAAAATACCTGCCACACAGCTGCTCGTCTCCCACAGCACGGTTTTAGCCAGTTAGATCTACGGAAATAAAATTAAGAGGAAAAACAAGAAAAGAAAAGAAGAAGTAGTGAAAAAGGAAGAGAGCTAAAGAGCAGTGAACTCAAAGTGACAAGTTCTGCTGTTATGGACACACTCAGCAATAACGTACAAAGCCTTTGCAAAACTCAGTTTTATTGGTTTCTTTACCAAGAAAAACACTTCACAAAAAACTTCACCCTGGGCATCTTGTGTGTGTCTCCAACCCTCTGGAGCATGCTGGTGTTCAAGTGCCTTCCAATGCAATAAGAAAGGCAAGCCTAGTTATCATACATACTTTTCTAACTTCTTCCTGTTTTACTATTTTTCAAGTGTTTTTATTTTGACAAACATGCTGTATTCACTTATCTGTGAGTACTGAGGCATATCAGGACTCTGCTATTAGGTCAGAAACTAATGATGCTTTTTAAGAATTTATCTGCTACTGAATTGCATGGTCACGCACCTTTATCCCTCTTCTATTACGAGACAAATCAGACAAGAGCTGCCAATTTGGTTTGCAACAAGCAGTCCACGACATAATGGAAAAAAGCAGTAGGAATCTGGAAAACACCAACGAATAAGCTCAGTGACTCCACAGCTACATCTACACCAGCAAAACGTCAAGCAACTGGCCCAGGCTGTCTCACTTGTCTGACTCTCACCAATCTGTGTGTGGAGCAGGCCAACGTGGACTTTCCCAGAGTTTGGGGTAGCACAGATCTGGGGAGACCATACACCAGGGCCTGCTCCCAAACCAGTTTAGATGAGGTCACCTTTTTTTCGAGGAAAAAGAAGGTTCAGGCAAGATGAAGGAAGCTGTGCTGTGAGGAGACTACAAGGACCAGAACTCCGGAAGGAAGTTGACGAATCAGTGAATGTTGTACTAGTATCCTGCTAATGCAGATACTCATTTTCAAGTGGGTTGTTAAAAAAAAAAAATCATCTTTCGAAAATATTTGTAATAAGAATATCAGTAGCATGGATTTCAGAAGCATAAAGCCCATCCTGATACTTTTTTTCTCCTACAATCCCCCATAGTTTCACTTTGATACAGTATTGTATCATTTCTCATCATAGTGTTTCGTAATGTTCTTGCACTGCCCCACCTCTGAAAGTTCTGATGCTTGCCTGACACTTCATATTTTCAAACTACTGTAAATAAACATTAGCTAATAAAGAGCTGACATGACTTATTAACTGGCGTTTAAGAAACTGCAAGCATACTGAAGTGTGGTGCAGTAATCGCACTGTCTGAATCAAAATATCAATAGACAGAAATCAATGGTATACGAAAAGATATGATGATATTGATCAATTCCAAATAAATGGCTCTAGACTCAATAACGCATGTTATAATCAAATACCTGGAAAAACATTGCAAAACATTCCTTGACATACTCACATTTAAAAACGAGGGAGTGCTAAGCAATGCTCTGAGACTTGACACTTTCAAGCATCTTCTCAAAATTAAGCATATCAACTAAATACTTGTACTCAGATTGCCTGATTACCTGACTGCAAAAGACCTCCTCAATTGATTCTTAAAACTTCAAAGATGATTGGATAAGCATTAATAGCAGGAACTTGCCCTTGGTTTAACTTTGTTATGGTTCTAGCCTGAGTACAGGATGCACTAGATTTTAAATCGGTATTTTTAAAACATAAGAGAAAAAGGCATTGAGATAGGGCCTTTTTGAAAACTTGATCTTTTAATGGATTTTATTTTATATTATCTCAAAACAGCATAACTTGTCTTTACTGTGCTATTTTGTTGTCGGTTTTGGTGGTAGTGGTCATAGTTTTTTTGTTTTGTTTTCTTAGAGTTTTCTAAAAATAATGGTAGGGAATGGTCCTCTTTAAATAAGACAGTTCTTAGTTCCAGTCTCTCTAAATTTATCTTTCCTTTTCCAAGAAGACCCGTTTTGCCAGCATTTTAATACTGCAGGGTAGTGTTCACTCTTTGGTATTCTCAGAATGGGCAGTAGAGGGCCTAAGAACATTTCTTTACAAGCTCTATGTAGTCAAGACTTTAAAATCTACCTAATGTATCACTAAGAATAAATCAACTGTGATACTCAGCACACATTACATACAGCCACAATAATCATTACTCAAGCTAATCATTAATTACAAAATGCTAAAGAATGTGGAGTTATTCTGTCTGTGCAATACTAATATTCCACTGATTCCAAAAAGCTTGTGAATGAAACTAACAGCTTACGATTAGAAAAGCAATCAACTTAACAGATCAAGTGCTGGTCACCAGATTCACAGCTAGATATCACTCATAAAATATATAAATTGATTTCAAAGACACAAAAATGTGTGAAATTTAAGCACTACAAAAAACGCCTCCAGCTTCACATCTTAATTTATTACACCAAGGGGCATTTGTTCAACAGGTGTCCTGTGAATGGGCAGTGACTGGCCTCTTTACCTCACCTCTTCCCAGAGCTCCTCCAAGTTCTCCGAATCCACCGACCTTAACAACCACGTTGTGCTCTAACAGGAGCACTGGATGTTTGCTTCCCTGGGTGCTGTTCAGCTAGATCATTCATTCCCTGCTACTTCTACACTACTGTAGAGTCCTGATCTTGCCTTGGGCTGCTGCTTTTTGGTTTGCTGGGGTTATTTTTGTTGTTGTTTTTGTTTTGGTCTTTTTTTGTTATCGTTTGTTTTTCACTTCTTACCTCTTGTAAAAGATAAATAATAAAAGGAACTATAATTCAACTAGAAATATATTTTGGATAAAACTGTTGACATGCCAACTACACTGACTCCTAAGACACAAATCCTTCATCTCCTTCAACCCTGTAACCTGTTTTAGTAGAGTAGTATCTCTCCTTGCTGATGTGTAAGGGATCATGCATTCAACAGATGAGAAATCTGGTATTGGAGAAAAACAAATCCCTACCAGAATTAGTGTGGATTTAAACTTACCTTCCAAGTCCTGGCCATTTCCCCTGCAATACTGCAAAGCTACACTAAGTTTAAAGCTCAGATTAGAAACTTAGTTACACAGACCTTTCTAAACAATAAAAGTTAATTTACACAGCTCATAAACTTATGAAGAGATTACATACTAACCATATACAACTAAAACACTTTTCCCCCTCACTCCAGACAAAAAAAAAAAAGATGTGCTATTTTGTTCAGAGAACAAAGTACAACTTCTTTCTGTGTCCTGTGTTCTCTGTGAATGTCATGCACGACATAGATACAAATTACACTGAGGGTGGAGAGAGCCTGGCCCAGGTTCCCAGAGAGGTGGTGGATGAACCATCCCTGGAGACACCTCAGGCCAGGATGGACAGGGCTCTGAGCAACCTGAGCTGGTGAAGATGTCCCTGCTCATGGCAGGGGGGGCACTGGATGAGCTTTGAAGGTCCTTTCCAACCCAAACTGTTCCATGATTCTATGAAGTAAAACATAACTGAGGACAACTTTACTGCGAGACTTCAAACAGACTCATTAGATACCTCAGTTACTCTGTTGCTACAACAGGAATACTATTTACCTTTCTTACATCGCCTAGATGATGTAAATAAATGTACTAGCATGGGAATTTCTTGGCTGATGGTGATACAGGGATGTGAAGTTTCGTTAGGAGGCATTAAAATATATTTAGTGGAATTTTACCAGGGGTAATTCTTTTTAAAGATACTTTCACACATGGCTTTGTGGAAAACCAATCTGTCATCATCACTGCTAGTTTTGTTAATAAACAGCTTGGAAAAAAGAACATAAGGCAAAACTGGGAAAGGTTTAACATTTATTTGGTAAGGAACCACTACAAACAATTTTTTTCAAGCTGTTAACAGCTGTCACTGTTTCTATTTTCTGGTCTTGCAAACAAACAACCCAAAATCTGCATCATACCTTATCCTGCCTTTTTTTTGGCTAATTAGCAAGTGTTTGCATCTCACAAGATGGCTATGGTCAGAAAACAGAAGGATGGCTGAGATCCAAATCACTATCTGAAGAAGCAGGAAGGCCATGGTCAGGAAGTGCCAGGAACACAGAAAGGCCAAATAACGGCACAAAATCTGGCTGAGACAAACCAGACAGCAGAGCCTCGCAGCAGGCAACAGGGAGCAGCTGGAGGCCTTGAGCAGCTCCAAGGAGCAGATAAGAGTTCCGCAGCCCTTGCCTGGACTTCTCCTACAAGCTTAATTTAACTACAGAAGTTTAAATATTGAGAGAACCCCCATCCTTTTTTCCGTAAAAGTTTTACTATTTCTAACCCCATTACACTTGGAAGACTGCTGCAAATCTCTGGTGCTCAAATGGCAAGAAAGATTCCCTCAGTTTTCTGCCTAAACTCACACATGGCCAGTTTATAAATATTCGCTCTTGTGCCAATATTGTTCTTTAGCTTGATTAGTTCTTTTCCCCTGCTGGCATTTTGTTCATGATGTATTTATACACAGCAACGGCATCCCTTATTTAATTCAATTAATGCCCATGCTTTTTGTAAAACAGACAGTTTCTATAACTGTCCTGGTAGTCCCTTCTGCATGTGAATGCAGACAACTGGAGCGGTACATAATATTTTGGATATTTATTTAACTGCATGAATGCTTCCGGGCTCTACTTGAAGTACTTTATGCTTTCTGGATCATTTGTGCCCTTTTTATAAGCATATATCACACCGTTTGCTCACAGACATCCTGTGATTACCTGGTATGTTACTCCTCACATTAGAAAACTGCTTATTGGGCTTTTCCTTTTTATGCTAAGGTCTTCAGCGAAATAGTAACATCACGCTCAAAACCAACCCTTAAGAAACATAAGAACAGCCATACTAGGTCAGAACAAAGGCCTGGTATCCTGTCTCCAATAGTGGCCGTGAGCAGATGTCTCAAGATGAGTAAGAACACAGCAAACATATAATACTTCCCCTTAAAACTCTCACGGCATCCGACTGTTTTCAACTTGGTGACTTCCTGAGAGATTTGGTTTCTCAGATTCTACTTAGTAACCTTCAGTGAATTTCTCTTCCACAAACTTGTCCAACCTCCCCCGAAGGCTGGATACGCTATCAGCAGCCACACATCCTTTAAGTAGTTCCATGCATCTACTGTCCTCTGGGCAAAGAGCAACAACCTCTTTTTGTTTCGAACTGGGTCTTAATCTCTTAATGTATCCTAGCACCTGTACCGGGAGTTGTGTGGGGGTGCCCAACCTTATTTTAACCTCTGTGCCCCACATTTTGTAATCTCAAAGCTCCCATCGGCCTCCTCTTCTCAGGCGGAAGGACCATAGCTTACATAGGAATCTCCAATGGAAGTTGTATCACTTCTTTAATTACTGCTTTCCTTTGAATGTTTTCCAGTTCCATTTTATCTGCCATATCCTCTTTGAGAGAGAGCAGAACTACACTCATGTTCAAGACATGGGAAAAGCTTGGATATATAGACAAGCACAATGCCTTCTCTTTTGTCCTCTACTCCTTTCCTAATGAATCCTAACATCTGATTTGCCTTTAGACTGCTGCTCAGTATTTAGCTGTCCTTTTCAGGGACACTCCTTCCAGACTAGTATTGCTTTTTTCCACGTTTCTCCTTTGTCCTATTGCTTATCCTTCTTTCAATTTTTGCACCAAGCCTTATCTTCTCCAACTTAGACAATTAATTCCAGCCTTAAGCCAGATAAATTAGACCCGTGTCACTTCCACTCTCCAATAAAGAGCTTTGCAAACAGTGGTCTGTGGACTACATCTACTACAGTTCTACCCACAAAAAGTGCCCAGGAAAAGCAAGTTCTATTGGAAAAATACAGAAATATCTACAAGCCAAAGAAGTCTGAAAATCACTGAGCTAATTTTTTTTTTTTTTTACTTATACTAGCACTCGCTCTAACAATTAGTACTACTGATAAAAGACGTTAGAGGGACACACTGAAAGGATTTAGGTACTAGAACAAACACAGTAATGAGCTATTCCAGCAAACAATATTTACAAAGACAAATACTTAAAAGGATCTGTAGAGAAGAAGTAGTTTCTAAAGCATCGAACATCCCTGTAACATAGCCCAAAATGTCACATATTCACCCCACAGTTTCTGTCGTGCTGAATGCTCATTTTCTGCTGCAGTGCAGTTCTTAGTTTTGGACCAGAGCACTGGGAGTAGCAGTGGTACAGTACTGCACAAAGAACAAATCAGCACCACAGTCTCATTCACTCTATTTTGCTATTAAGATTTTACACCATCTTTCTTGATTCAGACTGTGGTTGGCAGCTAAAAATAAAGTCACTTTCGTAAATACAAGGAGCTTGTTCACTACATGAAATAGTCCTGTCCTCCAAAACCTTTGCACTTCATCTGGAGCTTGGACCTCATTATTCACCATGTATCAAAATTATGTGCTCCAGGATCTCCATGAGGTGCACAGAACATTTCAGAAAAGGGAGGGTTCTTTAATTATGCTGCCAGATAGAGACAAGAAAAGCAGAAAACAAGAGGAATATGAGAACTTCATCCATTTGAGTTCTTTTAGTTAAAGCACCTTTAAGCTTTGTAGAAAACACAAGTAAAATACCTCAAAGAGATCAAAATAAAAAGTGAAAGATGAATAAAAAAATCAGAAATAATGGCATCCACTTGATGCAATTACAGAAGACAGACTGAAGGAACAGACATCCTTTTCTCCCAGGATGGGTGAATACATTCATCAGTGAAGGCTTGCAACCAATTCAAAATTAAAAGCTCATGACTCTGTACATCTCTGTTCTCTGTTCAGTTTTGGTTTTCTTTCCTTTTTATCTTTCTCTATCCCTTCCTACAGCTTTATTTTTCAGATATTCCTACTGTTTAATGCCCTGCCTAGCTGTGACCAAACAAATCTAAGGCTATGAACAGATGATCATAAATGATTAAATTACAACGGCATGACTATTTACAGCTAATGTCAAGTGAGTCACATTAACCGCATGAACTCCCAACCTTTACAGCTCTTGATGTAAAACACAGTATTTGAAAGCACCTTCATGTTTCAAATTTAACATATAAAAATTCAAGAGCTGCAATCTAAACCAAATACAACAAACAATTTAAAGCGGGTGTATCTCTCTCCCTGTGTTCCCACCCCCATTAAACACAGATCTGAACCGAGACAGGCTCACCGCCTAACCACACATACAAAAAAAAGAAAAAAAAATCCAGCCTGTTGTGCAACTGTCTGTAAATCCTTTTACAACTTATTACGAATGATATGTCTTAATTGGAACTTAAGGAAGACACAGGAAGGAGAGCTTTTTCCCTATCCCTGCTTGTCTTTAGCACACATGTACCACTTTCTGCATATTGTTGATTTTCCAACTATTCCCCATCATTTTTATTGGTCACTGATGCAAAAACAGAAGAGAGGAAAGTTATTTTTGGAAAACAGAATACTTGATTGGAAAAAAATAAATTAAGAGTGGCTCTTAAAGCTAATATTAACATTTAAAAATCTCCTTAGCTTTCTGGGTGATTAGTCTCCTTAAATAAATGTTTACATATTCTCTTCAGACAAACCTAGTTCCATGCAGACACAGCCTCTCCAATAAATTCACAGACATGAAGAAAATCAGCAACTTTACTGCTGCTTTTTGTACACAAGTATTACCTAATCTGGTACAGATACGTTAGAAGTGTACACCACATGATCTCCTTTGCACCCAAGGCACATTTTTTATTAAATTTATTTCTCATATACATGTCTCCAGCCTATGTCTCAATCATTTCTGCAATGTTTGAGCATGGAGCACAGTGCACAGCAGCGATATCTAAGTGTGATCCTAACAAGTGAACTGCAAGGCAGATCAGCAGCACTAATAAGCAACGAACATCACACTCATGTCATCATCACTCACGTGATTTATGAGTGAGAATATTTCCAATGCAGATTCCATCCAACTTAACCAATTTCCATCACGTAAATCTTTGTACTTTCCCTGTTTGAGAAGTCTACGGAGGGAAAAAAGTCTTGCTCAACCAACATTAGAAGACAACACATTTTGTGCTTTGTTTGAAGGTTTCTGGGAGAGCAGAAAGGTTTTTCTTGCCTGATTACCCTTTCACTACTCACAGGTGAACTTCAGGGACAGGCTTAATGCACCGTCTAATCTGCAGTCCTTTCTTTGTTGCTTAGCACAGCAATCAGCATTGTAAACTGAATTTCTGGCAAAAACCGCTCAAACTGTCCACAAAATTCCTTCAACACTGATGGATGGGAACTGATTACCCTGAGGATTTTATATGATAGAGCAAAGACCCATCAAACGCCACAAAATAATGTTTCTTTTCCACTATCTTTAAAGCCGTGTGAATGTCAGTTTACATATGGTTTGTCTAACAAAAAACAGACCATAATTTTCCTTTCTCTTTGCTTTTCCTTTCATTTTTTTTTCATTTCTCATGGGAGAGGTAGCTAGTCTGTTGCCATCTGAGAGCATCCAGGCACAAAAAGAGGGCTGAGCTATGACCCACCTATTCCTGGTTGCCTCTTAATATCAGGTTTATTGAGAGAAACATTATCTCAGACAAAACAAAAAGCTCCCCTAGTTAGCAAACAGGTTAAATTTGTGCTTATGCTTGGACTCTGAACACCTTCCGGGCTTCACAAAGGAATTAAGAGGAAAGCCTGGGGGTGCACACAGTCAGGCCATTAAATCATTCATCTCCAGTCTGACGTCTTTCTTGTTGCTCTGTGCATAGAGATGGAGACTTACTAGTGATGAAGTGTGACAACTCACATCAGGAACTAGGAATTGTGGACAATTGCATTCAAAACCACAAGGTCATGGACAGATGCAGCTTTTAATAACAACCCAGTGTTTTCCAAGCACAGGGCTGTGCCAGACCTTCCTGCTGCAGAGCCTTGCACTTAGAATGACTACAATTCGCCTAGATCAGCTACAGATCTGGAACAACAGAGCCATACAGAATATATGCAGGTCACACAGGTTGGCACCTTCCCTGAAATTCTCAGGGAAAAGTATACAAAAGGTAACACTTGGAGTCTGTGGCAAAGGGAGAATGACAGCGAGAGGAAAATGAGTCCCACATCTCTGTCTAGTACTCTCTGGTATTAGCAGTGTCTTCTGGTATCTCCACCTGCAACCTGTATGGAAGCACTGGGGTAACAGAGCTTCCCAGTTACAAATACAGATGCTGGCAGAAACTACAGGGACTTAGCCATTTTCTGCCACCTCCTCTGCTGCCCTTCCCACACCAATCTCTTCATATGTGAGGGAGATATAACTAGCAGTTCCTGTACCAAATTGATCTGACACATCCTATCTCCTTACTCAGGTGGAAGACAGTCACATTCTAACAAGGCCATGAAAAAGAAATGACACCACACTCATAAAAGCAGACATATTCCAAAACAAGGCATGAGGTGGTATGGGGACTGGATTTCACTCTTGCTGCTGGGTTTCTTGAGCTCACCTCTGCTCCTAAATTTCACCGAGCATCGACTGCGATCATTGCTTCTGAAAGGCAGAAGCTGCCATTCCCACAAGTCAGATGCAGTCCTGGGACTCAGCTGAATATACTCAGCCAGAATACACTGAGACATACAAACTAAAGCTCTGAATTTTCTTCAGAGAATCCACTCTACAGCTGGGAGGTCTGGATGGCATCTGCTTATTTCTGTTCGGACTGATAAAGCCACAAAAGAAGTCTGTATGAAGAAAGAGATCTCGGCTGAGGAAAATAATGACAAGTCTATTTCCATGCTTTAAAACTGCAAAGCTGATCAAATGGTTACAATGAGAGATCTGTGCACTTTGGCACAGTGAAGAATTGAGTTTCAGATCACAAAAGTCTAAAAAAATGTGTATTTGAACTAAACTAGTATTTACTTGGCATCAAAATAGCCTGAGGGTTACACCTGCACACTCAAATTAATTTTCAAGTGCCTCTTTTGCTATGCAGGGTGTTTTATGTTACGGTTGTACCATAATTATATAACCTACTTGAAACATATTTCCCCTTGTTTGGAGTAACAACTTTCTGGAGATGTCTCATAAAGTCCAATTTGGAAAGAAATTAAAGCCAAGAGCCTTCCCCACATACTGCTTCCTGACTACCATACAGAATACCTGCTGAGCAGAGATCAAGCAGGTTTCTCTGCTGATTCCTGAGCACAGGTTAAAACACGTTCAGCTGTTAATAAATGAAGGCTTATATAACGCTTTTTAATGTCTTCATCAACGAGAGCTCTATATGACTTACTGTGAAGCGAGTGCTTCTAGATGGATCTTATTGACAGTGGAGTATATATGTGTTCAGTGCAACATGCAGTGGAACAGTAATCACAGAATCAGAGGGTCTAGGCACAAACACTCAACTAATCTCTGTCCCAAGGGATGTTAAAATACAGTGCTGCCACTCCTGACAAATGCATCTTCTTAAAGACATCTAGCGATTGCTACTGTTCCCCTCCTCCCCATACACACCAGTAGTCTGCCCCAGAAATTCGCTACCCTCATTATTCTCTTCTTTGCTGCAATTCAAGCTTTTTACGTCTTGTCCTAACAGTCATGGAGATGGATAACACGCTACTCTCTTCCTTACTGAAGTCTCTTATAAGCTCCTCTGAAAGTCTCTTCCTCACGTGAAACACACACAGTTATTTCAATCAGTACTCCATGGCAGGTTTTGTGAGCCTCTGACCATTCTCACTGCCTTCCCTTTAGATTCTCTCCAGTTGACCCAAATCTTTCACAAAAAATTTAGTACTGCAGTCCACCTACAGCCACTTCAAGCCCACCAGGCATAAGGATGACTTCTAATGTCCTGTAGGACAACAGTGCTATGTAATCTGACTCTGGCTTATGTTTGGGCAAACGTTATAAAGAGATTAAGATATTCTATTCCAATAAAACTGGAACAGTTGTTCTATGAAAACAGTAGTAATATGCCTATACATTAACAAAGCCAATGTTCTAACATAAGCAAACTACGCAATTCAAATTATTCTGTGAAAAGCATACTATCTGTCTAGGACTCAGCAGCACTAAGTCATTATCTCTGTCAGGATATATACAACTACGTACAACAATCACAGTAGCAAATCCTCTGTTATCCTGAAAACACCTTTCACAAAGAGCTTTCAGCAGGGCCATTGTGCTTGTCTGATGGGCCACATGCTTGGTCCAGTTGTCCCCGACAGAAGGGTTCCAGACTGCGGTCAAATAGCAGCTACGAATCACGTAAAATTGTAAAGAGCCCCAAACCAGCACAGATTAGTTATATTAGAAAAGGTCACTTCCATCTTGTGACTATGGTTTTAACCAAGAGTTTGAGGACAACTGGCTGCACTTCTCCAAATCAGGGTTTTCTTTTTTACAGGCCATGAAATTCCTATAATCTAAAACTATAAAACAAAATTCTGTCCTTTGTACTTACCCTTCTCTTTGGTACTCCTCATCCAAATTTGACAAAAGTTGGGACCCAGCCACAGATAGATCAAGTGCAGCTAAAGGTAGATCACGATAAGCAAAATTAACAAGCTGTACAGGAGCAATGCTTTTGGTCTCTTCTTCCACTTGTTGTGAAATTATCTCAACTTCTGAAACACCACCCTCTATTGTAGGCCTGAAAATATAATAAGCAAAATGAAAACCCCTCTCTCTCTACACACGCGTGACATATAAACAAATATACATAAGTTAAAAAGCAATGAAGTAAAAATAAGTTACAGACAAGAATTTCACAGAGTCCTAAAAAGACAGCAACTTCAAAGGCCTTTGCAAGGTCATTGAGGGAGGTGTCCTCATTCAGGGGACAGACCAAATCTCTCCAAACGTATCTTTTGTAGATCCCACTGTAATCAACAGAAACCACAGAGACAACGAAGAACAGCATTTCACTCTATTGAGTCTGTTTCAAAAGCACTAAATATAACTGGATGTGTTATAAACAAACAAACAAATATGGAAACAATGTATGAACCCAAAAGCAAAATATTGGTGCAAAACCAAAGATGGCATGTAACTATGACAGCTAAAAACTCACTGCTTTGTGAATTAGATCAGTGAGCAATCAACAGCTAAGATTATTAATCATTATAGACAGATCAACTGTTAATTAATGGATGCAGTTTGACCCTTCTTCCACTGTGAGCCAATATTCAAGTAGTCTTAAAGGGTGGTAACTTCTTTTAATTCAACTAGAAAGGATTATTCTGCTACAAGATATTTCAACATAATATTGGAAGAAGAAAACGGATTCAAAAGAATTATGGACTGCTCTATAAAGATTACCTTAACTACCTTTTGTACAGCTTCTAAATCTGAACGTGTATTCTTCTACCACCCCACTAACATTAATGGGAACTCCATGCAGGTAAAAGCAGAGGTTGTCTATATA
This sequence comes from Pampusana beccarii, assembly GCA_013399365.1. Lineage (NCBI taxonomy): Eukaryota > Metazoa > Chordata > Aves > Columbiformes > Columbidae > Pampusana > Pampusana beccarii. The sequence continues at coordinate 663,197 of VWYH01004461.1, read as the reverse complement.
TATGTCTTCCACATTTACAACAAGATACTTATCTAGAAACTCAAACTTTGTCAGTTAGCATATTATCCAGTGCATGCGAAGGATGGCTTCATTGTAAGAGAGAGCTTGCGTGCCAAGCCGCAGCAGGGATTGATCCTTTGCAGTACCCAGCTAAAGCTGCTTGCTCCATTTTGTTCGTAGTAGCTGCACACATAAACTTCTCTAGCTTTTATCCAGGGGAGCTTGTTGACTTCTGAAGAAATCTCAGGCTACTTGCCAGAGGTTTTCAACAGTGGGTGTGAAGATATACTTTTTCCTCACGGATATAGTTAAGAAGTGCTTAGCACCCAACCTTCCTCTGGTATTTGACTGTAAAAGCTGCACTGGTGATTTTGTTTTAAAGAAGCTTATTAAAATCTTCCAGCTATTCAAGCAACCTGAATAACAGTTGATTATTTTTCCAGAAAAAGGAGAATAACTTAGAAGAATTCTTAACTCAGGTATCTTGTAAGTCCAAGGATGTGGGTGAAGGAACTAAAATTCTATGTGGTGGAGAAAGATTCTATTGGTCAAAGCCTAACCGTTCGACTAATTCTTTCAGACAGAAAACATTATTCCTAAATTAAAAGGAGCTAACTGCTGCCAGTGTAACAGAAGAAAGGAACTTATAAACTGGAAAATGTTGTTATATCTCAAGTATTTGGCAGGGAAAGGCTGCAACTGTGTCATGCTATGGCAGAAAGCAGAGGTAAAAGGAAGTACTTACTATCTGAACAACCTAAAGGATTATTTTGTTCTTTGTCTAACTAATAACGGAAAGTAATGAAATTCTTTCATTTCAACAGAACTGTATTCCCATGTAAACAATCAGAAACCAGAAGCCCAGAGGGAGGAGCTAATTTTAGCAAGAAATTCTTTCTTTGATTTCCACCTTTAGTTCCATCCTGTGGACATCTATAAGTCCAAGCTGGCTCAGTTTTGCATGAAATGGCATACAATGATCCAATTTCCAGTATTATAAAGGAAAAAGGAAATGGGTTAGTGCCGCCTTCCCTCTCCCAAAATTATTTACCTTCTGTATTCTCACACAGACTAAATGACAGACGTTGTCTGACTTGGCTGAAAAGAAAAACAGACACACCAACAGACTAGTGTTTGCAAAGAGCTTTGGGACAGGTTTGGTGGGAGGAAAGAAAAAAGGCAAATGGATCTGAAAATAATATGACATACTAGTTTTCAGCCACTGGCTGTTAGTAACACATCAGATATACTTACAGCATTCATGATTTTTCTGCTAATTCAAACTCTCCAGACAACTCAATAAATCCTACTACTCCCTCTTCAAAATACCAACTTTTCCTTCCAGTAATACTGATAGAACCCTCTTGATGTCACATCATTCTCCTAGAGCTCACAACCTCCTTCTATTTAAAGTAAGTTATAACTATCCTCACAAGGTACTTACTGAGAATTGGTCATGTTGGAGGATGCAACTGAATCAGCAATGGTTCCAGTATTTAACTAATTGCAGCTGCTCTGCACAGAAGTCCTACCCTTCCAAGATTCGGTCTCTGTGAGAAACAAAACGAAGTTATCAAAAAAACAGTTGAAAGAACTCCAAAGGGCTGCACTGATGTTTGATGTTATGTTGTGAGTTTGTCTAATAATTTTATTTCTCCCCATGATTCCTTTTCAAAGTAGTTTTATTCCAGGCTAATTCCTCTGTATTATGGAAGCTGTAAAGTTACAGTGGATTTTCTTACACACATGGGCACCTGCTCACATATATACTTCTATAAGAACACAGGTCTTGCTTTAAACCACTAGATTCTTGACAAAGATAACCAAGATCAGAGTGGGGAACTCAAGGCTTCAGGAGCGCAAATTATATTGGAAGACAACCATATTTTTTTGTTTGGTTCGTTGTTTTTTTACAATTTAATATAATTAATAGAGATGAGCATTAGCATTGTCAACAAAGTTTTGTTCTCCATTTTCCAATTTGAACTGTGTTCCTGACTTCCTTTGCTACTTCAGAAACTTTCTTCCAAGCATTAATCCATGTTGTCAAACATTCTGCATGGGCTGTTATCAAGATGATATTTTGACTGACAAAACCCATTAACACATTTGGAAACTGCACTACATTTGCTTGTAGCAAAACACTTCATTTGTGTTGTACCTGGACCAGCACATGGCAACCAGAATGGAAGAGGATAAGCCTGTGAGAATCAAAATCAACAGGTTTTGGTAGCTGGAAAAACATAATCTAAACTGGAGAATACCATAAAAGAAACAAAAATTCTTAGAAAAATCTATTATGAGAGACTTTGTAAAGCCACTATCAAGATTACATGCTAAATAATTTTTTAAAGTAACATAAAAACATACTCTTATTTTAACTAAACAGAAATAGTCATTTGCAAATCAGAACATTACTGACAATAACACCAAAAAAATTTCATGATAAGGAAAAATGCTTCTTATACTAGACTTTATGCTAGAGTCACTTACAGGCTGAATTGTTAGTATCAGTTAAGTATTTACAGTGGAGACATATAAATGTGGCAATAGTATGACCCTTAACAATCACTTGATACCAAATAATAAAATTGAACTTACATCTTTTGTAGAGCCATTTCCAAGGCTTTATTTCATGTCTTGTAACCTATTATAACGTAAAACGTAGTCAATGCATTCTCAGACTTTCCAGATAATGTGCCTGGGTATGCAAAAAGAAAGGGTCTACACTGTGATCAACCTCCTCAGGTAGATAAGTCAGCCAAAAGCAATTTAATTATTCACATGAAGAAAAGAAAAATTACTGACTTTAAAACAGAAAACCACACACACTCCATTTATCTATAACCTTGCAATACTTCTGAAGTCAGAGTAAGAAGCCAACTTTTATCAGACAAACCTGCCTTGATACAGCAGAGACTTGATTCCAACATCCATTCAATATCAATAGGAGTCTCTTCCCTGGGTTTCCTAGTCCTTGAATTATTTTATTTATTATAGCCCTAAGGTATCAAAATACTGAAACATGTGCCTAAAATTATGCACGTTTAAATCACATACAGAAGAGATTTGGTGAATCTGTACCTATGATAGCAATTGTTACACCTATCAGCACAATAAAACTAAAATACAACTATCAGCCTTGTTAGCTCCCTAACATCATTTTGGGTTGACATTTTACAACATTTTGCAAAAAAAAAAAACCACAAAAAAACACAAAAAATTCTACCCAAACCCATTGTTCTAAGCACCTAGCCTGAGAAAACAGTAAAAGCATGAGGTAGTCTGCATCTGCCTTGTGAGACTGAGGAAACTAAGAATCCTGCTATACCTGCGTTTGCAGGCCTGGAGAATAAAAGGTAAAGGGGGATAACAGCTCATTTAGGAAATGGGAGTAAAAGTGATGGAAACTGTCCTCAGAGGACAGCCAGAGGCAGATATGGGAATTTCTTAACATAATTAAAAAACCTCATCATTTATTTGGAAGAGAGCACAGTGCTACTACCCCCAAAGGGGGTACAGCTAGATCTCTAAAAGTTCTTCTTTTTAGACTTAGATTTAATCTCAAGATTTTGAGGGACCTTAAGTCATAACAGTAGGGCAAAAAACACTGCAGTTCTTCCACACAGGACATGAACATGAAATATTAGCCCCTCCAGAATACAGACCCAGGTCACTTGTTTGCTTTTAAGGTGGAAATATGTTCACATTCCTACAGAATTTTGTTTTACAACTCAACCAGATCTGACCAGTGGCAACAGCGATAAGCCAGACCTGCTCCCTCCTAGTGGAGTTGGCAGCTCTACAACCAAAGTTCGCTCACCACCAGGACTGAAGGAGCAGCTCACGGCCAGGCAGCAAGCGAGCTCTTCTGATAGCTCCGGTGGCTGCACAGGGAGCAGAGTCCAACTCGTCTTAGCTGGAGGGATTGTTACCATGACATACGGCGCTCAGGAAGGTGAGACGAGTAACGTGGAAAGAGACCTGAGTGGAGATAGAGTCAAGTCTCCAGAGGACTCAGTGGAGCCTTCCTAAGAGAAAAAGTGGCAAAAAGTGAGTAATTTCTGGTGTAGATAACTAATGTATTCGTTGCTTTAATGAATTAAAAAGACAAGTAGTTAATATGTACAATAAGAGGGCAGCACAACTGAAGCCTTCAAAATGGATGTAATAGGTTGTGTATATCTATATCCTAAAGAGATTACTGTGATTCAGTCATGCTTCTTTCTAGGCTTTACGAAAGCAACAGAAGTGTCTTAACACACACTGATACTTTCCAAAAACTTATTCTTTCCATCCACTCTACCTCATCTATCTGTTATGTTCAAAACTTCCTCAAAAAAAAAAAAATTATAGCAGCATAAACCACTTCCACCTTTCCCTCTCTCTACCTCTCTGTCTCACTGGATCTATCTCATTCAATGTTCACTAGACAAAAAAGCCTCATCTCCTCATTTCTCACGGTCTTATCAGAAGGAATTAGTTAACAGACCCAGGGTTGGTTGTTTTTGTTTTTTTTTTTTTTCACTTCTTGGAACTGAGACCAGAGAGCACATGGTGCATGCTGAGAAGCCATGTGAGTATGAGCAATGCCCATTTTATTACAGTCCAGCAATTCTATTTGTTCTGTGGTGTGTTTTCAAGGTGAGATGGCCGTAGAAAGAGCACAGTTTCCAAGTTAAACAGAATTAGTTCAAAAATGAGATATGACAGAAAGGAAAGAATTGTCCCTAAAAGTTTCTAATGCAAGCTCTAAGTGGTGTAAAAACCAGAAACATTCACGGGACTAAGCGACCAACATACTGTCTTGTATGTACCAAGAGGACAGTGCAATGTGATGGCAAGCATATTTCTGCATCTGGTTTTCTATATGAAGTTTGGAGACTAGTAGTCCAGTTTAAATGTGCAGGATCACAGTTCGAATCTCAGCAAAGCTGACTCAGCTTCTCACCCCTCCGCAGTAGGTGAAGAAGCTGCTCCCCTATCACTGAGCTCTTTCTGAGGCAAGACTACCAAAGTGCTTAGGAAGCGCTGTACTTGCCTTCCGAGCCCTTCAGCTTGCCTCTGGGTTTTGCACAGGTATTACACATCCCAGTGCTCCTCAAGGCTTTTGCAAGTACCCTTTGCTTATGATTTCTTTCACCACCTCCTCTAGTGGAGGCACTAGCAAGCAACTGTTTCCGTGAGTTCTGCTCAGAATGGCACATGTTGGGAAGTGGGATCACGCGCTACAGTTGAGCAAAGGTTCATGCTGCTGCCCTTGCCCAGCACATATCCCGCCCTAGTTAATTTGTTAATGTTTAGATCACCCATCTATTGTCAGTCACCACACCTTGGCTGTAGCTTGCTAATAAGGAGATAAAGTCCAGCTTAAAAAACACAAAGCAAAAAACAGTTTGGAAAGCATATGTTAAAGTATAGCATGTGTGAGATTGTGTTTGTCATTTGTACGTACACCCTAAACTAAAAGAAGAAAAAAAAAGAAATCTGTACTCCGCTTGTGCATGAAAACAATGACTTTTAGCATCAGTTTAAGTAGCATCTTTCAACACACATGCCACAATGTAGTAGGTCCAATAGTGGATAGGGAGTAGGAAGATCATTTGATACAAGCCTACTGCACCAAAGCCTCTACTAACTTGCATCCTGTTTAGTTGAACTGAAGTCAATACCACATGGTTCAGAGCCATTTGTTGTATTTGCTCACATTCTGAGGACTCATCATGAAGCTGTAAGCTCCTGTACAAAATACAGACACGAAGTGAAACATCAGAGTTTATGTACATACAAGTAGCTACAAAGCCAGATTCTGGCACGTTCTTCTAACTAAAGATTCTTCCACACAGCTCGCCAGCAGCTGCTTAGACATGTGGACAGGTTCACAGTTTGCATTCAAAGCAAATGCAACAGGCAACACTTTGAGGAGACGCTGCTGTTAGCTGCAATGCACATTTTAGGTATTCTTGCCCAGCTTCTGCTCCTTCCTCTGCCCACGCCACAGCCATGCACTGCACACGGGCCATTGCTGGAAGCTGGACCCAGAAACTGATTTGGCACTTCAATCAACAATGAAATGATTTTACTTTTCCTGCACTTTTTTATTTTTTAAAAGGAGGATGGCTTTCCTGATACAGGTCACAATACAGATGCAAAAATAGTTATGTTGGCAAAACTGAGAGGGTAAGGCAGTGGACTGCACAGCCATAGAGACAGCACGGTGGAGAAATACTTTAGATCAGAAATACTCCAAACAAAGATGATGTATTGAGCCCTTGCCATTGGCAATATTCAACTATAATAAGCATCCCACCTGAAAATGCTTAACAAATTGGGGAAGAGGGGAAAACAAAAAGGGCTTCTGTGTTTTTTTTCTCCTTCTGTGTCACACTGGAGCTTTTTATTCTGAATCTAGTACACATCAGGAAATGGAACATTGTTTCCTTTGTGTAAAAAAGTTATATTCTTATTTCAGCCTATAAATTAAAAATCTTATACAGTCTAAAGCTCAAATGCAAATGATGGCTATTAAGGTTCTTGCTAGGCAATCCTAAGGAGGCCACAGAGCCATGCAGAAAAAACAAGGGAAAGTGGGAGTAAGTTGAAATAGGAGTAGGGGAAACACCCAACCAGACATTACCCCAGGAGCTTTCAAAGAGAAAGGGGAAATGCGATTTAGCAGTAGCTACATTTAGCTCTTGTGAATTAGACTAGACAAATTGCTTTTGTGATTAACACCACTGATGTCACCCTGAGAATCAGCACGAACATGATGTGATCACTCATCTCTGCTCGTGCAAGTCACATTTCTCCAAGAACTGAAACCAGGTTCACAAAGTGAGAATTCTGGCAGCTGTTTTTGTTTTAACCTCTCTGTGAGAATTTTAACCACCTCCACACATCTGCATTAAGAAAGTTTTATTAGTCACACATGTCAAGACTGCTTTCTTCAGAAATCCAGCGACCCACACTTCTGAAGGGGAAATTCTAAAAATCTCCTGCAGGAGAGGTCCCAGGACTTGCTTGCTTCACTTCAGGTTGAACAAACAGTTTTTTCCTTTTTCCCCTACTCGGTGGGGGGAACAGGTTAATTGTGATTAAAGAAAAGTAAAATTTATTTTGATTGAATGACCCTCCCTAATCTTGCTGTCATCTAAGACAAGAGCTTGATAAAGTATTTGTTTGTATAGCTCTATATAGGTGGATAAGGAATACTTCCTTTGTTTTGAAAAATAAAATAATCGGATTTGTCAAAAGATTGTGAACACAGAGATGCCACACTGAAAACAAACAGCAAATTAACTTCCTTAACAACTCAAGTATATTTGATATACATTATTTTAACACTGCAGATTCCCAATTCAATTCATATCTTTAATATTCTCATGCAGTACCCAGCAAATTAAAGAGGTACAAGAGACAAAATTCTTTATTTCAAAGAAGGAGGGACATTGAATTTTGCATCTTTTTTATGGAGGGATCTACAGTAAAGTTTTAAAATACATCACACTAACAAAAAGGACAAAAACCTCTCAAGCACAGGAAAGTTATTTAGATTGGAAAAAATCAGGCATTTAGAAATTAGGAAACAGCAGATTTGACCTTGCTCATGCAGCCATAATTCTATCCCCTTGTGGGATGATCCTACACGCTGAAATTAGGCAGAACGTTGTTTGGGGAAAAGAGAGCATGTAATCATGTAATAAACAGTCTCATTATTCATAAGCATAGCTCATACTTTCTAGAGAGAAGTTTAGATGAGCCAAAAAAGATAAAAATTATCTTGTGCAAATCATAACAATCTCTCTGCAAATGCATCATGATCATTGGTCGAATCTTGAACCTTTCAGTACTGCCAATTTGGACTACAGGACAAATAACTCTAGCTGAAAGAAAGCCTCTAGAGGAGGACTAGCCCAATACAAATTCCCAGGAGAGCCCAGCCCAGTCCCACCATCTTCCAAGGAGCTTGCAGATGTGCAGCATGTGGTACTTCCAGACATTAAGAAACAGTACGAGCTGCTCTGTTTGGGATGGCTATAAAAAGACTCAATTCATGCTCCTTCCCTCTGCTATCTCTTCCCCTAGGAACTGAGGAGGGCGGGGGCTATGTAGCAGGTTGACAGAGTTCTGTGTCATAAATACGTTCTCAACACACACCAGTGCTGCCCTGACAGCTCCTTTGGGCTCCCATTCCAGTTCACACACTGGTACTCTTGAAATTCAGTTGTTTCAATACACTACCAACATTTTCCAGAAAAGGCGCATGTCCAGCAGGTACTGTAGCAATCCATGATGTAGCTAATCCTGAAGAAAAGTCTGCTCTTAGCTCCTTAATAAAGAACATGCATTCATTCAGCAAGATTACTCATTTGATGTCTTATTCTGGAGTAACTCTCCAAGCTTGCCATCTACCTTACTGTTTCACAAACTGCCCCCATTTAGCTGTTGGAAACTGGTGATCCCAACAGCTGTTCTCTATAGCTTCCCCATGTGGTTAAAGTGGAAGAAAAAACGCCCCACACACTGTAGGGCTCTCAAGTCCAGAGAATAAACAAAAGAGAGCAATCACATATTTAAAAGGTCCCTTTACAGATTTGTCTAGTCTTTGAAGCCTGGTGTTTCACACAACCATTAGGCACAAGGCTGCCAGCTTTTTATTTTACTGCATATCTCAACATCTCCTGCTCTACTTATAGCTCCAACTGCTCGAGACGGTACTTCCATTTCAGATACAAAGCAGCATCACTTAGACCAGACATGGCTCCGAATGAGATGATCTCTCTTCGCAGCCCAGACAGAACAAGGATACCAGCAGGGACCATGGGCTTGGATAAAAAGCTCCGGCAGGATGCTATGTTGATACTGCTGCTGAGCTCACAGTTGGAAAGCCCAGCATTAGTTCACTCTTGTGATGTGCCACTGCACATGCTTATAGGAACAAGTTGGCATCAACAGCCTCACTGGACTGAAAACACCTGTTTTCTTCTGGTCTGGGGAGCTACACGACTCTGAGCTCAGCCAGCACATGGTTAGAAGATCATTTGGACAGATTTTATAACAGGCACTTCCCCCCACTCAAACGAGATTTTTTGGTGCCACAAATCCTGGTTCTCAAAAGAAAAAAAATTAGTAACTCCAAGAAGAAAATTCTTTTGACCAATTCTGTGTCTCACATAATCAGCAGCACAAACCTACGTAGACTGGTACTAAAGCCAGCCAAACTATTAGGCAAGTCAAAAACAGCATCTGGAAGTAAAGATTTCATTCTAAGAACCAACTAACTATACTGCAAATATAGTTTTGAGAAGTACTTCCAGACAAAATGAAATCAATTTATACGAATGTATGTTTTCCTATGTATCTTAAAAGCAAGTATATAATAATTATCCCATTGATGTAAAATATTTCGCTCTTCTCCCAAACAGCACTACGCTTTGTAGTTTAGCTTTTGGAAACAAATAGCCCAGCTGCTTTAATTGCAAATTTACGAATAGTTGTCGTATTTCATCCTAGTGATGGATACAGGGCAAACCTCACTCTGCAAGAGCAGACAGCTAATAAAATTCTTGAATTCTCATCCTGTCTGGTACTTCAGAGGAAGATTATTTCACAGAGTATGCGGACACAACAGTTGGACTGTTTGTGAACGAGAAAATTTTTCCTGACTACTGGGAGCCCAAAATGCAAGATTTAACTGCCTTATCGTAGCATGCAGCACACCGATAGCCATTATTTTAATATAGAGCTAGTGCATTTAACGGTATAACTCTAGCCTCCTCAGTAGGTGATGGAATGTGCTTACTACATATTATAGGCCAGGTTTCTGCCACAGACAGGGACCTGGCTTCAGCTTCTCCAATAATTCCAAAAGTAAACTTTTAGTAATCGTTCTGTTCAATACTTACCAAATCAAAGCAAAAGTGGGAAGAAACCAGTAACATATAAAAATGTCACATGCATTTTCAACTAAAAGTCATGTATGTTAATTCTTAGGCTGCTCTTTAAGTACAGAACTGTAGTTTATTTACAGATGAAAAAAGTTGGTGAGATGAAATGATTGAGAAAAGTTATTCCTATTTAAAATGCCTGGCACTAACTCTGAATCAGACCGCAGTTGCTTTTGCCTCTGTATTAAGTAATTCTAGCAAACATTTATTGAAGTAGAGACAATAACTTCCTGTCAACACTTATATCACATACGATGGTGTCTGATGGAGAAATGTTGTACAACGGACAAGTCTATGCAACAGATTCTGCTACCCCAGAGTTCAATCTGGGGAACATGTAAAGGAGATGCATTTGAAAAAGCTTTGTTTGCTCACTATTTTCTTTAAAACAGAAAATCATAAAGAAAACAGGACAAACCAACCACACTGGCCCATAGGAAAACAAAAACAACATTATCCTTCAATGTTCTGTGCTGTTGTTCCCAAGCATCCACCAGAGCAAGTCTGGGGAATTCTGCCTCTTTTGGCACCTGACAGAGAAAAGCTTTGGTCACTAGTGTGTGACCCAACATAGCAGCCATCCTGACACCCTTCACAGCTCTATTTTAGCAGTATCTTATTTAGTACATCAAGTCCCATGACCCATATCCAATAAGGAGGTCTGCCTAATACACTGATCAGATAAAAGGATGCTTTTCAAGCAGTGATTATGCAAGAGATCCATACTGCAACACAATCCACGAAACACTAAACAAATACTAAGTTATAAATAAAACGCATTCTTGCTCTTAAACCCATAACAGATACCAGCCACCTGCTTGAAACAGAACTGTGTCTACTACATCTGCAAACAGAGACTTTTGTTAAGATTTATCAATTCACCTTTACTAAAATTAAAAAAACTTTAACAAAGATAGAGTCACTAACATTTCTAGGAAGTAGGAAACTCAGTAAAACGTGTAAAGCAAGGAAGCTATATCTGCATTAGCTTCTGGATTAAAAACATGAAGACCTGGTCAAACTGTTCAACATCTTTCAGAAATATTTTAATATCAACATTGCATTAACCCCTACAACTCAATCACCTTCTGCTACATAATTTATCAATCTCCAGCCAAAGACTCACTAGGACTTTCAATAAAATTTAAGTAATGAGTACATATTCTCTACCTAACCCAAAGTCCAAGGCAACATAGCAAATAGGTGCCAGAGTCTTGATTAGAACCCATGTTTCTGACTTTTGGTCTGGCATTAGTCAGCGAAAAATGCCACTTCCCAATCGAAAGAAAAGCCTCCAGTATTATAAGTGAAGGGTTTTGGTTTTTTGGGTTTTTTTTTGTTTGTTGGTTTGTGTTTTTTTTAAATACACACATAAAATCTTCCAAAAAGGAAATTAATTTTGTTTTAAAGACTTGCTTGAATCAGAAATATAAAAGAATGCAAAATCAGTACAAATTCTCCAATAAAATAAGAATATCTGCAAGAAATTAAGATTATACTGGCCTCAGGTCAGAGATTTATTTGACTTGAGGCTGTAAAGACAAGTAGTAGAAATGAGACAAACTGCTTGCTGCAAAGACCAATGAGGGGTTTAAAGAGGCAATACCTTGTGCTCATTCAATTCTCATCTTCATAGCTCTAAGATACTGGTCCTTAAAACTGTTATTCTCTTGTATTATCCTTCTCATTCTCAATATACTGATTTCAAAAATGAGATTGACAATTCAATGACAGTTCGTGACCTGTTGAGTTTACAACATTTAAAAAACACAGGACAGAAAGCTTTCAGGTGATAACAAGCATCTGTTCTCAGTGAGAGCTGTCAAACGCATCCACTGCAAACTTCACTGCAAAATTGAGACAGGAAAGATACCAAGATGACAGTCAGACTTCTATTATTTTTAGGGTCCTAGACATGAACAGTCTTTCAGGGCAAGAAAAACTGGCTCATTGTTATTCATATGCTACTTAGAGACACATAAAGTATTAGAAGGTGTTTCTTAAAGTGACATAAACGTTGCTCCAAAGTACTTAATCTGAGACAATGGTTATTATAAATAAGATCAAACAGTTTTGAACAAGTATATACTAAATAGCTTAAAAATATAGGTTGGTTTAACAGACCTATCATACTTATTGAGATACTGAAGACAGGATCTTTTAGGAAAAAAATTGAAGGATAGACAGCATGAGAAACAAGGAATGCTTCAGGACAGGAAAACCTCTCTCTTGAATCCAAGATGAACAATTTTTTGAAAAAAATATTCCATTAACAAGTAAGTTTTTTTCCTTTTTTTTTTTTAATGCACATTACGCTTCTTTAACAACTGGTAATAAAGAAACACACTCCTACAATTCACAGAACAGACATGTGTCCAAACCAAGCGTAATGAACTTCGGAGAATACTCGGAGATAAGTGTTAGGCAGCATCCACAGTGCACTCTCATCCAAGAGCAGAGCACTTCTGACTCCTACGGGACCAAGACAATCCGTGAGTTCAGATCAGCTCAGGCAGCTATACGCTTTTAACGCATTTTACCACTAAGTTGTGCAGTGCTGCAGATGGCAGGCAGAGCACACATTTTATAGGGCAGAACTAATTTCTCCTGTTTTCAACAAGAGCACGGCCCATTTCAAAAGTCCCAAGGAATACCCGTGCTGTAGTGTGATACGTAATTGTAGCACACATCAAACTTTCACCCATGTAAGGAATCAATCTATTCATCTTCCATTAAATTACTATGCCTCTCTTGTAAAAAAATATGGTAAAACACGAGCCATAAAAATTAAAGACACAAACTTCTTTCCCTCTCTGCTTTTAGAGGAAATGTCTTACTGAAAGAAAAGATTGCTTTACTGTGTCCAGGTCAATAGTTTTCCTCTTCGGATTAGAGAGATGGATTATAGCAGCTCATGCTGAGCTAGCACTGGTGCAGCTGGACTTTGATACTAGTTGCCAGGCTGGCTAGTTTACAGCTAACTCAGGTATAGCTGGACAAATGGCAGTCTGCAATGCAGCAGCAAATTAACTATTTAACGTAAACCAAAATCCTTTTTCCCTACTTACTGAAAAACAGCAGCTGACAAACTATGGATTTGGCATTCTATCACATGCAATAAGATTTGCTGCAAGTATCTAAAAATATACTTCATGGCTGACAGCCCAAGAAACCGATCAATTAAAGTTCAAGAGGTGCATTTTACAGTCCAGATGTTCTCAAACTGGGCTCCACTGACAACTTACAGAGATGGTTGGTCACATTATGCTGATTTTTTTTTCCCCTTTGCGGTACCAGTTTGTGTCCAAAAGATAAAAAATACATCTACAATTCTTAAAAAAGACCTCCTTAAACATTTTCTCCTTTTGCTACAGTTAGCATAAAAATATCACAGCAAATTGATAGGATGAGAAGCTGTCCCAGAGACAACTTGGTGTACAGTATGAATCAAACTTGAACCTCTGCAGTAGTATGACCTTAATAAGAGCTCTGAAAGCATGGATCCACAGGATCCACATGTACGTACATAAACTCTAGATAATAACAAGAATCCCACAGGGCAAACACTCTTTTCCTAACATGACCCACACACTTTTTCAGTAGATCTGGTGTCAAAACTTGGGCAAAGACAGGGAAGACCAAGAGATCTTGCTTATTGAAGGAAAAACCTGGTAGGATTTTCTAGGCAAGTGGATTGCAACAGTGAATAGTGTTACTCCATCTTCATTTATGAAATACTCATGCCTGAGAGGTTTCCTCCAACACTCCAGTTATAAATGATTATAAAAATGCAAAACTATACCTTGGGGAAGAGATGAGAAGCAGTTTAAACAGGCATTTATCCATGCACTGAAACAAACACAAAACTATCTCAAAACTGACAAGAATCTAAGCTTGGATACAACACTGTCATATGTCTTGTATAGGAGATACACATACTCTAGCTATGGACATACCTGTATCTTCATCCATCTTTTCATTTGGATGTTAAATTAACAATTGGCAACCTGAATGCCACTGACACCAAACACCGTGACAGGTGAGAAGGGAAGCAGCTAGGTCCAAGCATGTTGAATCAGTAGCTGTTGCTACATATATCTTTCCTTGCTCAAATCACAAGAATCCTTCTAGTTCAGTCCTTTGGGGGTGAAAGGAAGAAAGTGCTTAGACTGATATAAGGAAAGTAATTATAAATTAAGTACCATGTAGCTTTATTGCCTATAGCAGAGAAGTGAAAAACAGGTTGTGTACAAAATCTTGATACATCATTTTTTATTTTGATCTTTTGGCTTTCAAGTCCTTCCTTTCTCCTTCTCTTGCAAAGGCACACACTTCTCATAGGAGTGCAAATCTGTAAGCATCCCAACATAGTCTCTGAGGCTGTTTTGCTGCATTTCCCAGAAAGCAGCCTTAATTTTGCCACGTCAGAAAAATCACTGATCCATCATCTTTGCTACATGTTCTAAAGCAGAGGACTAAAGCAAAGTTCAAGTGTTCATTGTTTTTCCTTGGAAAAGTGCTCTGCCACTTCAGTCTGTTCCATCTCTCCTTCCCTAAACTGGAGAACTTTTACCCTTGGCTTCATGTCTCTGCTCCAGTCATAGGGCTGCTTGGTGGTAGCAGAACATGCATTACCTTCTGAGCTTCTTCCAACCCTTAATAATCCAGATAAACTCCTTGCTCTTATTGAAACACTAGTATGCATTTGGATTTTTTCCATGAACACCAACAACTCAGACTCTTGCCCATCATTTCACTTCATTCTCAAGTAACCATTTTTAATGTAAGCCACAGCATTCTCTCAATTTCTGCAGTGAACATGAATTTGTTTTCACCTAGAATTTCATGTATTTGAAACACGGATCAACAGCTTCATGCACGGCCCACTATACCAGCATTTCAGACTGCTAGCAGATTCTTTTACAGACATGCTACCAAGTCATCCCAGCTCACAACTATTGCTGCGGCTAAAGATGGGGTTCGGTTGAGAAGTCGAGAAGCTATTTCCTTAGTTCACCATGACTTCTGATGTTGTCTGAAGGGCTACGGAGATCATGGTCACTGTCTTCTTTGTCCCTATTTTACACATGACTTTTGGCAGCTATATAGAGCAGACAGATTCCTTTATGTATGATAAATGCTACAATCACTGCTATCTCCTTAGGGAAGGCAAAGAGTGCTGATTGCAGCTAAACGGGTATATGGCTCACACTGCAAAAACAACTTCTCTACTGCAAGGCAGACTGATGTACTGCAGGCTAGACAGCCACAGATACAGAATACACATTTTGATTCACTGAGTATGTTGCACTTGATACAATGAAACTATTACTTTGCGTGAGTTTGATCACTTTTGTTGTCCTTTAAGAACATTTTATCACCATATTGTTTTTCTTTTTAATTCCAGCTTGGGAAACAGAAAATGAGATGCTTGTCTTAAGCAGGATGAAATCTAGAGTAAAATGGTCTATTCATGATCACTTGTTCCCCAGCCCTTCTAAGCAGAGTACTGAAGTAATTTTACCAAGCTGATAGTTACCTTCAAGCACAAGCTTACGTGAGCACCCAGAGGAACATGCAAGCTTCCCTTAAATTGTACTCTGACATACCTGCAAAAATTATCAGCTATTGACACTGCAGTCAATAATTTCCTATTCCACCTTAGGATCTCAAAGCATTACAAAGCCTACGTAATTATTCATAAGGTAGAAATACTTCCTTTTCTACACATAAGTAAAATAAGGTACAGAGTGTGACAAAGACAACTCATTTCTCTTGTAACTCTTACTTGCACATCTTAATCATACACTTCTTGTTCTTCTCTCTCTTTTTTTTTTTTCCCCCTCCCTTTGTGCCCACAAGAACTTTGGGAAGCTTCTAAACTGTTTTATTCTTCAGGGCATTTCTTGTTTGTTTTGGTTTTTAATACAGTCTATGTTTAAACAGCGTGTATGCTCCTAAGTGTTGCCGCAGACAAACACCCATCCAAAATTAAATTCAGTAAACAAAAAAATCTCTCAAACACTTTCAGAACTGCTGGTAGCATACAGTAACTAGACGGGTGACATGCACAGTAGAATAGGCAGTCTTTGCTGATGTGAAAGCTTTTATGGGATGCTGTTCTATTTAGTTCTTACATAAGCTGGATAACAGATGATTTAAAATACAAATATTCTATATCATATACTTCAAACCTAGGCTCTGAATGCAAACAGTACCATTATCTGCTTAACAAAACCCAATTATTCAATGAATAATCAAGCTACTGTGCAAGGTCTGAATGCCTACAGTATGTTATTTGATAATATGGTGTCTTCTGACCTAGACAGAGCTGCCTACAGCATGTAATTAAAGGTTTCAGATATATTATGTTCCTCTCCTGCCAAATGCTATTCATACAGTATGCTTTATATACCCAACGAAAATAACAGAAAAACAGTCTATTTCAGGCTGAAGTGCTGTGTTGAACTCTTTAAACAAAACTAGTATACAGCCCCAATATCAGATGTTCTTCTAGGGTGGTACCACCACTACCACCTCTTTTTCCTCCAATACTAAATTCTCCATTTTATAATTTAATATTTTGAAAACTGGCCTTCCCTTTTTCTGTCTTCATTCTAGGGTAAAAGCACTCTGCATTGCTTTATGATAGCATCATAATCAAGATAAGTATTCCATTACATTAGACATCACCTGGAGAGAAAGCTCCTGTCCCATACAGCCAACAACAAAAAGTATGTTTTAAAGTCATTTTTAAAGCTTGTGAAACACAGACACTAGGACATGAAGTCCTCCCTCTCTTGACAAAATGAACTGTGCAAGTCTGAACTTCCCAGTTAATTTATCCAATGTACCTTAGTTCTTATGTAAAGGTGTGAAGCAGAAGAAAGCTTGCTTCACGTGTTCACGTCTATGAAATCTCTCCACCAAGGCAGTCTGTGAAAGGGCTAGTTATTAATAACAGTGGTTTTAAATAGGGATGTGGATAATTTCTCACTAGATGATACACTTACTTCACTTAACCCAGCAAATATCAACCTGATACTAGCTGATACCAGTCACCTAGACACTCCAAGAACTGGCTGCATTTCCAAGTGTGTCAAAGAAATAACCAATTAGTGTTTGTTTGCTAGTTCACTGCATCCAATGCTTTCGTACGCAGGCCTTGGCAGGTTACCAGCTACTTTGACTGCAGTCCTTCCCTTCCCCCCAAAAAAGGGAAATCATCTTAGACTGAAAGAAGTCCTTCAAAGGCAACAAGTCTATCTAATCATCAGAATGAAAGAGTGCATTCAGATTGGGAGCAACATTCACCCACTAAAGGAAAAAAGACTGAGTCTCTTTCCATAATTCCCAAATTTCAGAAGGGTACAAGGGAGTTGTACTGATGAGCATTTTTAATGAAGAGAGAATGTAATAAAAGAAACAAACAAATAGGCAACAAAACCACCCGTACAACTGGGCGGCATGTAGCTCAATATTCAAAGGGTTATGAGAGTCCCTGAGCTCCTATTCCTCCAGCTTTTGAGGGAATCCTTTGCCTGGCACTCCAAGCCTTCCCAGCATTTCAAAGAATACCTTCATTTACACATCAAAACTCCTCTGCCTTCTGGCAGGATAGGAAGCCTGGGTACCAGCCTAAAAGCAGCACTTCAGGATAACTGTTATAGTCTGTTGCTTAGCCAGAATTGTGTTATTTTACCTGCACAACAACTACCTTTTCTACAGCAGAATAATAGATGCAAGAAAACGGTCGGCTTCTTCAAACTAAAGATTTTTAGTATCTTTAACTAAATCTAACCTTTTTCTAATGGTAGTCTCAAGAATCTCTACAGTGACGTGATCCTGACTTCTAAGACCATGGAGAAACTGCCCTTTCAGTTATTTCTGTCTCACAAGCAGCAGACTACTAAAAGAATCCTTCCTCATTTTCACATTAGAAAACAATAGCAGGGAGCCAAGTTTGGTAAAGATATCCATGAACCTGAGCGTGTCACAGTTACATCCATCACAGATTTATCCTTCAACAAACTCCTGAATATTTAAATACCATATTTCAAAAGACTTCACTACAAATCACACAACTCCCTGCATTTGAAAAATAACTCAACCACTACACACTAACTAGTCTCTGAAGTTCTTTGATTTGGGGGCCAAAAGCAAACCTTTAGGTTTTTCTGTGCCTTTGTTGTGTGGGTTTTATTGTTTGGTTGGGGTTTTGTTTGTTTTTTCTCCTTTTGAATTGAAAAAAAATTCCACAGAGCACAAGTCTTTCAACATTTCACATAAGAATTATCTCCATGCAGCTCAGCAGTGATTCAATAGACGCTACCATTCAGCTGCAGACAGCAGAGCTGGCTGTCCTCAGTGATATTGCTACTACAGATATTCAGCTATAGATCACCAATAGATAGGCCACCAATAAATATTTTCTTCTCCCAAAAACTACTCAGTATTCCCACTGTCAGCCTAGTTTCACAGCTGTGTACTGAGGGTTAGATTTCCATTTTAAAATACCCAGAGGATATATTATTGCATAGAATATCTCTTCAAAAACAGTTCAGAGCAAGTCTCAGACTCAGGTTTTCTTGAAAGACTTAAAATGAACCTATTTCTCATTGCCTGCTTCAGTACAGGGCAAAAGCTTTCTAGAAAGCAATCTACAGTCTTAAAAAATTGACTCTTAGAAAAAAAGACAAGAAATTCCAATGCTATGTTAAAAACTTGACTGCACTTCCATTCAAAATAAAATAAGCACTTTAAAGAATGCAGTGAACAAACTCTAGCCACTCTCCTCCCCAAAGCCAAAACTACTCTCACCAGTACACAAGCACTTCCATCTCACAGGGCACTGCAGCACTGTCCTACATAATAAATATGCATGTAGCAATCAGAAGTGTGGATCCCTGAACAAAGCAGGAAGAACGCTAAATTACTTGCTTCTAACTCTCTGGTTTTATTACCACCTCTTCCAGTTTACAAAATTACAGAAATTTCCATGTGGCTATATGAGAAACAAACTATTCACTGACAAAGCAGACAACGCATGAAAGTTAGCTGTCATATATATGAAATAAATTTTAAAATTACTTTTGGAGGTACTTTTATCTTCAGGTAAGATCTCAGCATATTACATATATAGCCTAATTGCTTTTTCAGTGGTACTCCTTTAGATAACAAGAAGAAATTTATTAAGATTTCAATGTTAGTAACGTGAAATCTGATGACAACAAAAACATACAATTCTCATGCTGCCAGAGGCAATAAGACTTCTCTTTGCCAATGTTCATCCTTGATACACTGATAAGCAGGAGTATCTGAATAAACTCAAAACGCACAAAACCTAAGTTAACAAAGATTCTTAAAAGTGTTCACACTTAGTCACTTAACCTACTACTGACCAACGCATCTAGTATCTGCCATGCATTTAAAGAGACTGTTGTGCTAGGATGCAAAATGTCAACAGAATTTTTAACGACATATATACAGTACTACCTACATAACTAAGGTTTTCCTAAGCATCTATCACCATTCACAATGTTCTCATTAAAATGTATATAGATTGCAAATCCCCTGGGACAGGATGTGTCTTTTATCTGTAATTTGACAGTCTACACCACAATGAGAATCCTGGTCATTTTTGCCTTAAATAGTAGCATAGCACAAATACTTTTTAATGTAGAAGAAAATTAAAAATATTCAGAAAGCACCCTTTGTGTTCACTCTCTGTGCTTAATTCCCATTTACAGTTCAGAATAAACACTTCAGCTGTCATTTTATTAGCAGTGTTACCTACACAAGAAATTCAAGATGGGGCCAAATTTGCCTGCATAACAATTTCACAGTAAGTGGCAACCAGATGGACAGCACGCTGCCATATGCTCTCCTTTGCTGAAAGGTAGAAAAGTGAGCAAATATGAATCAGAAAAAAAAAGGAAAGAGTGTGGGGAGACAAATATCTCTGCAGTATGGGCATTAATTCATGCACACAGAACCATACACAAATATACACATACATTCTCCGTTCCTTGTACCTTAGGATCTGAACTGCAGGGAAGCAATGACAACGATTAGGGGGCAGCTAGGGAACAGCTGTTTTCTCCAGCATAAGCCTTGCTAGGCAGGTATGCATTATTCCCTAATAAAGGGAAGGGATAAGAAAAAAGACATCACTCCATAGGGTCAGCCACTGGAAGCTGACACTTCTTCCAAGGCAGCACCAAGAGCTAAGAGGCTCAAAAGCTGGACCCACTCTGCAGCCTCCTCTGAATTTCTTTTCGCCCAGAGATAACATGTCAAAAACTTTTAAGTAAACCTTGATGCTACCCAAGTCTTGCATTGCTCTTTCAGCTGGAGCAGACGAGCTGGCCGTATTATAATGTCTCCAAGGAGTACCTGCCCTTTTGAGCTAGTCCTAAAAATAACACCTATCAAAGTTAAACTTATCTATTTAATTACACTACTGCTCAGAAAGTCCTTCTTCTCAAGACCAAACAGGGGAAAAAAAAACCAAAAAAAAGAAGAGCATTCAGATTTCTGGAGGTGGCAGCTGGTAATGCAAGTAGAAAACCAGTAAATATATGCAAGAAAAATCTTTGAGGTTGCTTTTGTTTGAGATACTTGTTCAAGTTAACATATGAACCTTGACCCATTTTTCACTTTACTGTTAAAAAGATGTTTTCAAAGCTGCCAAATTTTATCAATCCAGATAAGAATGTAATTATTTACTAGATGTGGGTTGTAAAATCCAGGCAGCTATTAGATACAGAGAAAAATTATGGACTGCTTGCTGAGACACACCAAGACACACCACGTGCTTCATGTTTACAACCTGGATGTTTGTTAACTTTAATTATTAGAGACAGGAGCTCCTTAGTTCACTCTAGAGAACAGCTTTTTAAAAAATTCGTACCATTGGCTAAATTGACGGGTAGTCCAAACAGTGTACTTTTCTATAAGGAATTATTTTATATACTTGAACAAAAGTATTTAAGGCAAAATACTAAAATAATTCAACAGCAAATGTCTCGCCAACTTCAATAAAATTTGTATTTTGCTATTTTTATACCTAAATTTTCATTTTCTATTAGTGGAAAAAGCTGGTAGGCACACTTAAATATCAGACAAGAAATACTTTCCACTACAAAGACTTTTGCAACTTTGAGAAGCTCTGACACTTGCCTCATTTGCAGGCAGCCTTTGATGTTGCCTGGAATAGCAGAGATGCTCTTTGTCTTATGGAAATCCATTCAAGTTAAACTGAACTGTTTTCTTATGCCTACCCACTTTTTTTAATCAAGTATTCGGTGGCCTCTCAAAAAAAGAAAATGAAAAGGACATTAAGTCCGTGTACACAATGGCTGGGCAGCTTGTCCCTCTGACAGAACACTGGCAGACAGTGTGCTATGGAACACTTACAGGATGCTGAAGCAAAAAAGCAGAGTGGCAGGACAGACAGCAGAAAAGAGGATGAAACAGGTCAGATTTCACCCACTGTTTCCTAGATAAAGCACAGACCCTGAAGGTCCTTCCTCATTCACAAAATAACAATCTCACCAAGCAAGGCAATTACCTGAATTAGAAATCACTACTGAAGGCTCAAATCCCACTTAGGGATTTCTTAAGGTCAACAAGGGATGTTTATACCTTGATATAATACTGTTTTACGAAAAGATTTAAAAAAAAAAAAGTCGCTAAAAACCACAATACTAAGAGGTTCCGTGTCAGGAACTAATTTGCAAGGTGGTTATTAGGGTTGAAGGTTAAGCTATTGAAAATTAGGAAGCATATTTAAAAGAGCCTATAACTTAAGCTCCATTTGCACTGATCCTTTTTTTAACTGTTAAGATCACATACTATTCTTCCTGTAAATCATTGGCTCATTCAGAGAACAGCATAGCTCACAACACAGAACTACATTTGCACAACCTTAAACCAGACATTTTCCCACTTACAGGTCTGACATTGCAACCAAAATATTTGAACATACATTTTCAAATTTAGCTTTGTTTGTGTATTATGCTATAGGTGCACATGGTGCTCTACATGATGCAAGGAAATATATAGTAATCGCGATGAAAAATTTTACAGTTGAAATACATCAAAGCAACATTGAGCCTTAGACAAGATAAAATGGTAGGGAGACAGAGGGAGAACGAACCTCTTTATGCTGTAAGTATTATGATTTTGAATAAAGCAAGAAATAAGCCAACATTGCATTTTATAATGCTTAGTTAATGACAAAAGTATCATTAGAAAGCCTCCATTGCTACTTGAGTTTACTAGAAGGCCTATCTTTCATTATACTCACACAAAACCAGTGATTTCAACAGGATTACGTGGATGTAACACAGCTCATTGTGACCTTACAACTAAATTAAGAATTAAACCCTAATACATCACCCTTGTCAAGCCAAATCCTAAGCCCAGGAAATAGGGGGACTGAAATATGACAGAGAGACTGAACCAAACCTACTGCTGTCTTTCTTTCACCTAGCCTCTGCCCCCAATGTACCATCTACGAATTTGGTGGAAAAAAGCTTTCTATTCACCTTGGGAAAGAATCCTCTAGACTACAAAAATTCACAACGGCCAAGTTTTACCCCACAGTGACAACAAATCAACATTTCTCATTTTTCTCTTGAAGATGGAATTTTACCAACTATCCTCATGTCCACCTACACTACGAAAATACTCCTAAAAGTATTTACAGAGTTCAGAGTTTTTTTCAAGTAAAAAAAACCCGCAAGCTCTCCATTTTCCAACATTGCACATCCCAGACTTGCCCTTCGTACTGTTAAACCTAATGAGTGCATGGCAAATGAGTTTCAACAGCACACAGTATCAGGCTAGAACCAGTGAGGAGAAGAAAAGAAGGAATCAAATAATGGTCTTTTTCTCACATACCAACTAGCACAGAAGATTCTGCAAACAGCACTTGGCTGACACTTTTGATGATAACACACAAGCCAGAATGGACTCCAGCTCACTCTCCTATGTCAATATTGGTTCTGCAGTATCCACGAGGATAAAGTATTTTCCCTTGTTAAGTAACCCCAATGTCCAGCAAGCAGATGAGTTGAGCACCACTACACCAACATAACACCCTATGTGTTGTTCACAGAGAGTTTTATACTACATAACACAATTCAGTTCATTGTTGTTCTCTTGGCAGATAATGCAACTAATTTACATGAATAGTGATGATATTTTATACGTAAATTTTAGTCACATCAGGATTTCATAGGGCAATGCAGTTTCTCCCCCTAATTTGGATGTAACCACATGTAATAACACTGAAACCATGCTCTTGATAGTGCTTGAGGTTTTGCTAGTTCTGTGCCTCTGTGCTAAAAGTAATCTGTGATGCAATATTACTGCAGAGTCAGAACCTGCAGTGTATAGACCATAAGAGATGAAACATCAAGCTGCCAGGTTTCAGGGAGTCACCACTGAACCCAAGTTGGAATAAGAGCACAGGAGTACCTGGGGCCAGGAGAGGGGATGTATAATTAGCTGTACATATCTTTTATAAAGCACCTTCAGAATTATAATCATGTGTGTATACAAAACTAACCTTTGGGAACAGACACAGTGATAGGGAAAACAGCTATACTGTGTATTATGTTCTGCATTTAGGCTGTCAGTCACAACCTGAAAATGTTTCAGCTGAGTAGTAGGCTTGCACTGCAAGCAGACATAGCTCACATCTTAATTTTCCTACTGACCTTTTCATAAACTGTTTGGAATTAAGACCTTCACCTCACCTGCTACTCCAGTGCTGAAGCTGGAATAGCTGCTGTGTACTCTTGCTACATGTCGCCTTTGCCTACTTGTCTTTAGCACAGTCACTACCTGCTAACCACACCTAACTTTTTGTACAACTTATACCTCTTTTCACCTTCCAGGTAAAAACCTCACCTTGCACTAAACAAAGGCAAGCCAATTTTGCAACTCAATGGGTAGCATCAGGACAGGCCTGCAAAAACTCCATGTTCAGAAATTGACAGGAACGAGTATGCGTGTGCATTGCTTCAGGAACTAGACTCTTTACTCATATAGTCACTTCATTGACTGCAAGCATACTTTTAACAGCATGTAGGAACCATAACATGTTTGAAGCAGTACATACTTGCTTCTTACTCTGCATCCTCTGTAAATGAGAAGTATTCCTTCTCTGCACAGAGTATACTGCCTTACAATACAGATACTGTTCACAAGATCAAGTAACAGCTTCTCCCATCCAAGATAATAGCTACACAATGTTAATCACAATACTGTGTTGCAAAGCACTTATGTGCTACTACTTTATGGTCTAATTTATAATCCTCCCCCAAGATGACCGTGCTACTAACAACCTTTTTACAAGTGTCCTGCAGGAACTTGCAGCATCTTTACAAGAACCAGCAGAAAACCACTGAGTATCATCTCATTCAATCCATATTTGGGAAATAATGTTTTACAGCACATTAAAAAAAATATACAGGTTGATTACCATTCTTCATTTGTGCAAATTCACTAATAAGATTTGCAAAAAACATCGGAATCCCGACTGACGCATCAAACCCCAGCAATTTCTGACTCTATGTGCCTATAACATAACAGGTGCCCCGTGTTCAGACAAACGAGGCTTCTCTATTGATGGCATTCACAGCTGTAAACATCCCTACATCATTACCCATTTTACTCCTTTTACCTATACAATCTTTTGCAGCTGTTATGATGGTATCAGGTGCATGCCCTATTTAATATAGAGCTTGTAGGTTGGTTTGCTCTCAAACCCACCTAGAAGAGCAAAGAAATTCTGCTTGAGACACATATAGCAGATCCTTTTCCTAACTTCATCATACTAACAAACTTTGAAACCATGCACGTTCATGTACTATTTTCCTTAAGTAAAGTTAACGTAACGTGTGATCCTCATACAGCGCGCAAATCCTCACAGGTTACAGATTTCATCTCTATAGATACAACAAAAAAGGCCTATCAAGTTTATCACATTTTCACAAAAGGCAAACCAAAAATTCCTCGGTTAAGAGCAGCCTAAAGGGATTTCAACTTCCAAAAAGACACTACTGTTCCTTTTCTCATTGTGGCAAGCAATGATGCTAGGCTAGTACAGGAGGTTTCCAAGAAGAGCTACAGCATCTTATAGACTTACAGCACTCTCAATGAAGACACTGTTCAAGTGGTCGTCTCGCAGAGGTATTACAGGTCAGGTGGGATTTCACACAAAGAATAAAGGCGACTTTTACGCTAAGGCATTATCGGGGTTATTTGTATTCCAGAACCGCACGCCAGAAGTTGGCAGCTCGCGCCCGTCCTGAGGCGCGAGATCCGTAGGGGTCTGGCTGCGGGGGGCGACTGCGTGGCGGGGGGCGCCCGGCGGCCCCCCGAGCCCGCCCGCCCGCGGGGGCCCCCCCAGGCGCCTCTCCTGAGGGAGCAACGCCTCCCCGGC
>VWYH01004461.1:601937-637556 GCA_013399365.1 Pampusana beccarii | reverse complement strand
CGGCACCCGCGCAGCCCCGCTCCGCCAGCGGCCCGGCGGGGGAGGGGGACTGCCTGCGCGCGAGCCCGCGCGCGCCCGCCCTCCCCTCCCGGGTCGCCTAGGAAACAACGGGCCGTCGCTCAGGTCGGTGAGCGGGAGGGACGGGGGGAGGCGGTTTAAAGGGGGCGCGCGCGCGTGCTCGCCCCGCGTCACGTGGGCGCCGCTAGGCCAATGGCGGCGGCGCGGGGCGGGAGCTGTAGTACTACGGGCTGGGGAAGGTGAGGCCCCGGGGGGCGGGGCGCCCGCCACAGCCACCGCCCCCCGCCCCGGGAGGACTCACGGCAGGAGCCGCCGTGTCGCGATCGGCGACCCCCGAGACAGGGCCGGCAGGGGGGACCCCAGTGTGCGGGGCCGCGGGGTGAGAGGACCCCCGAGTGAGCGGCCGCTGCAGCCCGGGGGCGGCGGGGGCCGGTTTCTGTCGGGGCGGCCGCCCTGTAAGGCGCGCCGGGGCTTTAACAACGTTTCTCTTAAAGTTTTGCCTATTCTTTTTGTGTTTTGTTCTGTTTTTGTAGACACCAGGATTACATAACTGCGTACGGAGAGAGCAGCTGCAAGATTACACGATGCAGATTAGAGATTACGTTGATTCAGCAGATTGTCCTGTGCATGTCTGAGAAAGATTACACCAGCAGAGTTAAGAATACCCATTTGCTGTGGTAAGCCGCGCTTAAGTAGGACAAATTAACTCAATAGAAAATTAAACGCAGAAAAAAAAGGGAAATAAAAAAACCCTCAAGGTCAAGCACATGCTTTAAATGGACAAAATAAAAATAATAATTAAAAAAGAGATTGAAATTCAAGTTTTAACAGTTCTCTTTCCTATGCTGAGCTGCTATGCAATAGCTGGCATTGGTAGCAGTCAGTTACTACTGTCTGAATGATGTTTAGATTAAAAAATCAAAATCACTGTTATGAAGACTATTTATATTAGCTTCCTGATTGCTACTAAGTAAAAGTAAATGATATATATATTTTTAGTATTTCACAATTATTTAAGTGACATTGGTCTATTTTATCAAATGTCCATGTGCTAGACTGTCTCCTTGTACACCAGTTTGTAATATGGATTTTTTGAGTTCTGATTTTTGGATCTGAGATTACTGACATTTGAGAGCTGACATTGTGATGTCAGCTATCTACTTTATCTACCATTGAGATATGAATAAAAATTAATTACACAATAAGAACCTTTAAGTTCTGTTAAATTTCAGTTGATTTCTTAGGCACTTTAGAGATGAAACTTTGCATCAAAAGTGCCATAGACAAAATCAGTAAACCCACAGAATGAAAGAATAGTGTTGCAGGTTTTCTTTCCAGCCTTGAGAGTGTTGAGGTTTTTTAATGCAAGTATGTTCTAAAATTTATTATTCACACACACAGAAGCATGCAGAAGCTCAAGACTGGAATCTCTATCTCAATATTACAAATATGTAATAAAAAATTACAAGTATGACTACAAGTAGGCACATTTGACAGTCTCAGCTGAAATGTAGCTTTGCCAACTTCTGTATGAATATCTGATACAGCAGAACTGGGATTTCAATGGGAATTTGCAGTTGGTTGCAAACTACTTATAAAATTTTAGGAATGGAAGGTTTTCCCTTAAATTTACTGTAATGTCTCACATTGTGATTTCAATATCATGATAACAGTTTTACCAGCTCTTTTAGTATATAATTAATCCTAGACATACTTCAGTGGATAAAATCAAAAGGTAAACCTAATTTTTTGCTGTAGGCAGTCCTAAGATAAGAGGACTTGGTCATTTGTTGCCATTTCAGAAAACAGTAATGGAAATAATTTTGAACAACTCTATTCAAAAAAGGTACCTGTTAATTACAAGTCTGTTGAGATTTTTAAGCTATTGAGTATCTGCCTTCACTTCTGTCTTTTGTTAGAGTTCCTTTACATTGTGGCTATCCCATCTTAAAAGAAATTCAGTGTGTAAATTTGAGTAACACGTTATCCTTAGACAAATTTGTTGTAATATCTCACCTTGAATTCTTCCTTATTGAGATCTCTGTTTGTTCCAGGCAGCTTGATGGATATTTTCTGATGCCTGATGATTTTCTGTGCTAAAATTGGTTATGAGCTTCATATGGTAAGGGTATTGGAAGTTATCACCTAGGTAAGAAAATAAAGACTCCTTTTAACAAGACTTCAGGACAGTTCCTGGGTCTTGGAGAAAATAAAAGGCAAAGGCTACTAACTGCTTGATAGATATCAAGGACACATCTCAGGAGAAAATTTATGTTTAATTGGCCTACTAAGCAGATAGTGCAATTTTAATTTTTTTTTCACAGCACAAATATTTGAGCTCAGTATTGGGGCAGAATGAGATTTTACTTCTTTTGGATTTTAAAAAAGAATACATAATGCAGTAAAAATCCCATTCTTGAAGATAGCTGTAAGGTGCAACTTAATCTAAATGAACAAACAAGGTATATTTGAAATAGCCATGTGACTGAAATGATCTGCCTTAATTTGGAGGAGAGTTTATATTGAGGTTAATTTTAAGAATGTTTGGATAGCAAAGAACCATAAAACAAAATGCAAATCATTATGCAGTGCTTTCTTTTTATCTGCCTGTACTCATTAAGACTTTGAGTTATCATCTTTTGGGGATACTGCATCTCATGGATGCTTAGGATAGTTAGCCATTAAAAATAAAAAAAAATAAGTGGCAGTAAGGGTTCTGTTTTAAATGTATAGGGAGTGAGGCATACAGGTTCATTTAAAGACAAATCTAATGAGTTCAAAAGACTTGTTCCAGCCAGCGTCCAATACAGCCAGATATTAGCACATATTTTTGCTAAAGAGCTGAACCCATTGCAGTTTTGTGTCTGAGTCCTCAATTTGCCCATAAATCCAATAACAGCTCCCCCCCCTCCCCAAACAAAAGAAAAAAAGAAAACCAACACAGTATTCTTTCCCTTAGTGTTTTAGTGCCCAAAGAAGTATGACAGTGTATAAATTGTGTGTCTCAATCTGTGGTTTCTCTGCTACAGAATAGTAAACCAGTATTTCCACGACATTTGCAGCATTCAGTGTGACACACATGCACACGAAGTTCATGCTTCATTTGGCAAAGTACTTGAACATGCTTTAACTTAGTGATTTAGGCTACAGCTAACTCTAAACATGTTATTTTAATCCTTTCCTAAACTGAAGCCTTTGTTAATGGATCCAGACTGCAAAAATAAACATGCACAGGACTTTCAAGTAACTGAAGAGGCTGAAATAATATCAGTGTATATCAGTATACACAGGTGTCCTAATGTTAATGTATAAACTGTAATCTTTCAAACAATGTATTGTTATTAATGTATTGTTATTATTAATGCCAGTTTAAGATGACAAGGTTGTGGGGAAAAGGAAAGAACTGATCTGAAGTTTTTCAACAAGCTAGCACAGAGCAAAATAGGCTATATTTTAAATTTCAGATTAAAATACTCTAACTTGATGCACAAAGTAATCTTTCACAGACTGCACAGATGCATGCAAGATAAACATTTGAGCACTCACAGTATTGGATGGTTTGTTTCTGTGAGAATAGGCTACAGCTGAGTCTTAAAAGAAGACTTGTTAGGTAGATGCACAGTGCACAGTTCAGTGCACAGATGGATGTGAGTGAGAATCATTTCTGCTATAGCATTTCGTTTTCTTTACAATGTATCATCTTACTTTTCTAATGAGATAGAGAGTCAAATTTATTATTTTTAGGACACCGATGCATACTTCTGTTCAGAGTGCAACAAACATCCCAGAGAAAAACATTTACATATAAATACATGACTACCTAATGATTTACTTTTTGATCCTAAANAAAAAAAAAAAAAAAAAAAAAAGCCACAACCAGGAATGCTGTCAGCAACATCTCTTTTGAAAGTCATCTTTGGACCCAAATTGTGATTATCAGAACTTTAGAACCAGAATTACGCAGATGCATATATATAACCTTTTGGATTGTTTGCAGTCAGCTTATAAACAGTTTGTATTACATGTACCCGTTAGTCCTACTCCAAACAGCTGATGAAGTGCACAGCACATCCACTCAACACACTGATGCAGCAGAAAACTGTCAGCTTCCCCTAAGGAATTTTCTGCTGGATCATTGGATTTAAGCATTTCCTGAAAAAGTTCAACTTCTACCAGTAGCAGTACCAGACAGACAGTGAGATGCATACTGACAACAAGATGCAGTAGCAACATCAAGTTATTTTGTCTGTTTGAGGACCCATCTCCTAATTGAATCTGGAAAAGGAGCTAGTCTGAAATTTATGCTATATATCCTATTTATATTTTCTGTTATGAGAGCTATTGGATATTATACAATTTTGTGGCACATTCTGAGAAAAAGGAAAGTAATTTAAAAAGCACTGCTTGCTCCAATAAAATACAAATTTAAATCAGATTTTTGACTGCTGCATATTATATTTTTATGGTGCAATTTACAGATACTACATTGTATGAATATTTTGAATTCAGCAATAAATTGTACCACTGGTAACCCCAGAAAAAAATGCAAGTGATTCTGTGAGCATAATGGGGTGTTACCCTATTCTGTACTTGGCCTCTGTATGCGTTTGTCTTTGTTGTAACCTCACCCACTATATTTAACCCACTGCACTATATTTAAATTTTAAGCCTTTTTAAGAGCGCACATAGAATCCAGATCTTCACTGCTAAAAATAAACATCTCCAGGATGATTTATTTCTTTTAAAAACCAGGATTTAAATTCTGAAGTGAATCACATTGGTTTGTTTCTTTGTGCCACAGGCTATGTTTGTTGTACTTGGTTGTGTACACAAAGTAAACCAAATTGCATATCTGAGAGCCAGCCCCAGTGGAGAGCCTTTGGGTGGGGACCGGGCCGTTCCAGCCCCGTGTCACAGGGAACTGCCATTTCAGATATTTGGGTATGAACAGGACACTTAAAGAGCTAGAGAAGCCTTTTGAGGTCCCATGAAAAACAGAACTGTCTGCTCATACAGTCAGTACAAATGCCTTTTGAAATGGGCCTCTGCAGACAGTTACCTGTTCTAGTACTAAAAGGCAATTATTTCTGGTAAAGCTGATTATTTTATTTAATCATTTAATGGGGAAAAATATCTTTCTTCCAATATAGGACAGTTTGCTTAAATATTTACTTTAGGTATACTTTAAAGTATAATTAAGAAAAAAAGAGCCAACATTAAAATAAGATCTATCATGTTAAGCTTCTTCAGTAACCTATTTGGTACAATCAAACTTGACGAACTTTACAAGACAACAGAATATAGCAACGTTAGATATTTAGAGTGTTGCTATATCTACAGAATAAGTTTTTTAGCAATGTCAAGTGACAATTGGTTTCTGTCCAGGCAAAGAGTTTCTATTCCGTATTTTAAAAATAATTGTACAAGTCTTGACCTTGCTGAGTTCTCCTAAATTCACAGCCTATATTACTAATTTCACCTGACATCCAGCCATGAGAAAGACTCAAGTGAAACACACACATTCTCTCGAAGAAATTACAAACTGATAATTTCTTGTTTGTGAAATGCAAGAATTGCGCCACCAAGATCTTATCTGAGGGAATAATTATCAGTCTGAGGGCTGGTTCAGTTGTATGCACTGACTTTCAAGGTACAAAAGTCAATTTAATTTGCTAGCCAAAACCAGTAATTTAGATTCTGAATAAGCATGGAAATTTGAAAAAAGTATTCACGCTTTAGTGTGAATTTGGTTTTGCTCTGTATAACTGCCCTTAGTTCAGCAAACTTGACAGTACCCTTGAATGGTTGTCATTAATTGTGAATTAAAGAAAATTGCATATACAGTACATTGCTGTCCAAGTACAACAAATGTCATAGCAGCAACACTGAAAGATGCATTCCAATAACTATTCCTTCAGGGAAAAAAAGTCAGTGGGATTGAAAATGACATGCTAAATTTACATGTTTGTCCATAGGTGCTGTTTTAGAAGAATAGCCTCTGACCAAGAGTAAAAATTGTTGTTGGAATAATATGCGAACAGGTAATTTCTTCCAAGTATTTACTTGGATGTGTACACATATATCATTAGAGTTCATTAAAGTTGCATTGATTTTGACAGCTGCCATTAGGATTGTCACAACCACTCCATAGGGCTGTCTTCACTTACATGTCAGCAAACTATAGTCCAGCAGTCAGTGGTACAAATTCTCCTACGGAGATGTTTGCATTGATCAGTCCTAATATTTCGCAGTTTGTGACTGATTAGCATACAGTCCAAATTTGCTTATAAGTGAGGAAACATGCATCAGGCCTTTTATCCTCTGTCAACGTTTCCCACTCCTCCCTCTTCCATTTTTTGTTGTACCAGACTTTAGGATTAGACAGTCTGTAGTATTTTGGCCTCTGGACTAGGGAAGACATCTGAGTCAACAGGTGGATTATCAAGGCTGGCTTGATTCTTTAGGGGTTAAGGTGGTGTTGAGCCTTTATTTGTTTTTCTTTTGAATAGATAGGATGGTGAGGTTACAAAAGTTTCAATGCAAATGGACAGTAGTTTAGGGACAAGTTTTCATGCATGTCCTAAAAAAAGTAATTGAGAATCAGTGTGTTTAGAGGCTGCTATTACCTCTGCCAGTTTTAAGTATTCCCAGTCTAGAAAGAACAATCTTGTTTCATTCCTCTTCACTTCTCCCACCAAACCCTGAGTTTTTTAAGAGTAACTTTTGCATCCTACTTCTCTTTATTTAATCTCTCACATAGAAGGATATATCAAAATACGTATATATAATGTAGAATGTTGATAGAGTTTCTATAGTTGTATTAATTGAAAAGCTAAATCTTTTGCATTTTTTTTAATTGCCTGTCATCCCTTGACTTGTTGAACTTTTCTATCTTGATTATGGTAGTATGAATGTAGTCTACATTTGACTTTCAAAGCATACAATTTGCATTTTTAGATTAATACAATGTATTGAGTTACCTCATGAAAAATCATAATACATCTGCTGATGCTAATGTAATGGGTTTTGGCTTGTATTGAACCCCTCTGATTCTCCAGTATAGTTTTTTGCATCATCGCCTGTAAATTTAAAGGGATAAACTGTTGCTTTCGTACATTCCTGTCCATAAATACAGAGCTGTAGCTTTCAAATTTGATCCAAACTACTGCATTTCAATAAAGCGGGTATAAAGCGGGTATAGAGTATTTCTGAATTGTAGCAAAACCCACTACTACTAGTCACTAATTTTTCTTTTAGTGTTAGAGCATCCTGAATTTTCTTTCATTCTCTTTCATAATTCTGTCATCTACTTCATACTGTATTACTTTCGTTCTTTCAATAAGTAGTAGCAAAGTATTAATACATGAAGTAGAATTAATGAGAAGCATGATTGGATGGAAAATGGGGCACCTGATCTACATGAACACAGAGGTTTCATCACATATCTCATTACTGGTAAAATTGAGGTTACCATTTTTCCCTTAGTACTGCAAAGAAGTCTAGCTCTGGAAAGAAATAGCCTAGAGAGAAATTGTCTGTAATTACAATCAAAATGGTTTCGAAGGCTTCCTAGGTACTTTTTGTTCTCTCTCTCCACCTCTCTCACTTTTCTCTAATAGGCCTAAGACAGAGTGCCTGAGGTATATTGCCAGAACAGAAATGTCTAGTTGGGCTGCAGAGCTTGGTCCTTAATACACAGATCACACCATAACAGTGAAAGAATCATTCTCCTAAATGTTCTGAGACCTGAATGACTTGAGGCATTTCATTTTCTTCAGTAATCTACCACTATGTCAGTGTGAGACAGGCCTACTTGTGCATAAAGATGAAGAAAAGAAACAGAACCATAAGGCAGGAATTCAAGGAGGTTAACAAGTTTTCATTAATTCTCATGAGAACTTCTTTGAAGGCTTTCCATGAGCTGTCTAAAGGGATTTTTCTGTGGGGCCTACATTCTACCATCTCGCTTTTCCATCTGGTAGAATTTCAACAACACTGAACTCCTTCAGATGCTTAATAGAGTTGAAAGCCAGTCAAAGTTGAGAGTTTTGCTTTTTCTCTCTTGATTCTTATAATTGTATAGATATTCTGATACACTGTTCATATATTCAATGTCCTCTCTTCATTTAAGGAGGACTGCAGCTTCAATTTCATTACACTGTTATAGAAGTTCCACTGTTATGTTTGAATAGACTAAAATCAAATAATTTATAGTTCTTTTTTAAAAACCTGCTTGTTTTTTTTTTCTGTTACCATTTGATTCCTATTGCAATTATACTGTTACCCATGCAAAATAATTTAAAAATTCTGTTAGCAGTGAACTTGTAGTATATTAATTGCCAGTAGACAAGCATAGAAAGCTTCAGAGTTGAAATTTCCACTTGACTTCTAGCAAGGTGGGCCAGAACACACGTTTCTGTTATGCCACATCCTGAGCCAATGAAACAGGTCAAATATGAACAATCTTTCCAACCTTACCTTCCCCCTCCTCCAGCTCTCTAATTTATCTGCACATATGCAAAAAGGTCCAGTTACCATTTGGATGCTAGAACTTTGATAACCTGAACATCAAAGTGAATTCCTGTTGAGCTCTGTGGTATAACTGCCTTCATCTTAAAATAAGGACTTTTACCCACATTCCCATGTCAGTGTGCCATCGTAGAAATGGAAGAATGTATGAAAAGATGGGAGAGTGGAATTTAGTACTAGAGATGGTCTAGTGGATAGCAGGATGCATTATATTTTTGTTGCATAGGGTTAGCAGTAGCTAAGCATTTCTGCTACCCTTAGAAAAGTTAGGTTTATTTTACATACAGAGCTGTAGAAGCTCTGTCTAGGGTAGAATGTCTTATGGCCACACTTTTCACTTTGTTCTGCAGGAATAAAGGGGAACCCCAACTCTTTTTTTCTGAAGGACAAATAAGAAAACTAAAATCTTGATTCCTCTTAAACACCACTATATTTTCTATAGCAAATCTCTTCTAGACATAAATAGTGAGATAGCAGAATTCTTATTTTCAGAACTTCTGGGAGAAATAACAGCAAAAACAACACCTAAAGTGTGAGGTAACACACGATTCTCATGCTTGCGATGTCAGAAGACTGCTCTATTTTTCTTTTGATTGAGATATTGTGGTTTCCTAAGACTGAAAAAATATATTAAAATATATATGCATATATATAAAATGAGTTACAGATGCATTAAAGGTATCATGAATATATGCAGTCCAACTTCCAAATTTAGACTGCTTTCACAAAGAGTGAAATGGTACAGTTAGATATTCTATTTAAGCATAAAATGGACAACTGCTGCTATGAGTGCCAACATTAGCATCCTGTATTTGAGTTTTTATTAGAATGCCTAATTGTGTTTAAAACACTAACAATTCATATAAGCAGCCTATTGAGTTAGGAAAAAGCTTTTTTGAGGTCTGTGGAAGTGACACTGTAACAGGCAGTCTTCTACATAAGTGACACTTCATAGCCTGGCGCCTTCATTGGGTGTTAAAAATGGGGGTGGAAAAACCTTGTGGTGTCCAACTGCACTATGATTCAGCTCTTAATACCACCTGAAGCAGTCTCAGAATGTCCTGGTCCACACCTGAGACTATTCTGAGTTTCCCTGTGCTGACTGCAATCTTTCACAGAACCCAGTTAAGCTAAAGATAGTTTGTGCCGCTGGAACAGGACAAACCAGACTTCGTATAGGTCGTCATATGAATCACTGTACTCAGTTTAGTTTGTGGTCATGAAAGGCAAGTTAAGTAACAGAGAATTCACAAGTTCCTCTCACTGAAAGAGAAATATTGCATTTTTTCACATAATCTAGGTGGTTTACATCTGATATGGCGATAAATTTGTGATCTCTTTTGCATATTGTTACATGAAACAATTCTGCAAGACAGATAGTGCTATATGTTACTGGCCTGGAAGGCAAGACTGACACTTTACTCGTTCATAGGGTGATTTTGTTTGTGTGTGGTGGTTTGTTTTGGCGTTTTGGTTTGTTTTGTGGTTTTGTTTGTTGTTTTCTGTTTGTTGGGTTTTTTTGTCTGATTGGTTTTGGTTTTTTTAGGAAGCCACCCCACTCCCCAAAAGTATAATTAAGATCTCCTTTTATTGATAAAAATATAGAAGTCTCTATTTTTCTCTGTTTTTTTTTTTTTTTTGTCTTCAAGATCATGAAGAACTCTGTGGCACCAGTTATGGATCTTTTTGTCTAAATGGAGGGATTTGTTATATGATTCCTACTGTATCCAGTCCATTCTGCAGGTCAGTGAAATTAAAGCTGTGTGTTTAAGTATTAGACAGTAGCTGTCTACAGACTATTTCTCCATTTTGCTTCTTTAAGAAATTACTGTTAAAATATTATTTAAAAGAAAATATCTATTACCTATGGCTGCTCCAAATTCAGTAATTCATTCTCAGATCCAGTTTGCAGAGACATGACAATGACAATAAGAGAGACATAAATGTGTATACTTAGTATGTACTTGTTTGACAGGTGCAGCAGTACTCAGTTACGTATGCATTCAGAATGACATCTATATTTAGAACCATATTTCCTCCCCTCATTACAATACAGAAAGGAACAAAATACCCTTTGCCTCATGGAGTACAGACTGTAGGAAAGGCATTCAGAAAGGCAAAGTACATTCACAGTTTTTCTTCCAGATGAATTATATTGCAAAAATTCTTATAACATAAAATGGCCTGACCTGAACAAAATGGGGAGGTGCAAAAAGGAATATAATCTTTTAAGGGAAAAAAAATAACTTAATTCGAGACTTACTGTGTTCTCCGAATCTCAAAGGGCAGCTTTACAGCGACAGCCAAAGACCACTTGATAAAGAAGCACCAAGGCAGCAAATATCGATACTTCTTACACCATTCATTTATGGGACTGTTCTTCCTTTTGAAGCCCATGTAGCACACTGGAAAAGAAGCACTTCCTGGTTTTACATGTGGATACATTTCTTGCATAAATAAAGCCCTACCCTTTTATTTTCTCATTTACCAAGACATAAGAAGATGACAAATTAAATTCCAATTTTTCATGGTTCTGCATTTACTGATTCTGAGTTATCATTCATCAGAATAAATTACGCTTAATTGAATGGGTTTACTTAATATAATAACAGACATTCAGACACCTATTACATACACTTAAGGATATTACCTTTTTCCTTCCATGGCAAGTTCTGCTCCCTCTTCAATCTTAGGCTACTACTAAGGATAACTAGATAAAACAGTTGAAAAAACAAAGTATTTTCTAAGATGCCTAATTAAAGCATTTCCTTCTTTTGTTTGGGACAGTTCAATTTAGGCATTTAAACTCAAGCACATAAACTCATCTAGAAGAGGCAATTTTGTGGGAAATGCTCATTGAAAAATACACACAGCATATCACTGTCATTAAGCATATTGTCCAATGTCATACACTGAATCAGATCCAGAAGCGAGGATAAAGCTCAGACATGCTGGATGATGATAATTCATTCTAACTGCTAAACCTTGCAAGCTGATGCAATGTAAAATAAATACTATACACGCAAGAAACAAAACATGTTAAAATATGCCTCTTTTTTTTTCCTAGAAGGAATCCCGTATTATTGATATGAAAATACTTAAGTGAAAAAAGAATGGTTAGACTAAATGGCATCAGTTACACAATTTCAAAGCACTCTCTCAACTATTGCTAGGCTGTTTAAGGAGGAAGGGTATTTGATGCAATACCTGTAAATATAAAGTAACAAATATTTAGAAGAATTCATGTTCAGGAGCACAAGCTAGTCAGCATAGATAATATCCACTTTAAAGGGACTCCAAATGAAGTCATTTGTAATTCAGGTACTAGAGGATTTTCTGAAGCAGAAAAGTAACATCTGAAGAGCATTTCTGTTATACTTGGGCAATCTTGTTGCATTTAAATGATCAAGTATTTTTCTTCTGTATCTAGTGGTTGATTATGAAGCTATATGGATTTAAATAGCAGCATTCTATTTAAGCATGTCCTCATTCTAAGCATGTTCCTTAATCAGTCAGAGAAGGCTAATTATAGATGAGAAAGGTTTTGTTTACACACAGATATCTTAGTAATCAGCAGTGATGTGAATAGAAACAACAGAAAAAATGCATCACTATTCAGCAGAATTCAGAAAAATATTTGGGGCTTTGGAACTTCAAGACTGGCATCATCACACAGTTGCGCAAAGCCTCCTTGATGCAGGTTTCTGAAAATCCCACATAAAGCTTCCAGGTGTTCTCAAAATGATCATCTCCCACCAACAGAAAAATTGAATTGGTTTTAGAATCAAAGGCTGAATGATCATTAGTACAGAATTGATTAAAAGAGGGAAATGGAGCAAAAACAGACTAACGAACTGTGAAAATACCTTAAGACACATTTGCCTTGACATTGTACTTATTTACACGAACGTGTTGTTCTAAATGTACTTAGTCCAGATTACCTGATGCAATACAATTGCAAGTAATTTCACAATGTAACTGGGAAAATTGCATAATTATTTAGAAATATGTTAATTTGTAGCATGCTAACAAATTAAGAGCCACTGTTTACTTTTGATATTTCAGTTATTTTTACCATTCAGAAATGGAGATAGATATATATATATACACACACAAGGTAGAGATTAAATAAAAACAAACCATCATTTGACCCCCCTATCCTGTGTAGCATCAGCAGATTTTGAATACAGCTGATGTGTGTCAAAACATGAAGTTGCTCAGCTGCCATCTTCTCTCATTCCTTTCCTAACAATGAGTTAATGTTTTCAGCCCCAAAAGGCACACCTGTCACCACAAACGAGATGAGCATCAAACCCAGGAAGGCTCAAATGTACTAAATAAACATACAGCAGAATGGAGAAGGGTGGACAAGCAGCTGCCTCAGGTGTATCATAAAACCTGAGGCTGAAAGCTGTTTGCCTCAGCATCTGATGTGCAGCAGTCCCATAATCATTAATTAATGCAGTGCAGAATTACCTTAAGGTTTTGTTGTCTGAGGGGAAGCTCTGGTGTTTCCATTTTGTCTTACACATGAGACATTCTGAGAGTCTTCTTTCTGTATTTCAGGCAGAATACAGATAGTATAAGACCATAAAAACACAGCTCCTCTGCTTCTGAGGGCATTACACTTGAATTAATAGTGAATTCGCTCCTTTTGCGGAAGGGATCATATTCTGCAGAGGGCAGTGTGTTCAGGCTAAGCACTGCAAGGGACAGAGGCAGACCTTAGAAACCTCCTCCCTGAAATTCCTGTTAACAACAGGTTAAAGGCTACCTCTACTTCACATTTCCTTTGCTTCTACCCTAAGCCAATCTCTCCTCTACCTTTCCTACACTAATCCAACAACTCCCATGCAAATTCTTTCTGTCCTTTTCTGTATACCACATGCTTGTCAGGCTCTTCCTCCAAGATGGGTCCTTCATTCTCTTTTTCAAATATCCCCACGAGTGATATACTTGCTGTGCTGTAAGTCTTCAGAATGTACACACCGCAAGTTGCCGGTGGAGGGCTTCCCACTCATGGGCTTTTCTTCTTCCTCTGCTTCCAAAACTATGCTTTCACATACAACTGGGCTCTTCTGAAAACACAAAGTGTCCAACTAGTATTTTTCAATTCGGAATTTGGTTTGAAAGGTAGGAACGAAAGTTAGAATACACACCAAAAGT
This sequence comes from Pampusana beccarii, assembly GCA_013399365.1. Classification (NCBI taxonomy): domain Eukaryota; kingdom Metazoa; phylum Chordata; class Aves; order Columbiformes; family Columbidae; genus Pampusana; species Pampusana beccarii. The sequence continues at coordinate 623,843 of VWYH01004461.1, read as the reverse complement.
ATAGCCAAAAAAAAAAAAAAAAATCAGTAATTAAGATTTATTTTTAACAGGACATAAAATATAAAATACAACATTTTCTTATGTGTTAGAGAAGTATTAGTGATCCAAATGAATATCATTGCCAGACACAGTAAAGCTTGCTATATAAACACAGAGCTAAGAGAGTTATAGGGGAAAATAACCCATTCTTTCAACTTCTCCACAGTAGTAGCATAAGTTTTATTTTACTTTCTATGTATACGAATACAGCTTCAGAGTAACAGTTTTGAAACTCATCTTAATGCAAAACTTTTTTAAGAGCTGCTTAGGGCTTCCAATTAATTTTGCCATTGCTTATTCACTTTGGCTTTAAATTCTTTTTCATACTTACTAGATGACCTTATATTGTATAGATTAGGACAACTTTTAGGAGGCTGCTACAAATTGAAGATTATGGTGATTTTGAAGCTGTCAGCCATGTAATCTGAATTGCATTGACAAGCAGATAATTTTTCAGCTGTCTTTTTCTGCTTAGAGCTTTGTATTTACATGCAAGTAATTTTTATACCAAGAAGCATCCAGGTTTTTCCTGACTAAGGAGAAATGAAGTCAAGACTCTTATACTATAATACTAGGCAATGAGACTCTGTGTGCATAATTGCATTTTTAAAGTCTGTCAGATACTTGCTCATGACGCCCACCTTAGAGTCTGGAAAAGAAAGAAACCTTATCTTCTTACCTAAATCAGGCAGGCAGTAGATCACTTGCACTGGCTCAGGAACTGCATCTGCAAACAAGACAGCAGTAATGCCTGGTGTTACTGGAGGCCTGTTATGCTTATATTTTAGTTACTAATGAGATTTTAAAGGATCAATACAATTGCAGACATGCTGGTCATATTGTGACATTTTATCCAATACAGTAATTTCCTTCCACCTTATATTGATGCTGATACAGGCAGTTTTCATTAATACCATATGTTGAAAGATTCTGTAGATTTCTTTAGATATGGAAATGTTTCGTCTCCAGCACAGCTCCTATAAGTAAGTTTGTATACAACAGGTAAGGCTGGCTCATCGTATCTGAAAAGAGGCGTTGGCATTTGTGTATGTGTGTGCAGGGATCTAGGAAAGCAGAAATCTGGATGCTATCTGAAAATGGGAGCTTCTAGATGCACAGCTTTTCCTCAAACATTTGAAGACTGTTATCTTTCAACTCTGATTGAATTAGAAAGTGTAATTTCTTAGAGGAGGAAAGACCTTTATTCCATCTTAAACATCAACTTTGGAATGCTACACAGTAGGACCATTTAAAGCCAACAGACGGCATGTGCCGAAACAGCAGGCTAACAGCATGCAGATGTGATGTGCAACAGCAACACCTGCCTTAGTGACCTCAAGACTTAATTATAAGTCCCTCTTACTACAGCCTAGAAGCAGGCTGCTTTTGCCCTCATTCATTTACGTGCAGAAGCACAGCTGCCTGCCATATTAACAACTGCAATCATGTCATGCTTCACTTGCACTCTACTTTTAGGCATCCATTATAAACAAGATAAAGTGTGAGTTGCAACTGACTTTTAAGGCTGTGTACAGTAAGACTGACTACCTCTAGGAGACACTACATAGATACCATCAGTCTGGATTGTGTTCATAGCCCACATGCTTGTTAGAGACTACTCTTCTATCTTGCTTGTAGTCACTGTGTATGTAACTCCACTGACATTATGAGAGTTCTGCTAATGCAACAGGATAAGCAGAGCTTCTGAGTGAGTTCCACTGCTAATTATTGAAATCTGCTTCATTTCCTTCACACCAATATTAGGAAAGGACTTACAGTAGAAACCTTTCCCTTCTGTTGGTTGTCTTAAAGCATCAGTGGCTTCTATATTTAACATAGTCCTTCATCTATTTGTACATCAGCACTGATGACTTCAGAAAAGCTGTGCAAGCCAATATTTGAACATCTGAATTTTCAAAAATCCCCTAACTGTAGCAGAGCTTGTTAGGTATAACTTCATTTACTTAAATGTAACCAAGAGATACCTCATCTAAATTTTCCTGTTTCTATTAAAACCTCCATCATTTTCAGGTTATATGACAGTATTTTCTACGTAGCATGGAGTCACTTTCAGCAAGTGTGTCAACAGGTCAGCACAGAGAAAGTGCGTGTGTAGTTTTGTAATCCCTAATCCATTGCACACAGTTAAACAGATACTATCAAACTGGCAAGTCACAGAAAACATATTTCTAAAACTTGGTTTTGTTGCACTCAGGAAGAACTAATAGGTTCAGCCTCCAGGACGTTTAAGTTTTGTATGTGCTTTTTTTAGTGTAGGTCTTTTTCCCTTTGCTATGACCTTGGGCTCATATTTGCTATAGTTTTCCCCTTGGGCTTTCTGGCTCCTTTCCCTCTTGAAGACTTAAGAACACCTTAAGCATCTGGTTCTGTTTTCTATTTAGTAGAAAGTCGCTACAGTCTCAGTGACGTTTTTGCTACACTGTCATGACATTCCCAATTTTTTTTCCACAGTCTTTTGCAGAATATGATTACACCTCCCCTGCACTGTTCATGCTAACTCACTCCACTGTATCACAACAGTTCTATAACCTGCACCTTTTACCTATTCCTATATGCAACTCTCTTCAGCTAGGAGGACTATCTTCTCTTCCTCCTGCTTCATTTTTCTCTTTAGGCTAGTGGCTTATTCCTTTTGCACTCATTCTCTCAAATTTTTCCATGAGCCTTAATTCGATACCACAACCTATTTATTTTTTCTTCCTGTATCATTTTAGCCTTGCATTATTCTCCAGTTTTCACTGGTATTCAAGAATAGTTCTATGAATTTTATATTCCATTTTCTATCCCTGTTATTCTATTCAGCTCTCCAAAGCATTTATCTCCCACTTGCTGAAGAACAATACCCCACTCAAACTACTCTTCTATTCTTAAAGTATTCTACAGTATTTCAGAAATAGGCCACTGAAATGCCACTATACTTAGGATAAATATCTGGAACATTATCTGAAGCAATCAGAGTAGTCTGCCTACCCTTCCTTCTCCCAGCAGCCAAACATAGTAACTTTGAAAAGATTCACATTGCCCTTAGTAAAGCGTGGCTGTTTGATCACTTGCAGGGCTTTAATATCTGATGATAATTAAATCTTTTTTTTAGTGTCTAAATCTGCCATTACGTTTCCAAAAGCAAAGCATTAAAAGAAATGGGAGTAATTATTTGTGCAATAGCTTAAACCAGCGATACTGAAACAGTGGTGCATAATGTACAGAAAGCCGTGCTGGGAGTTCCATCAAGCACACGTGGTGGTATGCTCACAGTGACCCATTTGTCTTCTTTAGATATGCTAGACATCTTTCTTTTTCGGCAGTTCCTCCCCACTCCGCCTTCTTATCCCTCATCTGAAATTATACCTTGCAGCTGCCAATGGCAGTTGAGAATTTCAAGTATGTTACAGAGTTCAGCCCATTTTTCTCAGCTGGAGTCTGAAATTGCTTATGTCACAGACTATTATGACTTCAGTGCCAGAAATAGCAAGAGGGAGCAAGATCTTCAGTAATACAAATAGAGAGAAGCAATTTACATATATAAAAGGATACATGCCGAATGTAGTTATTGAACGAAGTGTTTTCCATTTTCTGCAACACAATACCTCAAGAAAACTTAGCAGAATAAGTGCAAAATATAAGACAAATGAAGATTAGTTTAGCTTCAACCTGTTTTTGACTCAATATGAATTACTAAGCCATTAATTTTATTTGTTTTTAATAAAATATCATACCGGTTTACCATGGTAAAATACCATATTAATTTTAATCCTTTCATCAGAAGCAGCTTTCAGAAGCTCAATATATAAAATAAGCATAGTAGAGAATACATTTAGCTACGTCTCTCTAAGAGAGGGTCATTCACCAAACACGCAAGATGTTCTGGCATGAATTCTGACACTGTGTAAACTGCTTTTGCAATTTAAGGTGTACTGTGTCTAAATGAATTCCCTTTTCCTTGATCCAGTTAGCTGACAGTACCAGCTCTTCAAGAAAGCAAGCTAGAAAGTTACATGAAAGGGGGAAAAGAAAGCATGACCACTGTGTATAAAATGAGAACCAGTGGGATGACACAGTTAACACGAAAGAGTTGGATTTAATTAATTAAATCTGCCAGTGGAGGAGGCAGAATTAACTGTGAATTACACGATTATGAAGTATATTGCTAACCCAATGAATATATTAAGAAAGATGTGGTTTAATATATAAAAGCAGTATGGATCAGAATACAAGCTTGATGCCTAACGTGTCCAATTCCCTTTGTTCCAGAAATACAAGGTGAGTGGAAATTCTATAAGAAAACTTGCTGTGAAACAAATATAAATCTTGAATTATGCCATAACAAGTTCTCTCCCCACTTAAGACCGAAAGAAGCCTTGGTGCTTTTCATGCTAGATGACAAGTCGCCACCTAATCTGAATAAAACTTGGTTTCCCAGATGTATTGAGAATTACACAGGAGCCCGTTGTGAGGAAGTTTTGCTGCCCAGCATCAAGTCCCAAACCAAAGGTGACCTGTTTGCAGCTTTCTTGGCCTCACTTCTTCTTCTAGGAGTTCTTATAATTGGAGCATTCTACTTCCTTTGCAGGTAAAAGTGCTTCAGAGTGCTGAAGCTATTTAATCAAGTAGAAATTTCTTCTGGTAATCATGTACTAATTATTTGAATGTAAAAGCATGTAATGAATTATCCATAAGGTTTGTATGGTTATTCAGCATAATTAATGGGGATGTCTCGACTTGTTGCTTGTAACATTTTACTTCCTAGCTTCTTGTTTTCTCAGTATCTTTTCTAAGCTATTACTTGTAGTTGCTTTGTAAAAAATACATGTAGTACAGCCATTTCTGAGAGATTTTACAGTCTACCTAGAGTTAGTACTAACATTTTAAAACATTAGTCAACTCTTATGTTGCCCAAAGATTGAGAAGCAAATTACCAAAGTGCTGAGGGATCAGAAACTGTTCCACCGCATTGAACTGGCAGCCAAACCAACTGGTGCCATCAGCTCCCAATTCCTTTATAGCTCCTGGTCAAAAAAAGGAAAACTAAGGCAAGAATCAAATTCAAGAACAATCCCAGGTAGATTTTTGTTAAGTAACTAACATCTAGAACAAATCAGGGGGCTAACTTATTTATCTGGAATGATCTGTATTTGACTAGTATGCTAGACAGAAAGTGCTGCAGGTTTGGTTTTAGTAGCATTTCAGGCATAGTAGGACCTTGAATGAAAACACGTAAGCAGTTGCTGGGATTAAGTCAACCAATCAATGTGACACTGTCACACCAAATACATATATCAGTACACTTACACTAAACGCAAACACACTTACTGTCTTCAATTACTCTATACATTTATGTATGCAAGTCAGCCTCCTATGTCCCCTCATTTTTAGAGTATAGTGCTTTTTGTAAGAGCTCATTTTGCCACGTACTGTTAATATGTATTTAAGCATTGATGAGGCAACTTACTAGGCCCTGTAATTCTTAGCCATCACAGACTTGCAGCCTCGGCCTGTTACTCCTGTGCTGCATTTCTCCTTGGTTACGATAACCTAAGGTTCTTGCAATTCTGTTCTTTGTTCATTGCCAAATCAACTTCTCTGATCAGGGCCTTTCAATGAGCGACCTTTAGAATAGCTGGTCTAGTTTTACCTCAGCTGCTGTCATGGAAACCCATTGAATGCCAGTTTTTCCCACAGCTGAATATATTTAGAAGAGATAGAAAGCATTTGATAAAACAGAGTTTGTATTAAAAAAACCCTTGTTGTAGAGGATACCCTCTACCTTAGTGATTTTAGTTAAATTAATCCTGTCTTAGCAATGGAATGCCACAGCAGTTGTTCACTAAAGAACATTTGCAGATTAAAGTTATTAGACTGGAATACAGCTTTAACTAACTAAAGAAAAAAGATAATTCAAGTCTCATAGAGGTATAGAGAGCATTTCTTCAGAAGTAAAGCTTGTCTCTGAGAAAACAAAAAGAAGTCATCAGAGAACAGAGAATTCAGAGAGTAATCTATTAAAAGATCCCTTTCCTCTTGCATACAGTAAATTTAGGAGAAGGCTAGAAACACAATCTACTGAGTTTTATGGTCAAAGAGCCTTGTACTGCGAAGTACAGAAGCTGAGAATAACAGCAATGACAGGTCTGTGCACGTCTTCTATTAGACAGTTCAACTACTCTATTTCTTTATAGGAAGTCAATTTACTTAAGCTTTACCTAACTGGTAGAAGAAGTAGTAGGGCCTCTTTATTAGAAAAATAACAAGGGCAGCAACTCAGTCTTAACACAGTTGCCTTGAACCTATTTTACATACCAGACTAGCTTGGGAAATCTCATAAAATCATGATCAGCTTTTTTAGTATAAATAAAGCAACATAACTGGCTAAAAATTGTCTTGTCTTACACCTTTACACTTCAGAGGCTGATGTAGCACAACCACCTTCTGCTAGAGAACTCACCTATAAAAGAAACATTTCACATATAAAAGTCCTTATCTCTTGCCTGAAGTGACCAACACAGGAGTCTTGAGTGGATACTTTAATCTACTCTCTTTTTGGCTGTATAAACAAGAATTATTGCTAGTAGGTGTCATTAATTTTTAATTTTTTTTTTCCAAATTTGATCTGCCACCTGTATTCGAACATTCTGGAAGAGGGTAGAACTGAGGCTTGTAAGAGTTAGCTGAGAGTTTGCATCATCCTTGACATATCCTCTTGACAGGATATATTAAATTTAAAACGTTAAGAGAGGTATTGTGCTATCAAGTTTGCACTACTACACTTTATTAACAAATATGTTTGATCCGCAATCAGAAAGCAGAGAGTTTTCCCCCATATTGTGTGTTAGTAAGCATTTCTGTGGCTCTTTCAGCAGAGGATTCTAGTGTGGTTTTAGTATAAACAGTAATGCAATCTGGAGAGATGCAGAAGAGGAGATATTAATTGAAATTTAGCATACAGAAACTGAATCCCTAAAATTATACACCAAATCTTTTAGAATTTAGGAACTCAATGCTCTATTTTCTTGTCCCTGCCATCACTTGTACCCCATTTCCTTTCCAAGTTTTCTTCCTCTCAGGCTGCTTGGCACAGATTTCAGGACCACGCATGTGCAAGTGCATTTAATGCTCCCTACCAATGAATCTATTCAGCACACAAGAGTGGAGAGAAAAGATTTCATTGCTCTGCTTATAAAACCAAATCATCAGTAAGGGTAAAAGTAACCCATAAAAGAGGGCTACATAAGAAAAGCTACAGGTCAACAGTGGGAAATAATTCTCCCTTTATATTTAGCTGAGTCGTCACATTTTTATCAGTCTAGGATTTATTTTTTCCAATCTGCCAACAATCTGCTGTTAAGCTGATTTCACTCTGTATTTGATTATGTACTAGGATTCATCAAGATGGTATGGTTTGGGAAAGCAAACCTGCAAGGGGAAGGAAGAGAGAGAATCAAAGATAATGACAAAACAGGCAGTATTTGAAATAGCTAAAGGGTGAGAATGATGGAATGTAGAACAAAATAAAGACAGAGGAGAGGAACTGAATGTCTGAATGAAAAGAACAGCAAAGAACTGAGGGAGGGAAGAGGGAGAAGCAGTCAAGGACTGGTGATGAAGAAAAGCTGACTAGAACTGGAAAAGACAGACAGTAGTCTAGGGTTAAACCTCTCCCTGTTTCTGGCACTTGCTGAAGAAAAGGCTACTGCAGAGCTATCTCAGTGAGTCTCAGACTGATTCGATATAATTATTTAGGTAGTAAAGTGAGTAGCTTTAATTTACTTTCTGAAAAAATTATGGGGAATGTCATTGCAAAGAAGAGACTATGCTTTTTATGTCTCCTCAAAGATGAGTATTCTAAAATAATTTTATATCATGTGGTAGGGATTAATAAGAATAGCACTGTCTACACCCTGAATTTATCTGAAAACCACTTCAGTACATTAGCTTCCTGCGTTATTTTATCAAGTTTTCTCTAGGAACGTGTTGTTTCATAGGCAATAAACGTCCCAGTCTTTAAAGAACATGCTCAGTTCAATTTGCTACAGTCCTGTAAAAGCTCAGCACATAAACCTATCGCTATTTTTAACTATTGGGATTCACTAGAAGACATGGCATCGTGCCAACAATTGTATTTTAGCAAATATAGTAAAATATTTACATTGTGAATGTAAAACTTATCCATACATATTATATATATGTATATATATACAATATTTTTTTTTCCTTTTTAACACCAAAAAAATGTCTCAGGTTGGTGTAGGCTTCTGTGCAAACTTTAGGCCCAGGAGCTGCACAACCTGTTAGCAGAGTGTATGGAGGTATCCAGATCTAGCCACTCTCTATCTTGAAACAAACACACACACACACCCCGGCAACAAATGGGTACTGATAAAGCCTGGGGATAAGAGGAAAAAGTATGCAAAAATCTTGCTATTACATTGTTACTGAGGTAACAAATGGCACCTATTGCTACAAGCAATTCACCTGCCAGTACAGGTCCACCTGGCCTACTTCTCCAGAAACATACTGTTCAAGGGCCAGTTAGTATAGATTATACATAAACCAGCTTTTACTTAAAAACAATATAGAAGCCTGAATGTGACCACACACAACGTAGAGGAACAAAGAAAGCCCTAGGGAAAACTAAAATAAATCTGCATTTAATTTCTATACTTTAAGTCCATATTGAAATGCCAAAGTGCCTGTAAAATAAGCATATATTGATGAAAGGAACTCAGCCAGCCAAAACAACAGGGAGTAGGAATAAAGCCATTTAAGCCATCCAAGACAACAGACTTCATGGAGGAGTTATATCACCACAGGACACAAACTGGACAGAAGGGAGAATAGCTCATGACTCTTCTCAAGAGAGCAGATGTCTAATTACTATTAAAGAAAGGGAAAGCGACAGCAAGAGATCAGCTCCATTTAAAAGATCTGTTTCTCCTCAAGAAAGTGTGGAAAATATCACATTATTGATATTTCACTCCCAAATGCTTAAAGAGATAACGACAGATTAAATAATTTTGTGCTATCTACTAATTGCTTAAATAAAGACCTGAGAAATTGGACAAGCAGGAACATTAACTTCAGGAGAGATTCTGAGTGCTGTTCCTGCCTCTAATCTCTGTTCTCCCTCAAATACATGTTTCTCAAAAATATTCAGTATTAATTAGAAAGTAACTGCAAAAGATCCATGTCACTTTTTTTCAGTGGATGCATCGTTCAATTAACTTGTCTCTGATAACTTTTTTACTTTGTGTTTTTGTTTTGTTTTGGTTTTGTTTTGTTTCATTTGTTTTGTTTTTTTCCTTCCTATTGTCTCTTTTGTTTCTTATGGTCAGGAAAGCTTCCATTCCAAGGACAAGTTCTTCAGAGTGTGGTGCCACCCTGGTTGAAACTACAAGCAGCAATGGCTGCAACAGTGAGTACATTTAACATTAAATTATTTGACTCCATCAGGAAGGCAGGAGAGGAAGTTTGCTTTAATTAAAAGCACGTGTTTTGTTTATTTTTCAGAAATAATAACAGAGTAAAGCATTAGAGTGGAAGAATGGTGGGAAAACAACATGCAGAACAATCCTAAGAATACAAGAGTTGCAGAGGATGATGTGGTAAGCAAGATGAGAGAAGAAAACAGACTGAAATAGGCGGCTTGCTTACTGTTGGAGAAGACTGCAACTAAGACATAAACAGAGTTTCTACATATTTTTAAAGGTGTATCAAATTATACAGAAATCACTATAATCACTATAATTTCTGTTTGAATTTTATGAGATTTTTTCATGACAAGTTAGTCTTTTCAATAATGCACAGGTAGAAGTATGAGATAATTTTGGTTTTTTACTGCATAGGAAATACGAAATAATTTTTTTTCGCTGCCTGGAGAATATGAGATAATCATAGAGTTTTCAGCATGAGGTGGTACTATGAAAAATACATTACCTTCTGAGGACTCATGTCAGAGAAACCAAAGTCCACATTAAAGCTCAGCATCTGAAGGTAGAATCTGAGGGCACCAAATCAAGTAGAGCACCTGATCCAGAGAACCTCCTGATTAAGTTATATAAAGCACTAAAAGATCACTTTCTCCCCAAATTATCCGATCTTATATGTTATTTTCTGGTCTTCAAACCTTTAGTGGATACTCTGAAGGAAGCTGATAATATTATTTTAAATACTAAGAAAGATAAAGGTGATTTTTCATCAGATAGGGACATGCCACTATTAAATACAGAGTTTACGAGATTTGAAGCAGTACCGACAGCTCCATTAGAATCAGTATTACCTAAAGTACTTTGCATAGCCTCAGTGAAAACTAGTCAGACACAACTGCTGTTAGATAACTTCCATCTCTTATTGATCAGGAGATATTCAGACTTAATAATGTTAAAGTTTGGTATACTATTTTCATTGAAGAAGGAAATGGCTTGTGGTCATCTTAAGTGGAAATTCAGGAAGGAAGTATTAATAGATGATGTAAGAAATAAATGCACTGAAGTTGTACTCTACAAACTCGTAGAACCCTCTCAGCTTTCTAGACAGACATGGAATACTTATTCACTGTTACCAATCTTGTTTGTTTTATTCAGGAAACACTTTGTACAAAAAGTGAGGATGAATAAACCAAAACCATTTTTAAATGCAAACAAGTTGATTTCTGAAGCAATGTTATCTTCAAATGAAATCCTATTAGCAATTCAGACCGCTTCAAACCCATTCCGTTGGAGAACATTTCAGCTTCTAAAATTAATTATTTCAGTTCACAAGTGGTGTGAATTTGACATTCAGGTCAAAATGAGACCAGGCTACAAATTCATTTTAAGGTGGTCAAATGCCACAGAATGTACAGGGTAGCCAACGTTACATATAATTTAATAAAGCAGTATAATGCTCTCTAGCAATACTTGCTTACAAAATTAAGCAAGTAGTTCTGTGAGCAATAAAGCTAAGGAAACACTGGTTCCAATGGATCAGATCTTGCGACTGGAGCCACTGGAGTCTAAAAGAAGATCATGTGTATATGCAGGGAGGAGTAATAAAGTGTCTTTTGTCTGCTTGACTCCTGTTTTCATGAAACATGAGATCTCGTGTCTTTAAAATTACCCCTCCGCCAGCTGAAAAGTTATGGAGGGAAGGGGAAAACACTAATTTCCTAGGAACCTCCACTAATAAGATTACACAATGATTTATTATAGTGTTATGGCAAAAATTCTTTTATACCTGAAGATCATTATTTTTCTTCCAGAATCATTTAACTAAAGGTCTCTTCATAATGTGATGCAAAACACTTCTGATCATTTGCAGAAAGAAATGCCAGCCATTAGCAGGAAATCTCTTTATAGACCTACATAAGGTTTCCTATATGTTACTCAGTATATAATTTTTTTCATTAGTAGCCCAAACACTGGGGCAAAGTGCAATGAAAAGAGGAGAAATGGCTGTTCAAACAAAGCAAGAGGGTTTCTCTGTGCTGCGTAGTTTTTTGATTTATATTGTTAAATATTAAGCAGGAAGACCAAGGGGAAGTCCATTTGGTAGCATTTCCCATTTTAAAGATACTTTTAATATTGTGCGACCCCTTGACAATTTACTGCGCTAAAAAAAATTATTTTCCTCCTGGCCCTGCATTTTAAAGAGCAGTAGAGGGGCTCTCATAGTATGACTGAGCTATTTGAAAATGGAAAGCAGAGAAGAAATGGGGGAGAGAACTTACCGAAATCGAAATGGAGTCTGTGCCATTGCTTTCTGTTGTGAGTGTTCTGACTAGGAGCTACCAAATTGACCAGAGTCCAGGCAGAAAGGGAAAGCAGTGAGCTTACCTAAAAGGCTAAAAATTCCTGCCACATGTTCAGCAAATTCTGTATCAGGAGATATGTACCTAGAAGGGGGTACCCAGAGAAAGAGAGAGCTGTAGCCAAAGGTGGTTACAGATTTAACATGAGATACCCAACTCTCCTACACTAAAAAAACAAAACAAACCCCTCAATTATATTCCTTTGGTATTTAGGATCCTTTTGGATTTAAAGGACATCAAGCTATTTCCAGTAAAAACCGAGGAGACTGTGGTTTAGTTTGGAGAAGAGTTTTGACTTGTACTATAACCATATGCAAACCCAGGGCTATGAATGAAGACTTAACTGTTTAAGTTTGGGAAAAAAAGTAGAACTAAAATGTGTTATGATTCCCTGGCAATGTTATTTAGATTAACAGGATGTGTTTGTCCACTGTACCTCTCTCAGATATAATGCCTTTTGTTGACATCTATATACTTAAATAAAGAGATGGAGTATTCCTATATCTCAGATTATAAGGAATAATCAACAGAATCCAGGCATAAATTATTTGCTTTCTGTGGTCAAGATGAGTGAAAGAAGTGCTTCTTTCAAGGAAGTACTGCAATATTTCCTGCACTTTGGGGGAAAATGAGCAAACATTTAAAAAACAACTAAAAAATGTTTCATTATTGTATATAACACTATCTGCTTGTGCTTATCCAAAGTCTGTTCTTGCTTTTCTTGTGAATGTAACCTGTTCAACATAACCTGCACATAATGTGCCACTCAGTTCCATGTTTGGGACTGTGACTCCACAAAACCTTTCGCCAGGAATTATTTCTGTAGCTAGCTAAGGGCATGTAAACAGAACCTGCAGCTGTAGAACCTGAAATAACAGGAAGATGTTGCTGTTTTCATCCCCCAAATTAAAACTACAACCAATTTCTAACACTTCTAAATGCACCTCTATGTCAGTTTGTGTACCATTTGAACATTCTTTTTCAGTGTACATTAAAAGAGACTATTTTCAAATTATCCTCTTGAAGTAATGATACTTTGACTACAGCTTTTGTACAGGAAAATGATGGGCTGTAAAAACGTAGCTGAGCATCCACTGGTGGCACTTTAACAGGGCTCTGTAATTTGAATCGATGTTGTGCATTCTCCATCACAGAATTTCCTGCTGTTTCAAGCCAGTTCTGGAGATTCTAGGAGAGTTCCTGTTTTGAGGGGATTAATGTTTACTCTCACTGTTGCTATACTGACAACTCAGCTAAGACAAACTTATTTTAAAAAAGCTGTTTCTAACTCTTATAGCTGTGAAAATTTATCTTGAAAAGGCGACGACTGCCACTGATCCAGTGATATGAATCGCTCTGAAATATTTATTTTGAGAAGTTTGTGCTACCTGCTGATGTCAGTGAGGATCTAGCTATAAAATGTAATTATGGCAATTTAGAAATTGTTTCTTAAAAGCATTTAGAAGCACAAATCTCATTCATTCAAGAATAAAACTTTTTGCTCCCAATTTATCAGAGCTCTTAAAATAATTCCAATTAGCTATCTCTCTCCTAATAATTCTAACATAAGTATCCAGAAAATATAATTTCCAAATAATCCAAACCTATCCTATGCCTTTCTTTTAAAAAAAGTTTCCAGGTTTTCACTGTAGCTATATGTTGTCTGTTTAGAAAAGTACCCTACATTGGTATGAAGTGCTGGTAGGCATAAAATCAGTACAAGGGTCCTACAACATTTGAACTTGTATTTGTTTGACCTAAAGCTGTTGTACCAAGACCAAAGCACACTGCCACCACCACCACCACCACCACAAGTGAGCTCAGTTTACCTCGCTGCACACCTTTGAGCCTGTAGTTTGGGAGACAAATTGCTAGACAGAGCACCTTCCCAGCTAATCCGGAGCCCCTCTGAAACAACAGCCTCTTCTGGAGCCTGTGGCTGGCTGAGAAACTGGTTATGGAACAGGAAAAATCGCAAGAAATTTGATCATTCAAGTCTAATGTTATTCTTACCTGCTTCTGTGGACACAAAATACAACTGCTGTATTAAGATGGAATGTATTTTAGAGATCCACCACAGATTCATACCATAAAAATAAAATCTTCCCCACAATATATTAATGAAAAATAATCAAACAGCAGGGGAAATAATTATATTCTTAGTGCTTGCAAAGCGCTGAGAAATTATAATATAAAAGACCCTACTAAAAAAAAAAAACAAACCACAAACAAACAAACATTTAAATGCACCTTTACTATCTTTGTAATTTCTAACTATGCAAACTTCCACTCCTCAAACTTTTATTTTCCTGTATCATTCCACTGAGTAAAACAGAAGTAAGCATCTGAATGGCAAATGTTTTTTATCTTGTTCCTTCATTTGGCCAGATGCTGGGGATTCAGAAAACTAAGGCCAATACCAAGGTTAGTGTCCCATATGAAAGCTAATGAACACCATTACAGAGTTGCTTCTAGGAGAAAGAAGTTCTCAGTTTTTAGAAAGACAAAAATTAACTAAGAGGGGGTAATGACACTGAGTATTGAGGTAGACTTTAAACTAAAAATTAAGAATCATATGTGAACACTTTTTTTTGCAACTGGGGTTTAACATCCTTATCAGCCTTCTCTGCTGCACACTCGAAGTCAAAGTTTGGCTGCATCATTTCCATATCTTCATTTACTGTTCCCTGCGAAGGGGGCATGATTCAGTCTGACTCATTCATCTGTTAAAATAAGGCTTGTTCCAGTGTTAACTTGGGCCAAAACAAATCTGACACCAAGCAACAAAATCCAAGTTCACTATCTTTGCAGTTTTCTGCACTTTTTAACTGAAATTACTTCCTGGCAGTACAATTGTGACAATTTAGCATAATTTGGCTCCTCTTTATCAAATTACTCTCACTTTCTTAAAACTGTATGTTATAGAAACATCCTATAACGAGGAGATTTTTGGATTAGTAATTTTTAAATAAAAATACTAGTAATAGTTTTATGTTTGATAATTGCTGTTTTGGTTGTGCAAGTACAAGGTTATATACTGCCTGCCTATGATTTTTTGTACTTTTTAAGCCTACAGTTGAATTGAAAAATGCATTAAGAAAAAATTTAAAACAAAACATTATTCGTATTCAAAATATGGGGAAAAAGAATGTCTTTTACCTTTTGTCAGCAAAACCATCATTCCTCCCTGTAGGTCTTGTGACTTCGAAGGTTTTCTTTTTTTCTTAACAAAACCAAAATCCAGTTGTGGTCACTTAGGGACTATAGTCTCTTGCTGTAATCATATTTCCATCAGCACTGTAACTGCAGATAATTATCTTTAGAGCAGCCCTGATACTCACATTTGCCTCAATTGTTGAATATTCATTTAACTAATTTTGTCAATTTTAAAGCCTCATGGTTATCTTTTGAGTGACAGAGGTACAAATTATTGCACTGCAAAACTTTCTATCAATTAAGAATAAGCTCTGCCTTTTGGTATGTGCACCCTTAAAGTAAATATATTTAGGTTTCACTCAGGTCGCTGTGGTTGAAGAGCAAATGACGGTGTGGAGGCAAAATGAATTTGGATAGCAAAACACTTTAATCACAGATGTTGCAGTTTTATCAATTACACCGCTTCCCTGTAACTTGGCAGACATGACGCGCTCCGGGAGAGACAGCGTAGCAGTTCCAGCCATGCAGTGCATGGTTCTGGGCTCCCCTGGGCTCATCCCCACCCCCTGAGGCTGGAAAAATGACCCTGGACTCTGGTGCGGGACTCAGGTGTCCACAGCTACAGGACCTCGTTGGTGATTAGCCCCTTCAAACCACACTCTCGTTTCCCATTTTGCTGCACCATCACTGGAAATCACTGGAAAGCTGCTTCTGTGGACACTTCTGGACATGTCTGCACTGTAGTTCAGGACACGTGGTTGATCGCACTTCATCTACTTCTACTACTGCAAAAAGTTATTTAAAGTTCATGGACGTAGGCTAGCAGCGATCCAACAAGCCCTAACTCATACTAACAGCTCCAGTAATCCTGTCTGTGTTACAGAAATGCAACATTTTCTTTGCCTCCTGTTAAACATGTATCTTCTGCAGACAGAAGGGGCCAAACATGACATTCCATTATGCTGAAAAGAGAAAACATGTATCCACCTTCCACAGAGAGGCTTCTCTTAGAATTCAAGCATACTCCATTTCCAAATACCTTTCCTTCTGAATGCAGTAACTAAACATTTTCCAGGTCACACCCACGCTTACTACACCCCTATGCCTACAAGGCCACTGGGAGTTCACTGCTCATCCTCTGTCCTCAAATCAAAAACATCATCAACACAGCCACGGGCAAGTGCTGTCTGTGCTCAGCACCCACTGAAAGCAACAGTTCACTCTCAGGACAGATATGCCTCTACCTTAGCTCCTTAGGCCAAGTTCAGGAAAAGTTTTAAGGGCAAAAAGTTGCCAACTGTAGTCTTCATTTATACATTTAAAGCAAAATACCGTTATTTTGTTGTACAACATACAGCTAAGCATTTTCTCTTTACTACACTGAAAAAGGGCCAGGTGCCTCATTTGACAGTTAAAAGTGCGGTGAAATGGTGCAAAATTAATCTTATTTTCTTGTCATTCTATTACTAATTGAAAATAAAAGGAAGAAAATAATTTAAAAGGAAGAAAATATAGTATTAGCTATACTGAGACTATACTGAATTTACTTAGTTGGAACTTTACAATACTACCTGGCAGCTGCAGCAATCAAAACAGGTGACTGATGTAAAAGCATGAGAGAAACTTGCTTTAAAAGTGTAAAGGTTCTATATAAATAGAATAGAATTGGGTCTTGTGTTCCCCACAATTTCAAATTAAAAAAGCAGAAAGCTTTTTAAAGGAACGTAAAGATACCAGGTGGTTTTCATTTTCAGTACTCTGGATTTAAAGATTTATAATAGAGAGCATCATGCCACAAAAGACTCTAAAAGAAAAGGCAACCAGTGCATTTTGATTGGGTAGGCTTAAATACACAAAGACTGAAACTACTGGTACACACAAAGTATCAGATATTGTTCTAAACCAGATATTTAAGACAACTGAAATTCAGTTCAAGATGGTGAGACGATTTTATAACTGGACAACATCTCTTTAAATTAGAACTTTTTCTCTAAGAATAGAAGGCAAGGTACTTTTTCTGTATTTGCATCTTTATTTAATGAGCACTTTCCTATTTTTCTCTGAAGACTTATGTAAATAGAACTCTGGGCAGATTGTGCACCTCTCTTGAAATAAAATCCAGGAAATGGTGGATTTTAAGTATCAGCATTTCAGTATGCATCAGTAGTTTTTCTAGACTGTTTTACATACCTAAATAGAGCACATGAAAGTACTGCTCCTTTCTACATGTTGATACCTGGACTCCAACTGCCATTTGTGCAAACTATTCTGAATCTGGAAGAGGTTTTCTTCAATTGCAGAAATCCATCAAATCTCATTTACCTGCAATTCTGATGTATACAGGAGATTACACAAAATGCAAAGCTTTCTTGCAGCTATCATAAGGAACTCTATTCCAACTACAAGATTCAATTATATTACCAAAATGATGTTTACATTTTGCAAAGGGCTTTGATTGCAAGGTGTCCACTCTTCCGGACTTCTCAGCTTTCTGGAATGAAACCAACAGCTCACTGAGGCATCAAAAACATATTTAAACTTGGTTTGCTTTAGTTGAACCAAGATGAATAAGAGTCATGACGGTAGTATAACCGTGAAGCAGGTCATCCTTTATGTCATTACATTCTCTCAATACGAAATTCCCAGTAACTATTCGATCACATCCTATTTCCCCATGTCCAAAAAAGCCAAAAAGGGGAACATTTGGAAAAAACTTCCTGAATGCATCTGCTTCCATATTCCTTTTGGTTTTATAATGCCGATATCCTCTGCCAACACACGCAAACATGAAGCCAATGGTATTATGCTCGGGGATGTTTGCGGCTTTGAGACGCTGCATGGCGGCTTCTGCTGTCCTCTCATCAGCTACGTCCTGGTCTAACAAGACAGTGGCACTCTGGATCTGGGGGCCACTGAAAGCCAGCCCCACCACACCGCAGGCATCGCCAGGCTGGACGCTGTTACTGAAAGGCAATAGGCAACCAGTTAGAGAGTGTTCCAGAGAGACTGCTTCCCAGCTGAATAAACTTCTGCTGTGGCAGAAGCAGGTTTCAAAGCAGACTATCATCCTAGTGACTTTGAAAGTCAAATAGCTAAAAACCAGCTAAAAATTAAAAAGACCAAACAAAAGAGTTTTTAAAATATATTAACAAATAGTTAAAATGCAAATCAAAGCCTTCAAACTTCAGCAACCTTTTTGTTTAACAACCTTTCACAAGGAAAAACTTCCATATCCATTATCAGGGATTAAGTGTAAGCCTACCTATCAAACGTGCCAAATTCAGCAGTTTGTGTATGTTACAACTCTGTAGTTCCAACTAAGCTATTAGCTAAAATAAGCAAAGATACTCAGCATTTACATATCAAACCAGAGCCACAGTCAGTTATGGCTTCAGAGTCAAATTTTTTATGACTTGTGGTTGGCCAGGACACATTGGTTTTAGCAGTTACCTACATGTGCTTTATTAGCAATAGTTTAATATATGGTCAGATCTCTAATCTGGAGTAACAGTCCAGCTGGGTTTCCAGAATTCAGTTTGTAACAGTCATACAAAGCCTCCAGCTTTTCTGGCTAGATCACAGTGTAGCAGTTGGACTTGATTCTCTTAAAAAAAAAACAAAAACAAACTATTTTACTACTGTCAATGGGCATTTCTAATATGAACTAACTAAAAAGGCTATGGCTTCTGCAGCATTTCTCCTATTTTAAATCTTTACAATTTACCTTGAAAAAGATACTTACTTCTCAGAGATGAGTGATGTAAAGCTCTCCACTTGTCCCCCGGCCAGGATGATACTTTTTTCATTCAAAGGATTGACTATTTGATGAAGAAATCGAGTTGCACCAGACTTCCAGGAGTTGTAGCCAAACAGAAGAACCACCCGGAGATCTGGGTTATTCTTCAGCCCTTAAAATAAAAACACAAACACCAACCCTCTTATTTTTAAATCCTGACCCCTTAAGCCCAGCCATCCCAGCCTCTCCTCAAATAATACATCACACCTTTAGTAATGGCTTTCTATTGCTGCAATGGGGAAAACAAGGCACAAGCTGCCCAGGCATCCAGGAGCTGGACTGTATTCCCCATGTAAGTAAGTATTTCTGGAAAGAACCCATGAAGGAAAAGATGACTGCATCTGCTTCCTCCACCTTTCCACTTCTTTAGCAGAGCATTTGTGTTTTACCACAGCCTCTGAAGGCACAGCTCTCCAGTTTTACTTGGCAGCCTTAACTGTCCCTTTACAGATAAAAACTTAGAGGTTTTTATAGGTGTATAGGTTATTCAACAAGAACCACAACACAGTAAATAGCTTTACCTGAAAATTAAATACATTACATACATCAGCCAGTTGCTTATCCCAAGGCAGAAACTTGCAGGTTCCTAGAAGACTCAAGAAACCCTCATTATTCTTCATAAGTGATCTGCCCTGCTGAGGACACAGCATGAGGAGCATAAACTGTTATTTACTGAAACGTGCTGTCTTCAGTTCTACCTTTCCTTGCTACAACACCCAACTTAATATCTAAATGCAAAGTTATTTCAGAGGAGCAGCAGCTCCTCCCCACTCGTTTCTAAACTGTAGTGATGGGAATAATGCCCAATGGCACAAATTCATGTATCATTATTTTCAGCCAATTAGAGGTTGCTCAAAATCTAACAGCTGCCTCCAAACAGCTCCACTTGGAACCTGAGATAATCTGAGATCAATACTCAGGATAACTGAACCTTAATACTCCATGGAATGGGAAGAACAGAGATGTGTAATTACGCGCTGCAGCACTAGGGAGCCACAGTGTGCTCTGTGAATGGCATTAGTACAGAAGCTGTTGGTTCCACACTGGAGCCTAAAAGAGCAACAAAAAGAGCAACAACACAAAAGCCCAAGTAAAGGGGAGAACAAGGACATACCTGCTTCAGCAAATTTACTTTCATCAAAGACCCTGTTCTTCACGTCTTTTGAAAAATGGAAGGTATGAATCTTCACCCCATCGATTTTGGGAAACAACAGAGCAAACCCAGCTTCGCCCTCTTCGATTTCTAGAGGTTGATTGCTGCTTGAACCCATCGGGGTAACTACAAAGATACAAAACCAGACATCTTGCATTCAGTGATTCTAACACTTTCATCTACACTGTAAATCACATTAAAACAGGTAGAACAACTTTGACAATGCAAAACACGATAGCTCATTTCCATAACAACATATTTGACAACTAGTGTGAATTTTTGCTGATGCTTTAGTAAGAAGCAGCACTGGCTCTTTAGTCCTGCTGGCTAAAGATCATGCTGAAGTCACACTGGACAAGGAGACATAGATATATTTGGACACTTCCCCCCCAGCCACACCAAATATAAACCAGTTGGAAAACAAGCACTGTGCAATACAGCTGTCTCAGGCCTTCCTGGCAACTTCTGCAAGCACACAAACATACTCAGATTTTAGGGCGTTACAGAAGCGTGTAATGACAGTATAAAACTGATGCAAATATTGGGAGTGTATTACTGAATTATGCTAGTGATAACAAACACCCTACTTAGGCTACGGGAAGATAATTTAAGGCAAGAAAATACAAAAAAACTTTCTAATGATAAAGAAGTGAAACACTAGAAAAAGACTGCATGGGGAGGCTGTGAGTTTTCCATAACTATTGCATATGCCTCCTACTAGATCATAACAAACAGGTATATACTGAGGATGGCCTGTACAATCAATCACAATGTGACTCTGAAAAATACAGATAAACCCAAGATTCAATAATTACAGTAAGGTGCCAGAAAAAAAAAAAAACACCACACTCAAAAAAACCCCAAACAATAAGCTGTATCCTCAATTAAATCAACACTTTTCAATATTACTGCATCACATGAGGAAAGAATTTAAGTTGCACATGACTTAGCAGTGACACTGCGAACTCCTTAAAGTTATAAGTAAATGCTGAACAAGGTAATCACGGTGACAACTCTGCCATCAGTCTGCAGGTCTGTGCTTTCAAAATGTATGAAATTGTGATAAACAGGAACCAGAATAGACAAGCGATACATTGGACACCTTCAAGCTGATCTCTCACAAAATCAGACATTTTCCTCCTACCTACAACCCCTGGGGTGACCAGTCCAAGAACCTGACATCGCTTTGGCAACAGTTTTTCAAGCGCAATTGCTGTTTCTCTACTGTTTCTTTTCCTGGCTGTTAAAAACAAAAGAAAAAAGAGAAAAAAAAAAAGAAGTGAGCTGTTCTGAACTGTATAGGAACACACCCCGCAGTCAGTCCCGTCCTATTTAACCAATGCTGCCCATTGGTGGCTGCCCTGGCAACATCACGGCAACCGGAACTAACTGGTAAGAGCACAGGCAAACAGAATCAATATCCTCCAGAGAACGGGAAAGGAACTCGTCTGCACAAAACAATGTACAAGTGTTTCATATCACAAATATAAAACCACGTGGTCACATTTTACGCAAAATATTTACTTTCCCTCACAATTCAGAGAATCCCTTTCAGCTGACTTCCCTCTACGTGCGGTACCTACATCCCAAGCACTTCAAGGAGCGTAGTTACTTCAGCGTTACCTTTCTTCTGCTCGTGCCACTCCTCGTGCCCGCTGAAAGTCTCTGCGTCAGCGATATAGAGCACGGTTTGGGGCAGCACGTGCACCTGCTGTAGAAGAGGGGAGGAAAGGCTGGGGAAGAAAGGCTGTGCCGGGCTGCCGCCCCGCCGCCCCCGTTCCCGCTCCCAGGGCGGCCCCTGAGGTAAAACCGCTTTCCCGCCCGGCCGCCGGCGCGAGACCCCCCTGAGGCGCGAGGGCACCAACCCCCCCGCCTCGCGCCGGATTGTCCCTCCCGCCCGCGCCGCGAGGCCCCCGCGCGCACCCACCTCCAGCTCGCGGGCCAGCGCGCGCACCAGCG
>VWYH01004461.1:549789-601835 GCA_013399365.1 Pampusana beccarii | reverse complement strand
CGGGGCCCGGCTCCAGCGCCGACACCCAAGCGACGCGCTGCCGCGCCCGCAGGATGCGCCGGGCGCACTCCCTCCACAGCCGGCACACGCTGCAACACACCACGGACACGCCGCGTCGGTGGGGCTGCCCCGGCAGCGGCCCGCCCCGGCCCCGCTACCTCCGGGGTAGCGGAGACACCGCCACGGCGGCGCCCACCCCCGGCAGCCCCGCCGCTTACCAGGCGGCGCGCAGCAGCGCCTTGGTGGGCAGAAAGCCGAAGACGCGCTCCACCACCTCGGCCAGGTTGCCGAGGACGAAGCCACCCTTGGCCGCGGGCTCCATCGCGCCGCTCCCCGCCGCCGTAACGGCGCTCTGCACCACCCCCGCGCCGACGTTCCCGGGGCGGACTTCCGGTCACGCGGGGGCACGGACGACACCAGCAGTCACAGGTGCGCCGCCTGGCGGCCGGGAGGACCCGCCCCGCTCCCGGCTGCCCGCCTCGCCCCCTCGCGGCCCGGGACCCAGCAGGGACACAGCGCACTTCGTAAAATGGTTTTTATTCATAAACTTGATGCAAGTTTACAAATTCCTGTACATTGCCAAGTAACTCTGCAATGAGCAATGGAACCCAAACCGAAGCATGCGCCGGAGTGTGGGGCTGCCCTGGGCAGGTGGGAGGCGGCGCCGCCCCAGCAGACACCGGTACAACCGCAAAGCAGAAAGGCTGGGGAGTCACCCACCGGACATCGGAAACAACGGGTATGGGAGCAGTGCCAAACCTCGCCCATCACCTCTTCCGAGCTAAAAACTGGATCTAGAAGCAACTGCACAAGGACCTGCGGGTGCCTGATAAAGAAAAGCGCACAAATGTGATAGTCAACTGAAAATCTGTAACAAAAACATGCTTCTGCGCTTCTAAAAGTGCTTATCCAAGGTCCGCACCCTTAGCTCAGCCCCAGAGGGCTGCAAAGGCCTAATGACTAGTACTACAACCAAAACAGAATCGATTTAGGTAAGGCCATGAAATATGGTGTAATTACACAGACCCAGATTCATTTCCTAACCAAGAAAGAACAGTTCCCCTTAGTCTCTCAATAACAAATCCTCCATCATGACTATGGCAACATTTCTTAAACCTTTGAATCAGATGATGGTTTTTGTACTTTATTGTAGCTTTTATATAAAAATTTTTCATTCAAGGACTTTCATCTCGATTTGTGCCAATCACTCTAGAAGTTCATTAGTTTACAAATGATTGCAACAACCCGTTAATAAAATGGAACACCTAAAAAGGTTTTTAGTATTTTAAATAACTTCAAGCTTCATACTGTGGCTCTTCTTGTTAAGTAGGTTGAGCCAACAAGTAGCAGGAACAGCCCAGCAAGTTCTGATGCCCCAGTGGAAGTGACTAATTACAAGGTTTTATTGGCACAGCCTTGCTCTTGCTAAAAAAACCAACCAAACAAACAAAAAAATCAAAAAAGAAAATAACAAAAAAATCCCAACATCCACATAATCTAAACAAAGAGCATCTTTTCCAAGAAACAGTTCATATTCTCATACAGCCATGAAAAATGTTTAATGACTTAACATACATGTGTTTTTCCTATATCATTAATTTGGAAATACTACAAATGCTGTCATTTTAGACCAGAAAAACTACTGTGATTTGCAAGATCTGACATTTCCTAAAACAGTATTAAACAATGTATTAAACTTCTTGGCTTTAAATGAAACAATACAATGCAAGTCTCGGCAGTTTGCATTTTGCAAAAGGTAAGAAATACACAAAAGAGTGTGAACAACTCACTCCTATTGAATGATCTGTAGTAACTCAATAGCCTGCTGCAGGGCGCTTACACTTCCAAATTAAAAAACAAAGGAGGAGAAGGGAGGGCATGGCCCAAATATGCTTAATCCATAAGAACAAATACGGCAAAGGCCCAAACTGCTCAGTCCAGATGCCTAAGGAGAGCGGAATGGTAAGGCTGTAACTTATACTTTACGTGTCAGTCGACAGATTATCCACTAACTTATCTAATAGCTAAAGTCTTCAGTACGGCTGTTATAGGGGCACTCATAGCTTGAGTCTGTGTGTTGGAAAACATAAAAAAGAGCTTGTTTTCTTGACATTGGTCCAAGTATACACCAGTCCTCAATATTAGCCATCTTCCTTCGGAGGAGTGTACCAGCCTGTGGAGAACAGAGAAATGCATTAGGCACCAACGCTGCTACGTCAAGACAATCTTATAATCTTCCTCTGAATTTGTGAGAGATGGAAGCCTCATCTGGCTACTTCCTTCCCTCTTCAAGTAGCTCAGCCCAGTGAGTCCAAGTGCCCTAAACGCTAGTGGTCTGCAGTGGGAGATAAAGTATGTGGCATATTCCAGGATCAGACTCCGTATTTGGGTGTGAAAATTAAATACTTCAAAGTCTGGGATTTTTGTGGCAGCAAGTATCCTGAGCTGGACAAGCTGGACACTGCCAGAGGATGCTATTGAAGCACGAACATCACTGTAGCAAAACCAAATGGAGTAGAGGCAAAACACCCAAGTCCTCAAGCCACTTAATGCACAGATGTACAGACATGACTATGCTGGGATACTTATATATAAATCCCATCCTGCGTACTGCAGAGTTAAGCAAGCACAGACATTTGAACAGTTCATCCTACTTCTGCAAATCTGGCTGTAGGAATGGGCTCAGAAATGTCAGTTGAATAACTTGCCCCCTGATAGGATTTGGCATGCTTAGCAGTTGAATCATACCTGATCAAGTGTGCATAGTTTTTTTTTCTAGCCACCTCCAGATCTCCAATCTTAATTCTCCCAGCCACTGTTGTAAAAAAAACTCTAAATTTTTGTACAGTGAGTACAGGGCCTATTTATGTTGCCCCAGAGAACAGGCAGCAGCTATACGTTAAAGACACCTTTTGCAACAGCAACAGATGCTGTGAACGCTTTGTGTTCAGCTCCTGAGGCAGCAGCAGTCACCACAGTCAAGGCTGGCACTTAGCTACAAGTAAACAGCCAGCCAGCTGGCTTTGGTAGCAAACTCAAAAAGCAGAAGACTCAGTTAATGGCAAGATCAAAGTAGTATAAAATTGAAAAGCATTTTGAAGTTGTTATGTTTGATCTTCCTCCCAGTAGCAGAGAAGGCCTTACATTCAATTTTAGAGGTAGGGAAACTGAGAGGCTCACTACAGTCTCATTGAAATATGCTCACATGTTCACGGCAACATGAATTCCCAGAGGAGACTGTGTCCAACCTGGACCAAAGAACATCACAAAGTGGTAACCGGGACTGACTCCCTCCTCATGAGACCTGGGCACCAACCCTGCTGACTATTTTTACATAACATGCAAGTCACTTAAATCTTTTAAAGCCTCAGGTCATTTGTTGTCTTCTCATTCTGGCACAATGAATGCAATTATACCTGAAGCACTTGAAGACTTGTTTTATGCAGCTGAGAGACCATTAACTGGCTTTAAATAGGGTTTAAAAAGAAAAAAAAAAAAAAAAGGTATCTCCCATTTCCATTGAACAGTTTGCCAGCCAGTGCACTTCTGCTGGACTTTTTGTATTTTTAGTTTCTGGTCTTTCTTTCCACTTTCTCTCTGATTACTGCTACTGAGGTCTTGCCACATTGAAACAAAGTCTTTCAGGGAAAGAGGGAATCTTCCAGCAATCACTTCACTATCAAATAAGACACTTAGAAAGCTACAGTAACAAGAAAGTTCCTAGATTAACTGGCTGAAAATTAAAGTAAACCTTTCAAAAAACAGTAGGGACACATGGAACACGCTATATTCATGTAAGCTGGAAACACTGCAATGACTGTTAGTCAAAGTACTTTAAGCACCATTGTCTTCCTGGTGCAAGATGAAAAAAAAGGAAACACCCTTTATGGTCTTCCCATGCCAACATAAAATTCTCTGGCACCTCAAGTTTTACTGTGGCCAAATACCAGTTCCCAGGCTGCTCTGCAGACAAGAAGAAGGTCACAAGAATATACATACCATTTTTCTCATGTATTTGTACTAGTGACTTATAGGACTGCTGTGCTCTTGCTAGGTTATATTGATTCTGAAAGGAGAAAACAAAACAAAACAAAACAAATGCAAACATAAACCCCCTGCATTGAGACACACAAAACTTAAAAACAATTTTACAAAGAAAATTATGTTAAAACATTTCTGGCTTGAAACTACAAGACTTTAAAGACACGTACCCTTATTTTCTCATTTCAACTCCACCATAACGACGCTAATTTGTAAACCCCTGCTGCTGGAAAGGCCCCTCTGTTGGAGGATGCCAAACATGAGGTGGGTCACAAGCGTGTGTGACCGGAACCACCAGCTTCAGGCAACCCCCACCGGAACCGTCCGGCTCAGCGGACCAGTGACCAGGCTGGACAGAATTGTGATCACAAACTTTTACATCTTACCTAGTTCACCATCCTTGAACCAATACTTAGAAACTGGCATCCAAGTGACAACTTCTTTGATTTAAACTTCATTGATTTAAATATTTAAACGTCATTTGAAAATAGCATTTAGTACTTCAAAGTCTTCTAAGTTACGATCCATTACCAGCACGCACGCTTGAACTGAATTATAATTTCCATTTACGCTGAATGGCTAACTCAAAAGTATTTGCACTGTATTATTTTTCACGCCCTCATGAAACTTTGCAGGTCAAAAGGAAGAGAACCTTTTAATATCAGCTTACGTGATCCTGACAGTCAGCCTGTTGTCTGCAGCCCCTCTCAGGGCCCAAATTTCCAAATCCTCACGATTCCAAATTCTGAATCCTCCTTCCCTCCTCTCTTTGCCAATACGGGGGCAGTACATGGTACAAGTCCAACTACTTACACACCCTGCCCATCCCAAGGTTTTATCCTGCTCATCCATTCATCATTTTCTAAAACATACAGCTAACTGCCAACAAAATACTCATACGTGAACCAGACATCAGGATAAATCAAAATGCTAATATATTTGCAAGGACAATTCTGTCATTAAGCATTTTGATACAAGCCAGCAAAGAAATGGAAGCCTAACAGTAATTTGTGTAATTGCTATACACAGCACATTTACCTTATTGGCTCCAAACTGTACTCTGGCTTTTCCTTTGACTAAAGTGGCATTGATCTGCATGATGACGGATTCTATTGAATAGGCACTGCTCCAGCCCTGGAGGAAGAAGGAAATATTTGTAAATAACATGTACTTGCTGCTTCTGCTCACCTTGCAAATCTGTTTTGGAATGTGTGCTTTGGGCTTTTTTTTTTTCCTGCACGCCAGTTTTAGTTTTAACTACCTGCTTTCAGTTAACAACTTTGATTTTCCAGAGAAAATATGGAAAGTGATATGCAGTATTAGAACTAAGAACTCCAATGAGAAGGTGGAATCACACATTTCCAAAATACACCAAGACAGAAACAAGAAGAGCTCCATTATTGCAGCATTTACACATTTTCAGCAACATCACAACAACTTCTTGTAAAAAGCAGAAAAGACTGCCATCTAATGAAGCCATTGAGTGAGCCACAACAATTTAGTTCCCATGAAGATTCCTGCTTCTCTCTGGCATTGCTTTACCCTCCAGGGTTCACAAAAGTTTCTGCCATAGCCTACAAATAGTTACTTCATTCATTTACTTGCTTTAAAGAGAAAACCAATCGCACTGCCTACACCAGAACCATCTATGCCTAGAATCTTCTGCATTCCTCACTTCTCCAGAGCTGACTTTATACAGCAGCAGAGGCTTCTGGAAAAGGAAACAAGGTGTCTTGCTCCTTAGAACTCACTCTTCACATGGGCTTCCTCCCAGAAATTCTGAGAATTCAAAGTTGACGTGCTCTCACTTCTTGTCTCTTCCTCAGACCTCTTGTAAGCCATCCAAGGCAGAAATAAAAACACCTCACACAAGACCAGCAAGGCAAATCTTGTGGAACTGAGGTTTATTCCATCATGTTCCCTTCAGAGTGTGTAATTTATTCCACACAGGGATTCTTCACCTCAGGGGAAACACCTATTTTCATTATTTTAAAGCATGCTTTGTTATTATCCAGATAACAGAGCCCGTGTTCACCTGTTTAGTAAGAAGTTCCATGCATAATGCACCTCCACCTAGGACATACCTAGAAACAAACACGAAAGAAAATATTTGACATCAGCAGTTAGTAAAAAGATGAAACTCTTCATGGCACTTTAAGCTCTTACCAGCTAGTTTGTTAAATTTTTTGTTCACATAAAGCTGAAATGCATTTTAACGAGTAATACATTGTAACTAGTTAGCCATATTATATTTATGCAAAGAAGATTAGCACTGTGAGACCAAAAAAAAAATCCTTTGCTAACCACCTATTTAGAATCAGTGACGAAGCCACACAACTGCTTACACAACTGTACATGCACCAGGAAAAAAGGAAGGTTACTTTTTATACTATGTATAAGTAGTATTGATGTGTAGTACTAATTAAAAACAAACAAACAAAACAAAAAAAAGCCACCAAAACAAAAAAAACCCAGATAAATTAACTTCTGTAAAGAAATGTAACACAACTCCAAACAATGTAGGTGCACCTATAAATCAAAAATGTAGACAAATAAGATAAAGTAGGTCTTCACTTGCTCTTTTCCTATAAGCCACTTTCTAGTTTCAGCAACACTTCATCACGTGTTGTGCTGGCTGGGACCCTGCAGTCAGCACACGTGGGCATCACAAAACCTGGACTGAGGGAGTAGAAATTACTACTCCAAAAATGTAGTCTCCCCTATGATCAAGATGTTCAAACCGCACAGATCTGCATGACATTGATAGGGAAACGATCACCCAAATCTAGACCTTCTGGGCCATTCTTCCTTTCGTTCCTTTTCGTCATCCTTCCTTCCGTTTCGTCATCCAAGTGCAACAAAACCAGAATCCAAACAAGTTTTCTGGTGTCTGGCACTCCCTGTTTACTTTTTTTCATGAACACTATTTAACTGCACTAACCATTTTTGAATGCAAAAGAAACACACGGCATTTAAAATCAAATCTGAATCAGCACCAGCCATCACAGACTGCATTTCCAAACATACAGCTGTAATTTCCTGTCAGCAGGAGATGCATAAAAGACTTGGAAGGTGAATTTAATCTCTCCATGGACAAAGACAAGATTCTGTGCCACAGACAGCACTTAAAACACATTTTAGATTACTTTTAGAGCACGGTGTCAATTCAATTTAGTATTTCTGGATTAGCATTTGAGGAGTTTTTAGACAAAAACTTTATGGCAGTGTTACCAACAGGAGAGTCAGTTAAGACTATACAGCAAGTTTAAGGCAACATAGGGTCAAGACCCCTTCAAAGCGTCAACACACCATATAGCAGGGGAATTAACGGCGATGGTCACCATGAAGAGAGCCCGTTCTTAGACATGACAGCAGGCACAGAGTCTTTCAGAGCTAGACACGAACTGTGCAATTCCAAGAGGAACTGCACCCAGGTGTTTGCCTACTGTTAGTTCATAAAGCTAGAGAAGCAAGTCTCCATATCACACGTTGAGCTCTTCACCAAACTCAAGGTCTGCAGCAGCTCATGCATATATTTAGAGGAAATTTCTTGACATCTACATGTTGGTCTCAGAATGGTCCCTGCCACCCCAATCAACCAATTTCAGAGTAAAATTTCTGTAAGGCAACTCAAACCTACCCTCCTGTGAGCACAGGAGACACCACTCGCACAAAGGGAGGATCAAAAGGGAAGTTATCCTGAAAAGCAAAACAAAAAACAGGTTAAGAAATATACTGTGACACCGTTTTCCTAACCAAGAAGTATTCCAATGGCCACCTTCTTTGGCAAATCAGATTGAAAGCAGTAAATTTTTTCAGTACTGTAAAAATCACTTTTCCACAGTACTGGCTAAAAAGCAATTTTTGGGAAGGCTTAGTGCCAAACTTAAAGTTGTGTTTTTATTTTTTTAATGCTACAGCTCCATCTTTACCCAACTAACAGCTGAGGGTAATTTCAGTCACTTTCTACAGTAAGCCATAAATTTAACCCCAGTATTTCTTCCCATGGACACATACCTTAAAAGAGAAGTTGAGTAAGATGTATTCTACACCTTCTTTTTCTTTTAAGACCTGAAGATCACTATGCAGTGGGCTATCAGGATCAACCCTATAACAGAAGCAGAGGGGAGATCCTGGATGAATTTAATATTTTCACTACCTATAAACATAATTACTCTTAAAGAGTTTATGCATTTATAGTTTACAAAACGTAATTTGAAGTAAACTGTAGAGAACTCCTGCTCCCTTTACAAAGTAAACACTTTGTCATGAGATCAGCATGAAAGCTTGCCACAACACACACCAACACTATCAAGTGTTATTTGAACACAGCACAAAATCACCTGTTTATTTGAAAACAGCAATTTTGATTCCCTTCATTTCACTGAAAGTGTATGTCCCAAGGGGGGGGAAAAAAAAGCACAACACACAAAACAAAACAGCAAGACTGTAGTGATCTAGTTTTCAGTACACAGTCAGTGAATCCTTTATGGAATACATGAGCACAGTTCTGTATCAGCTGTTAAAAGTAACGTGCATCAGCAGAAGTACTAAAGCCAGCAGCTTCTGCTCAGCAGAATTTCAACAATTGTTTGTTGCAAAACGCTGGTGGTGATCAGCCTCAATGTTAATTCAGCCTAGACATTAATTCAGATGCTACTGAGTCAATCGCACCCAGGCTCTGACACCCCAGCAGCTTTTAAAAACAAGCAGTCAAAAAATGCTTGTGGCAAGCCAAAAGCAGATGTCAGACCAAATGATGGGCTGCTAAACCCAACCCTCTGCTACAGGTGAAACCACAAACTTATTAGATCCCATTTCAGAATTACTTGGGTAGTTCTTCCCCATCCTACCAGCAGGAAGCTGATAGGCAGAAAATCTCCCAACGCTTCAAAACCCATCATTTATAGTCAAACTTGTACTGGGCCAGTTCAGAATTACTTGTTGTAGTAACAATACTGTTCCTTAGGCAAATGGACTCTTTTCTCTGACATTTACCCCCTCAACTAGTCTGTGCACACAGTTCATTTGTTTTCAGGCACTTTTTGCTGCGATAAACAAACACAATAGTTTTTATCTTCTCTCAGTCGCTCTGGAAGCCATTTGCTGCATGCACTCCATTTTCTCTTTCTGGAAGGCTGTTCACAGCACTTGAAAAGAGGTTTAAAATTGCTGCACAGTGATTTGAGCACTTTGTTATATGAGTGCTCAATAGACAAGGCCTCCTGTAATATGGCACGGATTTTTCTGACATATGTCATTCCTGCCATTTTCAGCTTGAAAATGTTCACATACCAAGGTCTACACTAAGAAGGAAACAGAACTGTGTTTCAGCAGTTGGTGACACGGTTGTACAAGTCTTAACCACTACGACAAAGCAACAATTCCTACCAGCAGGTCAATTATTGTGCTGAAACAGCTGAGGTCCTTATACTTATTCACTATGACATATCTGAACTGATCTGTTCTTTTATCCATTGCCATGTTTTGCAGCCACCCAGCCTAGTTTGGACAGGCTTTTCCTTCCTACAGGTTATCTCGTAAGATGATGGCAAATGGTCGCGTTACCAGGAACAATTTCAATATAACACCTCTAGAATTGAAGTTATTGGGCTACAGGCACAAGGTGAGTTACCATCTTGCACACACAGTGGAAAGCAGTGCATAAGAGAAGACTAGTTATACAATTATATAAATCATTATTAGGTCATACCTAAAACCTCCAGTCCTATGTGTCTGCTCTATGTGTATGAATAAAGAACTAATGACACTAAGACAGTTCTGTTCCTTCTTACACCTTGAACGAAACTAGAACCCGTAGCATTTTACTGAAATTTTTTAAAAAATTAAACAAACAAAAACCCCCAAACTAAAACCATCCAGACAAAAAGTCTGGACAAAAAATGTTGTCATTTAAAGTTTCACGTTTTGGAAAGAGAACTGAATGGTAATGAAAGTTATGGTAATAGGCACTGTGTTGGCTGTGCAAAGAGGGTTTTTTTTTGCCAGTTCAATCTCTATATGCATTTCTGTATACCAGAATTGTAGCCACCACACATTACTGTATATGCTCTGGCTAGAGATTCTCATTTAACAAAAGTAATTATCTCTGCAACAATAATAAATCAGATTCTTCAGAACATAAACTTTAATAACTTACTTTAGAAGCTTAACGTGCCATTCATACAAGCTGTCATTTACCAGTTCCACTGAATATATCCCTGTAGAAATATTAGATAGAATTAATTATGCACTAAAACTTTAACAAGGTAAAATTTAGCAAAAACATTCTTTGCTTTTAAGTCCAAATACTGTCAGGAGATGTAAGCAATAGATACGACACTGAGGCACATCCTTCCTCCAACAGCAGAAGCACTTCTGAGCAACTACAAGCAAAAAAGTTCTTTCGTTTCTACAAAAAAAATTCCACATGAATCAAAACGTTCTTCCGACACCTAACCATCTCCTCTCCTCCCAGTTCCCCTCCAAACTTTCCACAGCTACAACTCCAGCATACCCAGCACTCAGTGTATTTTATACCCCATACATGACCAACATGCTTTTAAAACACTTGACACCCAGTGTGAGTATGCAGCATTACATTTCACAGGTTCTCATGAGTATTGGCAGACCAGGACAGTCTATGGAGTAGAAAACAACAAAAAAGAAGATACTGCATTGGATGACGTGAGTTCCCAACAGCTGACCAAAAGATGTATCAAAAGAACAGCTGTCTCTGGAAGCCGGGTGGTGATTTTCAGCAGTCCATTTGTTTTAATCATGTTCAACAATACTTGTGCGTTTCACTCCAAGGGAAGGGTGAAAGGTTATCTCCCATTTTCTTGTACATCCAAGCTTCCTCTCTGCTGCAGCTCACAAGCAGCCCAGGAAAAGGCAATAATTCTTGAACCTTCAGACAAGGTTTAGTAAATGGCATCACTGATGTTGAAAAGCCCGATCTCTTCCTCCACAGGCTACTCATGCATATACACTGAACAACTACGATTCAGCTTCTTACCTGGGCTAGTATTTAATGGCATGTCTGCTGCTGACGTAATTAATTGGAAGACATACGCAAATCAGGAATCTGCCTAGGATTTGTGAAGGCTGCACAACCAGACTGCAGTCACCACATTCCCTCCAAGGAATTACAGAATTCATTTCTGAGCTTTATTATTCTAGAATACATTATCTTGCAGTTGAAACTTCTAAGCATTAGTACTTGGAGTACAGATAACATTTCAAGCTGTCCAGACACCTTTATTTCTAAATAGCAAGGTAAAGAACCCATAAGTCTTTTTCTCCTTACAGCAGTGCCACAAACACACGAGTCCTGCAGCCAAGATCAATTTTTTCTAAGTCTAGGACAACCAAGTAGGTCTGAAAAATTACTCACTGTGCTCTCAATGTCCCTTTTAACCAGCAGCTAGTTCTGTGACATCACACTTCTCTGTTCAAGGATGAACAGAAGAAACTAATAAGGACCTTTTCCAATTTCCCAGATCCAAGGACGCTATTTTTCTGACTAACCCTTAGTACGAGTGGAAGTCATGAAGTATAAGATTTTCAAGTTGTACTGCAGTGATATAACAATGAAAGAGTTGTCACTCAGAACTCTGCTCATTGTCAGCTCCCATTAATGATTAATCTATTCCACCGTTGTATCTGGAATATTTTCTTCCACCTACATCCAGAAGGGCGTGAAGACTGGAAGAAGCAGCATCTCAGTATTATGGCTTTGGCACAAGTATAAAATACTTGTTACAGACAGCAGAACAAGTTGCAGTAAGGATTCTGACAACATCCTAAATAACGATCACAAGAGACCTTCCATCAGCTTGTTCATTCACCAAGTCTCTAGCCCTACTCCTGTGTTCCTTCCCCCACCCTAGAAGTCCTGCTCTCACCCAGAATTCATGGACCAGTCCATCAGCTCCATGGGTTACCAAGGTCCACGTGTTTTGCTACTTTCCCAAAGGAATAACTTTTGCTGGTCTTAAGAGCTGTGCTATACCTAAAGCAGAAGCTGTACAACGGTTCTTCAGAGAGATGTGCGCAGCTCAGGACTGACCAGAACGCTCCTTAACAGAACAGCAACCTACATAATCAACCTTTCAAGCACCCAGATTTTGAGCTGAATATTATCCGTGTCCTCATGAACAGAAGCAGCATCAGGGTTTCTTGCTGTCTTGATACAGAAGCTTCTTAACAACACTATCCGAAGTTGAGAATGGGGGTGTTTAGTTTTTTTTAATAGTTAAGAGCTGTTATGTGGAAGCAGATCTATATGCTTTTTTCTTAATTTAGGCAGTAAAAGAAAATAAGGTATTGTCAAGAAGAATTTATCTGATTAGTACCAGTTTCTGAAAGGTCCTTCAGGTAGGGAAGAGAATCAAGGTAGGTTCCCCTCACCTAAACACAGGAGGTGTTTTGTTTTATCCCTCTAAGCGGCCATCCATAGAAGTGATGAAGCAAACGCAAGCACACAGCAGAACCATGAAGCAAGCAAAAAATTAAAGAGATGAAAAACAACCCCTCCCACAATAAAGGTAATGCTTACTTATAGCAACTCTACTACAGCCAAAAGTAAATCTCATATTTTCTCCAGATAAAGGCAGTGAGTTAAGTCACTATATATGAACAACACAACTGCTAAAAATACAAACAGAAAAAATTTCATTTAAAAATCCCTGAATTCTTTGTTCCTCCTCCTTCCTCCCTAGCCCCCCAAATTATGTTAAGACGTTGTAAATTCTTCCATATAAACTAACCATATCTCCAACCTCATATTTGGAAATGAGATAATCTTATTTTGGAGGACTTGTAACTCCTGTGATCGAAACAGCTTAATGAAACAGTCTCATTTATAGCAGAATATCTCAATTTCTTGAAGTGTTTTTTGCTTCTGTTAGTTCATAAGAAAATGATGTTCTGTTCATTGTTAAGGGTAGTTCTTCAGCTAGATTTTCCAGGTAGATAAGCAACTTCCCTGTTGACAGCATGCTGGTGTCATCTTTCGCCTGAACTCCAACAGTAATATTTCAATCCCTAGAGAGACTTCAGTTCTAAAACAGATACTACCTTGAGCCCATAGTTTATGTCCTGTTTTTAATGCTACTTTTTTAGAAAACAGTTTAACAGAAAATAAAAAAATTAAAAAACTATTACTACAAGTATTAATCACTTCAGAAGTCCCAATGTCGTCCTGAAAACATGTAACCTCACCTACACTAATTAAAGTGATCCTTATGCAACTAAAAAGCAGCCTTAGATTTTCTGGCTTATATTACAAAAAATGAAAACAGTGTTAAATTACTTTGCAACAGTTACCAGAATCTTTAAGTTTCACAATGGTTCCCTTTGTGTGTTAACAGTAAGAAATTAAGGGGAAAATGGACCATGGAGCGCATACTCAGAACAAATATTACATTAAAAAAGTCAATTATCTACCACGCCCCTTGTCACATGGCGACAGTTATCTAACGACAGAAAACAGAACTAGGCTATAAAAGCAAGAGTTCTGTGCAAAGGAGAGGAACCAATATTTAAAGTCACTCAAGTCCTAAGACTGAACAAATCCATAAGGAATGAATCTAGGTAAGTTTTATAATGAACAGCATCATTTACTAGCAAACTTTAATCAATGTATCAGTAAGACAGTGTTTAAAAGTAGGATTGCTATCAGTTTTATACTGTCAACCTCCACTTGATGCTTTACTTCGTTAACATGTTTTAGAGATGGACACGAGGCATCCAGTTGCAGTCTTTTTACATATTCCTGAGTCATAAGCTAATAATAAGCTACTATACTACTTTAGTATCTCAACTTTATTTACAGTTTAGCAAGATTTACTTTTCCTCATCATTTAGAGTATGCTTTCCTACATCAGGAGTTCAGTCTTCTGCAAGTACTTAAGACTTGTTATTAATCTAAATCCAATTAATGTCATTATTAAGCAACCCAAACCCCCACCTCAAACGACTCCTAATACAGGGGCTCCTTGTCGTGCCTCCAGCGGTACCACTATTAAGCACCATACAGCCTTTATAGTCAAGTGGAAGTTACACCTAACCTTTGTTCTAACCACAAAAACAAACCCTGAAGATCATACATGGCCGTAAAGCATCTCTCATGACGTAACACAGATCTATTTCTAGGCTCTTCCTTAGACCCGCTAATCCATTCTTTACTGGATAGATAGTGATTTAGGGCATGCTGGCAAACACTGTTGCAATAAAGCCTAAAAGAAGTAGGCTACATTAGATCAACACTAGGTTACCTAATCAAATTTATACCTCAGACATTTCATCACTGCCCACAATACTTCAGCACGCAAGACTATTTACCTAAAAGGTAAATAAGGCAAATAAAAACAAAAGGCTATCGCCTCTTCAGTTCTGTCCTTCTACACGCAAAATCCCAGAGCCAGCAAGTGAGATTTAATCCCACTAGAAATAAACTAGAGAAGTTCAGAAAAGTAAAAGAGGATTAAAGTTTAGACTGACTTCCTAATCAGGCATCCCTCCTGCTCCCATCCTGGCCTGCACCAGGGTCCCGTCCCTGGCTGCAGTGACGGAGTTGTCTACTCAGCTGACCTACAGTAATTCCATCTGCCTGAAATACAATTCAGTATACTGATTCCTTTGTGGAGCTAGTTTAGATACAGCCCTTATACGGAGCAAACAGAACAGGCAACCACCTGCCTTACCTAGAGCTAACCAGTGTTTGTTATTCAAAGGAATTTAAAATACAAGTTTGTTTTCTATTGCCATTTGTATCCTTATTCCAAGGAACACATGGAGCTCAGGATCAGATTAACACCATCACAAAACAATAAAAGTAACAGCAGTGTATTTAAGGTTAAATCCTGTATAATAACAAAACCTTCTGCTGTTGAACATAAATCCCTCTCCAGCAAGCCTATTCTTGTGAGCACAACTACCCACTGGTAGTGGTTAAAGCTTTCACCCTATATACCTGGAGAGCTGCATTTCAGGTAGTTCTGAAAACTGAAGAAGCCCCACAGGGGTAAATCTCGAGTTGTTCTTTGTGGTCAGTCATCCACCCCAAGAACATTCCCACAGTTACAGCAATCCTGTTAATTCTTGTACGAATCTTTGCGTAACAAAAAGGAAGAACAGTTTAGAGAATATGTATCCTGACTTCCTTATTCTCCACAAATACACCATTTTCTATCAGTATGTATATATTTTAATATATGTGCACACATATATACACATGCACGCATATATACACATGCACGCATATATATATACACGCATATGACAACAAAACACAGAAAGATTAGCAGGAAGCATTTGCCAAGAGAATTCTTTCAAAGTGTATTTTAAGGGAAATCTGAAGCGTTTTACCTGTTTTATAACTCTGTGATCTATATATATCCCTGAGTTCTTTCATAAGTCGATCTGAAGCCTGAACTGACCCAGAGACTGCACCCTGAAACAAACAAAAAAAGACTCCAAATGAGTGAAAAGTAATATTTACATCAAACAGCTTTACTTCCATTATAAAGTTACACAAACAAGAAAGTATGAAGAATATATAAATTTCTGTACTAGGATTAAGTTTTTGAAAAGTTACATATTCTAGTGAGCAAAGACCACTCAAAAGAAACAACACACTCCCTCTAAAGCAGCACTTTAATGTGTACTCTTACATGGCATAGGTGATACAAATTTTTAATCCAGGTACAGACATTTTTCTGTAAAGGAATTTAATCTCTTTGGCATTTTGATTTCCAAGATTCTGTGATTGTGTGATATAGCAGAGTGGCATCTTCAATTTTGACTATAATGGTACCGAAAAACTTTTAACTTTCAGTAACTTGCTATATCCGGGTTATAATTCTCAAACTGAATTCAGTTATAAACAACCAAGTATTCTTCTTGAGAAGTCAGACTTGTCACTCCAAGCAAGACAAAGCTCCAATTTCTACACTTGTGAGATCAAGACTTACAGTTGCAACTGCCTTAGAGATAACTGGTCAGTCATGGGATCAGGTATCGGTCAGCTGGGGCTGATGCCAAGAGCAGAAAGGCACAGCCATTTGATCTGGAAACTGAAGAAGTTAAAACAGCTGCCAGAAAAGCCCCAAGTGACTTTTCTCCTACTAAGTAATCAAATAGGCACAAAACACCCTATCCTCTCCTGTTGAACGTACTTGTGGTTCTCTAGAACAAGCAGCAGGCAAGCTGGGAAAATCCCTGCTATGGGAGGAAAACGCTTATGTGGACCATGTGCCATTTGCTGAGAGTTGCAAGTAACAGAAATACCTGGTGCATGAATTCCCTGAGCCAAAACTTGTGGACATGTAAAATATTCATGAGATGTATCACTACAAGCTCGTCCTGTTCTCAAGCTCTTCCTCCTAAGGACACACTTCTACCATTGTCAGAAATGGGAAACTTTTGTCCAAGTCATTATAGGCATTATATTTTCCAGAAGTGTTTCGATCCTTAATCAGTATTTATATTAATATAGAACAGTTAAGTAACTTCTGAGAAAACCAGGACTTCAGAGCTGAGCTTCTGCGCTTGCAGGTCAGCAGGACACAGCTGGCGGTGCAGGGATCAGCACAGCACACACCGCTGCCCTGACTCCCTGCTGCACTAAGTCTCCAGAGATGCAAGGTTTTGCAGCCTCAGCTTTTCTGCTTTGGACATTTTATTTTCCCCTTCCAACCCTCAAGACTCATTTAAGGAGCAGACTGTGGTGGTGTTATCTGAGGTAGGCAGTGCAGCTCACTACAGTTTGAAATATGAAGACTGGCTTGCCTGTTTTCTGTCTGATCAGAAAAAGACTGTCACACATCAAAACAGCACAGTAATCACCTCACTCACAATATATGGCAGATAATTCAGCCACAAGGCTAAAAATTACCTGCTAAAACAAAGCACAAAAAAATGGAAACTCCTCCAAGATAATAAAATTCAATCTAAAGTGACCCGAAAAGAGCTAAAGAATACAAGTTTGCTCTATTGTCACTGAACTTTCTCAGTATTTGTGCAGAAGTACTTTCACTCCTGGAAGCTCAAGTAGGTTCATACTTAACTCAAGGATTAGACTGAAAATGAAAATGACAACTTAGACTTCATAAAATCTGAAGATGAAAGCGGAGACATTTGAGACTTCTAAAGGAAAGTGCATAAACTCCTCAGCAGGAAATGGAAAAAGCTAATAGCATTATCTAAATAAGAAAAGCATTAATCTCTAAAATGACTGTGGGGAGAGACCTCTGCAAAGCAAGCAGCAGCAAGTTGTTAAATATTTGAAGTTAATGATTCCAGTTCAAAGACCTTTTTTTATTCCCAGTAAGCAAGTGGTTCTTTAAAGTTATTACAATGTTAAGAGGATGATTAATTGTTGCTCCAAGTTACGTACTGTACCACAAGCCTAAGTTTATTTCCTGATGCCAGCAAGAAGAATAAGATTAGAGATGCTGCTGAGGAAGAAAATAGTTTACAAAATCAGTAGATACATATTCTTAACTTGTATAAAACACACAAACCTTAAAAACTCCTATGACGAAAGCCTTGAGCAGCGAAAAAGCGTCTGTAGGCGGCTAAGAGTACATGAGAACAGGACTGCACACAGTCCTTCCCTACGGAAAAACCTTCAGCATGATCCGTAACTTCAACCTGCATTTCAGCCAACGGCAGAGAGGATGACCCATGGCTTTGGAACAAAGAACACGTAAAGAAACGGAAGAGTCTTCTGGTTGCATTGTGCACCAGCCAAAGCCCGACACAGGGCTCCACATTGCCTCTTCCAACGAGCGGCACGTGAATGGCTTTGTTTTCAAAGAGCTGCGTAGTTTGTGTGAAAACCAGACTATGTTTAGCCATCACATTCAAGTTTGTGAAACTCACACTGTCCTTTAAGAAAAGCCACGGTGAAGGGCTGTACAGACTTAAAATTTGCTTTATGTTAGGATACGAGCAAACTTCTGCTATCTTAGAGCATGCTTAACATGTTCTGTTAAAAGTCCCATGTTTTGGCAGCATAAAGGGGCATTGAAGTGCTACTAGGTCAGCTCTTTCCTGGGTCAGTAGTGCAGCTATAGTTCTTAAGCACTTAAGAGTAAACCCTCACAAGTCCTTTGAGAAATTATTTAAGCAGAGCAGCTATTTCTGGTGACCCACAAAAATACCACGGTTCCTGGGCAGCAGCTGAATACCCTGTTCCCTGTACTCAGCTGACCTTGTTTATGCACCAGCATCCACCAGAGTGTCCTGGCATGAGAAACAGCTATTATGTAAGTTGAGTCTGCTGTTGTCAAACAAAAAAACCAGCAGCGGTCATTGCAGCTCTGCTAGATGTGGAAGGACAAGGCAAAAGGAAAGGCAATATTTGCCAAACGGGAAAACAGATAGCTGAAGAAAACCTGCAGTTTTAAGAGGCTTTCCACATCAAGGAAGAATGTTGACACTACAAAAACCTTTTTTCAGTTGTACTAAATTTTCAGATGACAGTAAAGCAGAACGCGCCTTTCAGGCTGAGGGAGGATTTATTTTATTTAACAATTAAGGCATCTTTACCATTAGGTCTGAGTTATAAATACAGAAAATTATATAGAATTTCAATAGGCATCTTCTCAAACCGTGAACAAACATTTAAGTTGAAGCAAAACCAGTAAGTGATTGTTTTGTTTATGGTTAGTCAAGTGTTAAAACAGACTTGACTATATACCAAAAGTAGTTTGGCACCTTATGTTTAACTGCTTTTAAATACTGAAACGTTGAGTAGGTTTGGGCTGTGCTTTTTGGGGTTGGGTGGGTTTTCTGTTGTTTGGTTTGGTTTTTGTTTTGTGGGATTTTGGGGGGGGTGACCATTACCGTACACTTTGTCTCAGACCACCTGATAGGTTACTTGAATTCACACACAAATCAAAGAGCAATCTCCTCTAGCCGGCTGTCTCATGCTGCCTATTTCAGCAGAACATAAGTCTAAGGTATTTTCAACAGGGTGGCACTCAACTCACATTAGAACTGCACTGGGAGGTGAGCAGAAGGACTTGGAGTTGAAAAACTCTGATAGAAGCATTTCAATTTTATTTCCTCTGCAAAGCAGATGGCTACAAACAGAATCTCTTTTCCACGCTAAAGGGTCAGTAACTAAACGGAAGTTGGCATTCTATTTGGGTTTTGTTTTGGTTTTTTATTTCCAAACTAGATGAAGTTATTTAGGGCCAGTAATTAACGACAAGAAATAGTCAAGATTTAGCTACATAAAGGAGCCTTTTCCCTAAATTCTTATGATAACTAGATATATCAGGAGTGCATCCAATATCAAAAGTGGATTGGTTTGGCTAGGGCCAAGCACTTTGAACATACATAGTTCTCACTACAAAAAGAAGCTTATGATAAACATATATTAGATTCAAGAGAATTGCTAAGTGCAATTTAGGCTTTTTAGAAAATATTTACTGGAAAAAATCATCAAGTATAAGAAACAGAACAAAGCTGGTTCCTTGGGCAAAAATTCAGGTGTTTCCTACAGACCAATCCTAGATGTTATTCCTTCCCTAGATACTTAAGAGATCCCTGCCCTGTACCTAACTACTGCTCACATCCTCCACTATTAGCTCAGAGAGAAACAGCACATCTTGTGTCTGGGTATGATCTACATGTCTGCAGACTTACCAAGCAGCACAAAAACTTATGAGCTTACACAGCAGAGGGCACCAATTTAAACACCTTCCTTCTGTACAGGAAAATTTTAGAACCCTTACCTTTGGTTGAAATTGGTCATGAACAGAACATTGAATTTCATGCATTATACATTTTAAGCCTCTATGAAACAAAAGCTTTTATTTCCTTGTAAGCCAGGCTAAATAAAATTAAGGTTGTATGACATCATCCCTCCTATGAGTACCTTTGAGAAGATTCTCTGGAACTTGGCACTTGTGACACGACTTTTCTAAGCCTCTGAAGAACAC
This sequence comes from Pampusana beccarii, assembly GCA_013399365.1. NCBI lineage: Eukaryota > Metazoa > Chordata > Aves > Columbiformes > Columbidae > Pampusana > Pampusana beccarii. The sequence continues at coordinate 581,835 of VWYH01004461.1, read as the reverse complement.
ACAGGTTTTTTCACAACTGCCTGCTGGTAGGATCACTCAGAAAACCATGATGATAAACCTGCAGAGCTACTGATGGCCCCTTGCTTTATGTATTAAACAAACAAACAAACAGCCCCCCTCCTCCCCCAAACACACAACCAACAGCAACAAAACGAACCACAAAATAAAACAAATGCACACAAACCCAAACAACACTATCACCACCACAAACACACAACTTCGGTAACCTCCAGGTGGCATAGATATTATCGAAAAAGAAACTCATGCATAAAACGGATTTAAAGCACAAATTCCTGGGTTTACTGGGAATATTAAGTCATAGATGACTCTCTATGCAGTCAGTTTTATATATGGCTTTATTTACTGTTTTAATAAGGGCTCAGCAACAAAAGTTGCGCTCACAGGCTAGATGCTTTCTGCTGATTCTAGAAGGATGACTATTGTTCTTAACAAAGGCATCAAGCAAGAGACAGAGAGACAGCCAAATAGATAGCTCTGAGAATTAGATGACCAGTTAAATATCATTAATAAGTGTGAAACCTGGATTTACACGTAAGAGTTGAGTCTAGCGAAAAGCTAAAAGATGCTTCTTCATCCAAAATGCCAATAATAACCCAATTTCTCTGACAAAAGAAATTATGGCAGGATTCTCCCAGGCTGAGTAAGAGTGCTTTGAAGTAGTGTTTGCGCCTCTGTGGGATGTAGACTGACAAGTAACTTCCCATGCCAAAAGACTCAATGAAACATGAGTCCATTTACTAAATGACCTTGGAATTTCAGCTGGCCTATTCAAACTTCTCCAAAAAGTGCTATTTAGGTCCCATAACTTGAGATATTTGTCCTATATATGCTGGAAGTCAGCTACAGGTTAATTTACATCTATGTGCATAGCGGTAGGCTTTATTTGCTGAAAACCATTTCTATTTTAAAGCCGTAAGTATGGTAAATAAAAACCATAAATCATTAACTCACATTTAAGTGATCTTGCCTTTGATTTTTTCTGATTTTTTCTAAGATTGCAAGGTTCTCTTTTTCAATGCCTTCATCCTCAGATTTCTTCCCATCAACCGGTTCCTCCTCCTTCATATCATAGTGATCTAGATCTTCAATGTCCTACAGGATAGAGTAAAATTCACTGTCAATAACTATGCTCTTCATTCAACAAAACTCTCTCCAAATGCATTTAAGGATACAGTCACACACTGCACAGGACTATGTATTAATGAGCACTGAATTCCATTTCTATTTTGTTTTAACTTCACTCTCTCTGCCAACAGTATTAACCGAAGCGTACGGAGCCTTCAAAATACAAACAAGACCAAATTCACAAAATATTTCTGGTTACAGAAGCAATCACAATAAAACCTCTGCAAGAACTTCAGGTTGTAGTGAATTAGCCATTAAGGCAAGCAGAAAACAGGAAGATAAGGCATTTTGAACAGGACTTGAGAATCCACAAATACCCAAAGTTAGGGTGTCTTCAAGGCGTTTCTAAAAGCAGACTCCTTTTTTAATTAGAATCCTAGCTATATTACACTTCTGGCAAACAAGGATTAACATACCTGGCAGGGCTACAGCAACCCTTGAAGAAAATGAAATATTAGAAAGCTACATGTACTTTATTCAAGGTGAACATTTCAGCTGGAGACAAGATGCAGCATTAGGATGGGAGACAGTTATGCGGTCTGAAGACACGAGCCAACATTTCAGTTCTGAGCTCTAGAGTAAGACACTAAAAAATCTTCAAGTCTATTCTGGGACTGCGTTATCCTGTTGCAGAGGAGCACTCTGAACTTAAGACAACTGCCTGTAAAGTGATTCAAGTGCTATTTGTGGAGTGGGGAGGATGTAAATACCGTGAGATGAAAAAGGGAGCACTACAGCAGCCACACCAGCAAGTTAAGTACCCAGCTATCAGATATGTTCCAATACACAGCGCTCCACCACAGCCAGGGCTACTCTTTATGCACCATCTGTTGGCATGGCAGGAAAACCTGGCCAAAAATACAAACTCAAGCATGTCTTAGTAAGAAACACCCAGCTGGTGCCTTTGACAACACTGTTTACTCCAGCTGGAACACAGTTTAGACTGAGTATTCTTTAAAATGTTCATGTTTCTCAAAATAATGGTATAGCTGTAGGAACTCGAAGCTGCTTTTCAATTGAGAAATTGGACTAGGTTACAGGTTGAAGATATCAGTGCCGCACACAATGCCACCTGACAGCTTATAAATAATGACGTGACCATTTTTTTTTGTCCAAAATAACCCAAACAGAGTGCAAAAATCTATTTACAAGCCCGAAAGGAAAAAGAGCCTTGTGGCATCAGGATATGCCAGCATACATACTAGCTCTACAGAAACTCTGGCTCCAACAAGCGTGGTCTGCACCAGGCTACGTATCATGTAATAGATACTGTTCGAAATTAATTCCAGAACATGGGTAACATTTGGTCCTCTCTAAAGGAAGATCCTCTACTCAAAGAATGAGTTATTCATTCTTATTACATACCTTCTCCATTAAAAGTCTAAATCTGAAGTAGTCAGAACAGTTCTCCTATAATAAGGCTATTTATAGTGGTTTAAAAAGTAGGCATCTTGGAGCTATTCTAACATGCTGTAGAAGTAATTGAAAGGGGTTGTTCTCACACAGTAAAAAGCTCATTCAAAGGAGCACTGTGTTGCCAGACAGTGATATAAACCCATTAAAGTTTAGCATGCCTGTTTTGGATGCCCTTCCATTTCCTTCGATGTATCGTAGTTAAAAACTCTCTCACCTGTTTAATAAATCGGCAAACTGATTTACTCTTAGCCAGCTTCAATTTGGGAAGCACTCTCAACTCTATCAGAGCCAGTTCATGTGCTGCTTGAAATAGGAGTTAACAAAGCAAACTTACTGATTTGGCACACAGTGTTATGTATTGTTTGACTAAAGCACAAACAGATGTCCAATTCTCTGTATCCAAGTACCTCACAGCTGCGATCTAGGTTTAAGAAGAAAATTTCACTAGTTTTGTGGTTGAAGTGAAAGCTGACATTAAGGTAAACATCTAAATTTTAAATTATCTTTTCTGTTGAACTCGAGGGAGATTACATTTTACAGTTTGGTTTAATAATTAGCCAGTCACTGAAGAGCAAAATACCAGAACTCTACTCAATTAGGATAACAATCTCATATACACACATACTTCACCCATATCTTCTTCTTCCTCCTCCTCTGATGTAACTTCTTCTGTTGTTCCATTCTGCAATACAACAATGAGGTTTCTGCGTAAATTGTGTGCATGTTCCCTTCTTTCAAAACCAGGAAGTCTACTATCAAAGAGAAAGCCGTATATCCAAAAGTTCCACTTATCGAGATTTGCGAAGGACTGAAGTCTAATGTGAAAGATACATAAAGATGCTTTCCTGGAGCATGACAGTGAAGAGGTTTTTGCAGAAAGTAAACATTGTCACAATTAATTTCACATTAAGTTCTAAGTGGAAATTTAAGATTCAGATAAGGATACCCTACTCTGAGATGGTGACAAATGCAATAAGTCAAGTGGGTTATAACTCGTGGTCTCTTAACCATGAAATCAGATCATGACTCTGACTAGAATCCGTATACATGCTAGACCTCTAAAAAGAACACAAAAACCACACAGCAAACTTTAGACCTCTAAAACTTGATGGATTTTGTCTCACTACCGAAAACTTCAATGCAACATCTACTATCATCATATAGCCATTGTTACTAGATATTGGATAAAATACCAAAACAACACAGAGTTCATTTTTCATGGCTTTCCATTTCAGGATACCGCTTCAAGCTCAGGAAGTTTGAGCTGCAGAAATACCCTGGAACATTCTGATACACCTGTGCTCTGTGTACTACTCTTTGGCAAGGAACGAATGCCACTGCCACAGACGATGCAGGGGACTAGATGGATCTTTGGTCTGACTTACTAAGGCCACTTTTATTTAACTTGCAAATTATCTGACATTGCTGGCTAAGAAACCTTTCACAGGTTTGGTTTCGAGTTTCAGAGCACAAGACAGACTGTTCAATGAAGCTCCTTACTAATACTACAGGCCTACTGCCTTATAGTTGCACTGCTATGTGGGTGGCTGAGAGAAAAGACCTATAGGATTACAGTTTGGCACATGACCAAAATAAAGCAAGTTATTTGTCATTACTATAGTACTGTCACCACAGGGAAACCATCTGTTAAGCTACAGGAGTTTTTAGAAATCATGTCATCTTAACATGTATAAGCACAAGAAGATAACATAATCTTATTAAAAATAAAAATAAAATCAAATTTTAAAAAGAACAGTTACGATCACTTATCAGTTCTGTTTTCAGCATAATACAAAACATTTTGGTTAACCAGAACATTTCCCAGCCCTTCACAACTCTTAATTTGTCAACTACACAAAAAGTAAACAAGGCACCTCAGCTACTCCCTACCCAAAGCAGCATATGGGCTTGCTATCCCATGGCTCTGCAAGGGACTGAAGAGGAAGGAAAACATCAATAGCAGTTCATCCAAGTGCACACTGTAAAACATATACTCTTCCAGAAAAAGCAAACTGTGTTTAATCCCACTTAGATTTCAGAGCAAAGTACATTTGGGAAGCACTGAATGCACAGTGATTGGCTTGAACAATATTTAGGAGAGAATTAAACTGACAGCACTGGTATCACCTGCACACCCTTCAGTGACACAGAAACTCCAAAGGCAACTGTGTCATATTATCACACTATTATTAAATTGATTCTGCAAATGGAATTCAGATTGAGGACACCATAAAGCAACAGTGCTTCCTATCTCCAATCTGGCTTACAGAGGTGTAATCACTCCCACCATCTTGTTTCTTGGAGCTGAAAAACAATTCCTTCATTACCATAAGGTGTCCACAGCTTTTTAATTTACCTGTCCAGCTGGTAAAGGTTGATCTAACATTTCAACATCTGGATGCTGAGGAAGATTATATAATCTGCAGAGGTCACATATTAATCTCTTCAGCTGTTGAAGAAGCTATAAAAAACAAAACAAAACACAGAAACGTCTAAGAAAACATGGAAATGTCTATTTAAACCACAGCACAGAACAATGTATTTTGAGTTTTCTTCATGTGTTGGTACTGAACTTTCAGTTAGTGTATGCCATTCAAATCCACACACACTGGAATCAAGTTTAAAGACCCCCCTTTTTCTCTGTAGTCATTGTAATAAAATCCCAACAATGGGAAACCAAAGATGTGGCAAGCTAAAGGTAACTCCAATCCATCTCCGCAGGTCAAGCAAACAAAGTCATGAGCAAAAGAATAACCTGGTCTGGCAGCATCATCCATTCTAGGCATAGATGCCTCAGCCACAAATTGCTAGGGAATAACCTAATGGTCATATTCTGTGAGACAAGATGGTCCATTTTGGTTTCCTAGGTTAAAGAATCATGTTTTTAAAAAACCAAGGAGGACCAGTTTGATTTTCCACATCCTGAATCCCTTTCTAGCGCCCACCAGTAAGGCACCAGAAGCAAGTCAGACACTGTACAAGGCACAGAAACCAGCCGACCTCAGAGCTGGGGCCCAAGCCGTCTGCTTGCTGCCTCTTGTCAGGTTGAGCCCAATATGTTACCATTGTTGATTTCTGTTTCCAACGTTCACCATTACATTGGCTGTATTCTGTTAACTGCAAAACATGGGACACCTTTTACTCACCGGAATGCTATCCAGAAAATAAGTTTAGTTCTGCAGAAACAGGGAAACATTGTTTGCCTCTTGATCACCTCACTGAGTTCCCCAGCTGTCAGCTTTCTCCAGCAGGCTCAGATTCCCAGTTAAGGTCAAGACCACAAAAGACCATCCTACTGCATTCCCTAACTTTTCAAGGTGTTTGCACAGCTATGTCAGAAAAAGAAAGGACTGCACGATACGTTTGCAAAATAGTCAACACTTCACTATTAGCAGAATTATACCCTAGATGAAGCCTGCAAACATTATACATCCATTTATGGACTTTTTTTGCAGATAGTAAAGGGACTTTTTCTTGCCACTGGCAGAAGGCAGCGTGTGAGGGCCATTTCTGCACACACACCCTTCAGCTCCACTACTAGGTACACTTAGCGTGGCAAACCCCCACTGCCCTTGGAGATCTCTGTGTAAAGGAGGGAGACTCAATGTGGCCTCACCCGAAGAACAGCACAGACTGCATTACCCTGAAGGAAAGATACCTCTACAACACTATTTGGTGTTTGTATACTGTATTTCTTAAAATATATAATAAACTAAGATATCTAAGAAAAATCCAGTCACTCTCAAATATTCTACATGTCTAAAGCCTTGCTATTGGGCAGTTTAAATGCTCTCACCCTACTGCAAGCAAAAATGCAGCCTCTCTGGGGTTAAGAACTCATTTCCTAGCCCAAATCCCTCGTAGTGAAAAGCAAATTGTTGCCCTTACGCTACCTGAAAGCGTCAGTGCTTTTCCCTTTTCCAGTAGAATTCAATGCTCCTGTTTGATCAGAATTTATTTATTCATCGAAGGCTGTGAACTGACATACCAGCTGGCATTATAAGGATTATGATGTTCTCTATCATACCACGTTTGCTGCTTCTGCATCATTCAGGACAGTCATCCTTAACTCAAAAATAAAGCAGATGACACCAAAAGAACTGGTGCATCAGCAACACATTTCTTGTGAGTATATACACGAGATGTGACAGTTTGTGTTGCCAGAAGGTTTCTGTAACAATCAAATTTCTCAACAGTGTTAAGACTCTTACACCTGTCTGAAACACTAGGAAATCTCTTACGAGGCAGAAATCAGGTTAATTAATCAAAAAATTGGTTGACAGAATCACAGATCTTAGAATTTTTCTCGAGATGTGTAAGATGCGTAAAGTTGCACTGTTACACATCTTATTGAGAAAAGTTTTCTCTGCACAAACAACACTGCCTTATGGAGAGCTGGAGCATAAACTATAACATTTCAGGAACTGTGTATTTTCTCATGTAGCTATGTAAAGCTAGGCAAGCCATTCCCTTGCTTACATCTGCTGGGAAGCAAACAAAAAAAATCTTAACGGTGGGGGAAGAATATCACCGCTGGTGTATGGCTGGTCCAGCGCTCGCAAAAGCAGATGAACACAATCCTAGTGTGTCTCTACAGAAAGAGGCAGTAAGGGCTGGGAAGAGTTCAGAATTGCTTGCTGCCCTGCTTCCTCCACTCCTCATCCTCTTCAGGATGAGTCCTGTCATCTGAACTGAAATTCAGAAGGCAAGGCTCCCTCGCTCCCTGCTGACGGGAGCACCGCTGGGAGGCACACCGCGATCTCAAAGCACAGCTGGGACCTGCCTGAGGAACTGGCTCCCTGCCTCCAGCAGCACGTTCTCACCTTCGCATTTGCACTGGCACTGGAGATGACACAACCATGAAGCAGTTCACGAGCTGAGGTAAATCAGTTCCTGATGTGCTTCAGCACATAAGCACCAGCTTCACCGCAGAGCGGGTGGCAGGAACGTGCAGCTGAGATCAGGGACCCCCTTCCAGCACAGCAGCCTGCACTTCAGGCTTGAATATTGCACCCATCGAACTGCAGTTTCATTCTTATAGCTGAGTTGTTTTGCTCGACATCAGGTTCTACGATCTGCAAAGGTGGCGGCAGAGCAAGAAGCTGATCCCACCTCTACAACCCTTCTTCCTTATTGCTATGTTTTTCCTCCACAGGAATTAATTTCATTCCCTTGATCCTTCCGCCATGGATCACCATCTCTGTTATGCCTTACGCTCCACTCATACGTATCAAAAAAAATCACAGGATCATTTGGACCAAAAGGCACGTCTGGACATCACCTGATCCAAGCCCCTGCTCTAAGTAGGGCCTAGCATGATTTGAGATGTCTTAATGGCACAAGAACAGACTGTTTCAAATAGGATAGCACATTTCTGCCGTGTATTAATAATTTAAATGTATTTCCAGACTAACTTCACATGCTCAGCTAATGTAAAATGAATGCTTCACACACAGACTTTGATGCTACTGAGAAAAGTGGGCTGTCAGCATACCAAAAGTTACCCTGGAACACAAACTGCCTAAAGCAGAAACTACACAGCAGCTATAATGCAGAATCCACAGAGTATTAAAGGAGCAATGTAAATAGCTAGTAGAAGGTAAATCCTCAAGTGACTAAATACAATGATAAATTTATAAATGAATGATTTAGATTATAATTAATATAAAAATAACAAAAAAATAGAAACATATAATATATAAATCTATAACATAAATTCTAATACTTCAGGAGTTCTGAGAAGTTGGTAGTTCTTATGGACACCATAATATTGGTTTAGAACACAAACCCACCTCTTAGAATTTTTTTTTCTTGTGTTATCTTACACATCTGAAAACAGTTCAGAACATTTTTTCTGAAATCTATCCTACATTAGGAGGCCTTTTTAGGCATGAAGAGATCTTTCCAATGCAGTATGAAAGCATTAACCAATTTTATGGCACCTTTAATGATATTAATATATTGCTGGGTTCACTAAAAACCACCCTGTTTTCTGATGACCACAAAACATGCACTCAAGAAGTATAGTGTAAGCCAACACGTGTTCTACATGTTTTTTATATATATATATATGTATGTATATATATACACACACACACACACTACATTGGTATTAAAATAAATGAATCAATACATCTTAGCCTACCACAGAAGGAAACTGCTGAAGAAGGATACAAGAGGGAACAGAGGGAAGCAATACCTGTCATTGGGAGCGTGATTGCTGCAGAGCCATGGGGCAGGCTGTGATAGTAACCGGCCTCGCACACTCAGCAGCTTTGGGCAGTTTCAGAAAGCAAAGCAAAGCTGCTTCCTGCATTTTGCCTCTATGATCCACAATACGTAATTAGTTGCTGCCACATCAGTAATTTGCAAAAGCCAATGTTCTCTCCTGAAATGCCATCATGTGGGACTAAATCCAAATTCTGAACACAGCAGCAGTGTGCTTAGGCACAGCGGCTTATCCAAATTGTACATACTTATGCCAGGATGCTTTTGATGTCTTCCATGTAAATTTAAGCTCTCGAGGTGTGGACAGTGTGAGAATTAAAGCTGCCCATATAAATCCATTTCACTATTGGCTTTAAAAAGCAGACCTCCAAATTATGTAGAGTTCTATTTAATAACCCACGAGGTTTGAGACTTTAGACTTGCAACTATAACTTCTGATACTTTACACATAACACAATTGAAGTAGGATGTATCATTTGCATGGCACAACCACTAGAAGGCAGCTGTCAGTTCCAGCTCCCTACCACGTCTAAGTCACGCTGATTTTCAGAATCTGAAAAGGAGTTCAGGAGACACCAGGGATCAGAGAGAATTCTGTAGCCCCTTCATCTGCTGACTAGAACTCGTCCAATATGTACAGCCAAGCAGCTAAAGCCTCCAAATCTAATGCTATCTATGCTGATCATGTTCTTAACAACCTTTCAACATCTGTAGTGTTTTGACAAATTTTCATAGCAAAAAGCACCATGCTGATGTCAAGGTAAGGAACACCCGCAGAAGATCTTCCAGGGAATGCGTGCATGATTTTAACAAACTAAACCAGTTTTCCTTCTACCACATCAAACAAGGCTTCCATATATAGAGCCCTGTCAAAATTTTATGCCTGAAGAGCATGTTCTTCAGTTTCCCGAACAGCTGATACCTGTCAAAAGTTACAAAGCAAGAAGAAAGAGCAGAGTGATACCAGAGAGCGCTAAATCAAGGTATATGTGCTAGAAGTGCTTTTAGCACATGTTCACTGTGCTCAGTTGAGCTCCTGGAAGAGTTCAATGCAGTTTCCCATTCAAAATTTGACTGTTCCAATGATTTGATGAGTTTAGAGAAACACAGCCCAAGTGATCCTTTAGCTTCAATAAATTACATGAAAACCGGTTTGAAACATTCTCGAAGTCTAAATTGAACTGAGTTGTTAGGAGATCGCATGATAGAAGAGAAGCCTCTGGACTTGTACGAGTAGCTCCTTGGCCCTTCCTACCCTACTTGAAGAAGTTGTGTGCCAGTTGCTCCAGCGCCCTTGAAGGGGATGGATGGAGTTGCATGGGCAAAAGTTGTAGGGGAAAAAACCAAACCCAAACCCCAGAAAGCCAAGCCTTCTGAGCAAAACAAAGGCGGCAGATTTTGTAGTCTAAGTATTTGTCTCTTCAACCACTCCCATCTGTATTCATCTTGGCATAACACGACATGGGGTGGATTCCTGAGGAGCCAATGGGCCATCCACAGGTGTCTCTGACATCAGCCCACCAGCTTGTACATGGGCAAGTACAATCTTGATATCAGAAGCTGTTTTCTCACAACGTACACGAGCAGCCTCTGTGCATATGCAATTCAGCACAGCAGGTTCTATGCAGGTGTGTGATAAAGCTTCCTAGCCTATTGCAAGCAAACCTGTAGGTAGCTAAACATAAAGATTTTAAACAAGGTGTTTTCTAAGTCTAAAGCTACTAGTCATACCAGCTTCAAGCTGGAAAATCTTCCAAAAATTACATTTAAGGAAAAAGTTGATTTGGCCACATTTTCTGCTACTATACTATGCTGTATGTCTTTCTAGGCAGAAGTCACAAACACTAAGAGAACTAGAACATTCTTCTAAACACAGTTTACTATGAATTTTATGTTGTAAGAAGAAAATACACAAGTGATATGTATGTATCCTGTAACCCAATCAAACATAACACATTAGAACACTAATGTTTCTCTGTAATGTCCCTTTGTTTTTAATTATGGCAAGGCCCATTAAGACTCTCACTTGTATCAGAAATAATTAGAAAACTAATGAGTCAAATGCCTTCTAAATTCTTTTTCTAAAGAAATTTACACATCCTTATTTAAGGTAGAGTATGCTTGATTAATATTATCCCAGTAAACACTACATGTAAATGATTTCACAAGAAAGAACATTCCCAATTTTTCCCCAAACAGGCATATACTAAGGCCAGCACATAATCCACGTTCTTTGTGGAACAAATTGCACGTGTACTGAAATTTTTCTTGAAGTAATATTCAAGGACACTTACTTTCCTGCATAGAGTAGGATATTAATTTTATATATACATATATATATATACACACACACAGCTCCTATCACTACATCAACAGGGTTCTCAAGTAAGATATAATGCCGGACAGTTTTCTGAAATACAAAACTACCATTAGAATCTGTGCAAAGACTTGCTTTAAATAGCAATCGTCCAAAGTCCCAACACCGTTCAAAGTTAACACTATCTAAGGAACATCCTGATGAACCAGAAGCTATCAGGTCAAGTTGTCTTTACTGAAACCAGGAATCCTTTGTATCAGTTACCATTACAGCCATGTTTTGGAGAATATACATTCTCAAGAACACAAAGCTCTTGCCTCCGTAATTGATCTATGTGCAACTAGAAGAGCTGTTTAATTCAGGACTTTTAAGTTCTCATGCATTTCACTGTTGAATTCTTTTCAGAAAACCTTAAACTGTGTAATTACTGAGGCTGAAACTCAACATCTTTCAATGAGCAAGCATTTAAATAATTTTCTCCTCGCCCCAAATCTTTTGTATTACTTTTTGTTTTACTTGTGTTTACAAAAACCCCCAAATAACCCACAAACTTAACTGATTTAATTGCTTATTAACGTGACAAATCTAATAAACACCCAAAACACTTGCTCACCAGAGTATTGCTCTTCTTAATATCTTCTAAACGCTCTAAGACTGAAGTCAGGTTTGGGTCATCTGATTCTACAAACCATATTGGTGATGAAGAGGGGTAAGACTCCTGTTAAAACAAACAAAAAAACACAAAAGACCCAACAAATAAATAAACAAAAAAACCCATAAAGCTTTTAAAACTCATTCACCCCCAAAATTTCAGCACACAGTATTAACATCACCTTTTATCTTACTCTAAGTCAAGCAACATAGAATCTTTTAACACAGCATTTTTAGCAACGCGAGAGAAACTGAAAGAAGTCAAACCAACTGGTTCTTCTAGTATTTCAGCCTATTTTCATCTTGATCAGATGATGGACAAAAGAACCAGGGCTGAAAGCCCTGGTGGCAGGTGGAGCAGGAGGGAGAAATTTAGAAATTAAGTACAGGTGATTATTACCAAAAAACGGAATCACAAGTAGTATGTGTGAAAGAATAAAACTACAGCAATGCGAATTTTTCATTAAAAAATAGATTCTTCCAAACAAAAGCTGTGAAAGGAACAACACCTGGAGTCTTCAGATTTCCTTCATCAACAGGATTATTCAAATAGTTCTAGCACTGGCCCTCAGGCTGAATTACCAGAGCTCACATCTCCCACCTTGGAGGACAAATTAACAGGTAGAACACAACGGCAAAAAATCTGCAATTTTATGTTTGTACCATCAAGGCTCACGGAGGACTTTCCACAGTTGAAAGATTTATCGAACAATATATTGCATACACCCCTATCAAGAAAGCTTACAAGATAACTTTCTTGCAGCAACAGAGTCCTACAGTTGTCCCACAGACGACAAAACACAGTGAGATCAAATGGGCTCAGGAATTGTATTGAATTTTCCAGAACAAGCCATGGTTAGGGCATGTACAACATACAGCCCTGATGTGACCCACGACCACTCATACAATCCACGACAAGTGATTTTTCTGTCACCAAGTGCCACAGCAGGCAGCCCTTGAAAAGGTGCCAGAAAGACCCTTGCTATGGAAAGGTAAACAGAAGCCCTTTGCCTCTTGTTTAGATGTTCCAAAAAGCAATTCCAATGTTTTCCTAGCACGGGTTTGGTAACACTGTGAGGATGGAGGAAACCATGTAGCTTCCAACTCAACAGCAAGTGTCCCTTCATATCATCAATGTATTTGGATTTGTTTCGTTTTAGTTATTTAAGGCATTCTCCACTTCTTACCCATTTAATTAGGTTTTAGTAGCTGAAGACTAATTGCTGAACCTCAATTTTATCCCTCAGATATTATCTCCATATCCACAGGTCTTACAACATAATGAGGGAATTTTAATTCATTTCCCTCACTGCAGTTTAAAAGGAAAAGTTCCACAGTTCTCAGTCCAGAGACAACAAATTGTGCTTCATTCTTCAACACTTAAGAGTCAAGGTTTCTACTGCTACTCTAATAAGTGACTCCAAAATGGGCACTATGCTTACAAATCTGCACTCTTTCTTGATTGCATGGTATATTTTTTTTTAATAATTTCCAAGACTGCAGTAAGAAGTTTCACCGAAGGAAGACATCACACCTGTCTGCCAGCGTTACTGTCTGGTCTTTAGTGATTCCCAAGCAAACTCAGCCTCAGCAAACTTTCAAAGTACAAGTCCCAAAAGACAAACTGAGACCTCTTAACTGGCTTCTGTCATTTCAAAGATACTGAGTTTATCAGAATGCAGAACACTACCCATTTGAAAACTGGAGAAAAGCACGAGGACATTAGAATTGGCTTTTAACACGAAGAATCTTTCTTCCTAACTGACCTTCTGGCTGAAGTGCTGAACCTCATAAAAGAAACAGTGTGACTAGTTAAGGGACATCAGCTTTGGCAAAACGGGCTATCCCAGCAAAGTCCCCACCTGGCGGTGTGCTCCAGAGGCCTAGAATTCCCACCTCTACACTGAAGCCTTTGCATGAAATTATTTTTAGACAAGCTCAGACCCTCCCCACCAAGTTTATATTTACTTTTAAAAATCACAGCTAAAAATACCTTAGAAGAATACCTGACATTCCTAGTATCTTTATGAAAAGACAAACTGTTTACATCTTCTGGCTTCACTTTGAAGCACACCATACCTGAATCAGAGACCTCAGAATACCTGTTCTTGATTAACTAAGCCCTCAAAAGTCTGTCAAGAAAGTCCAGCGCCCAGCTTGCCAAGATTTTAAAGCTAAGGAAGGCAAACTGATGGGTAGTTACGTGTAGTTTAATCACTTTCTTCCTTTACCAAATACAGTACCTTGGAAAAGTCTATTTTCTCCTCAGTTCTACTTAAGACACTCTCGAAAGACTAACCACTGTCATCAATGGAGAAACAAGGTTGAATTCCCAGCTGCCACTTGGAGCTACACTTAATTCCAGCTATTGCAGGCTTTGTGCTGGTAACATCTCACTCATTTTTAATAACATGCAACCTACCTGGAAACTCTCCTGCAACAGCGCAATATTTTTACCTCAGACTGTCATACTGCTTGTTGGATCTTCATGCACATCGGGGAACACGAGAAGGGAGACTCTGCAAACTGTGGCCCTGCTGCCTGAACACTTGTCTGAACCACCTATTTTTGAGAGCTGAACTTCTCCGGCCAGCTCATTAAGTTAAGAGAAAGGCAACAGGGTAAACACTGCTACCGTGACTTTAGATTATACCAACATTGCCATCACAAAATACAAAGACCAAGTAAAATCCCTTCCCAAGATTCATTGAGCCATCTGCTTCTTAAAACCCCCAACTCATTAGAACAAAAATATTTTCCAGATACAGTCAACATTTGAACTGTGTACATGCATTCTCCTAACAGTTGCTGGCGGTTTTTTGTGGGGTTTTTTTGTTTGGTTTTTTTTTTTTTTTGTTTGGTTGGGTTTTTTTTTTTGTTCAGTTTGTTTGTTTTCTAAATCAAGTATTTGTTAATGATGTCAGTTCAGGCCTAAGCAAGTCTATTAATTACACTGATTGATAGACGATAAACATCTGTCAGTCCACTATTCGAAACCATATCTGGAATCTGAAGACAGAACGAAGCTCAACTGGTCACTGGCCACGTTCTTCTTTTCTAACCGTCGTGTTTCTCCTTTCTCCTAACCCACAGGAGGGCATTTGTTAGAGTCAGTATCTATCCCAGTGTGCGGGGCCGATACAAAAATCTCTGCCAAATACATGCAGCAAATCCTCGTCAGACAGGGACGCAGCCGATAGCGCTGATGCCGTGATCACGCAATCCCACCACGTGTTCAAATACATTCCAGCGGGCCCCTGAATGTGCTGATGCCTTCTGCACTGAATGACAGCCCTTCCTCCTTCTTTGCTCTCATTCCAACTCACTTCATTTTCTGCAATGAAAGCAAGTCCTGATGTATGTGAGAAAAAACACTAAGATTTGATACTCTCTGCATTAGTGTATAGCACATATGAATTACTATACCCTAAATATTATTAAATATTCAAATCTTTACTCTGCTTTAGCTTTTGAAACATGAGTGGGAACAATTAATTTATCAGAAAGGCTTTTTTTAAACACTACATGAGCATATTCACTTATCTGTATTGGAAAATATTTCAAATTTTAGACTTCAGGAATATGGATATTTAATTGCATATTCCAACTTTTCACAACAGATGCTTAGTATTAAAATACACGTTCAAACTTCTTGTTTGTTGCAAGACTTTTTAGTTCTTTAGACTTACCAATAAATATGTGCATTTCACCTAAAACATAAATGGCACTAAATTTCTCTAGATGTCTAAGTAATCCATATTTTTGGAACAGCTGAGTTTCACGTGGAAATGAGTCACCCTATTTTGAAATACAGAATTCACACACAAACTTCAAACATTCTGATCTTGAGATATAAACAAGCTCATGAGCTTGTAACACCACAGAACGCAATGGGAAACTAAGCTTGTGGTTTGTAAGGTCAAACAACTGAACTTCACACAAGCTAATTCTGTCGAGAGAATTAAGTCAGGTTTTTCTTCCATAACTGCATCCTATAGAGAGAATAGATGAGTTTGGGTTGTTATGTCATGTAAGGAACACAAGCTTCCCCAATACAAAGACAATATTTCACGAGAGGAACCCCAGAAGAGCAGTTATTCTACTATTAATTTTCAGTGGCTAAGAAAAACCCAAAAACCAAACCAAAACACACATACACAAGCCAACCATGTTATTTTGGGCCTTTCACTACCCAGCTGAAATACACCGATTTTGTATAATCTAGTTGAGCTGCACAGGTATCACCCACATCACATCAGGCGTTTGAGATATTTTACATAACTGCTGTAACACGACGTTTTCCTGCTCTCTACATGGAAAAGCAAAAGTTCCTGAGGAGGCAGAGGCTCCGAGGCTCAGGTTTGGGCAGCGCTGTCCGCGCGAGGGCTCGGGAAGATGTGACACGCTGAGCTGACATCACACCTCGCCGGACCGAGGACAAAGGCTGCGTGTTCCCAGCCGACCCACACACAGCCCCAATTCATGGGATCATCGCTTCTAGAGAGTCTTTGTCTTAACACCAGGACAGATCGGGAGCTTTGTCAACACAAACACTTCTGTAACAGAATGCAGCAAAAGAATTTAGCCTACTCAAAAAACATACAGAATACAAAGAGATAAAGCCCCACAGCTCCTGACACTGGAACAATTTCAAAACCTACCAAATCATTTAGGGAAACCACAGCATATGAGGAGAATACACACAGGAGCTCACTGTTCGGACATCTCGTTGCATCCTCTGTAACAGGCTCTGCTAACATTTTACTCAGAATTTTGCTTACCGAAAAACGAGAAAGCAAAAAGTGACAGAAGATAACCAGGAGCACAGGCATTAAACCAGCTTTTCCTGAGTGGAGATCTGTCATCTAAGTATATCCTAGCTCAGCTTTCTCATCCTTAACAATAAGACTGTTTTACTTGCAATGTTACATAATCTTTAACGAGAGCAACACAATTTTGATGGGAATGAGACTTTTAAATGTAAAAATTTAGATTTCTAAATTACTACAATACTGCTGAAATTGTGAAGTTGCTCAACTAAACCAACACACCTTGCTCGCATTCCTGAGATCAGAACAACCTGTACAAACAGTTTGCTGGGAGGTAAGAGAGTAACCACTTCTTGCACACAACAGAGCCGTTTTATCATGGCCAAATGGTAAGAAAACACATTTAAACACTTATCTTCACCATTATGACTTAAAAATCACAATTATATGCTGACAAGTTCTTAATTTTCTTTAATTTCCAGATCATCTTAGATTGAAAATGTGTTTGGGGTTTGGTGTGGTTTGGGGTTTTTGTTGTTTGGTATTGTTTGTGGCTTTTTGTGGTGGGTTTTTGATTTTTTTTTAAGTTTTCTTTTTAAAACTCCTTAGCATACTGGCTGAATATTGTTCATTTCTAAGTTTTTGCAAAATCTCCATCACTGACAGAACCTGGTTCTGTTCTTTTTACACCAGCTACAACTAAAACCCAGGTGATTTTCATAACAGCACTTCTATCCTCCCAGTCCCAACATTTGTTGTCCACCCCCTTTTACTTCCAAATAACAGAACATCAAACCCCCAAATCTTTTAAACAGCTTAATTGCTTTGAGAAGGTTAGCAAGAGACCATTCTAGCTCCCACAAATCTTGGGAATGAAGTAAGTAAATCCTAATGTAAGACGACATTTCAGAGCGCTAATGCCATCTCTTCAAGGTGAACGCATCTGCAGCTATAAACACACATCAAGGAATTGATCTCAAATCACAGATGGCCTCCACCTTGATGCTACCAAGTTCGTTTGAATTAAAGAGCAGAATTAAGATTTTAAAAAATAAAATCAAATCCCACTGGTTAGGGATCGTATACACTTCCTACACAAACATTAAAAAAAAAACAAAAGGAGATTAAGGAGATTGAACTATACAATTAGCTACAATTTAATACATATTATTTGAAATTGTCAGTCAATCAATTCACTATTTATTAATTTTTCACCTGCGTCGACCTGCCTTTAGAAAGAAAACAAAACATAACAAAAAACCCCACAAAACCAAACAATACAGAATTAATATTAACAAAAATGCCAGGACTTGAGAAGATATTATTCAAGCTAAAGTTTAGCTTGATGACCATAAAACACTAGTACTTACAGCTTCTTAAAAGAGTATTAGTTGTGATTACACAACTGCCACACTGCTTCCCATTATCAGGGGCCGAACTTTCCAAAGGCAGCCTAAGATGCAGGTAACGCATTTTCTGCCACTAGATACTTGAGTCCCCATGAAATCCACAGGCTAAGAACCTTTAGAAGTCAGCAGATTGTTGTCTGCCCTTCCATCCCATTCTTAATAATTAAAAAATAAAAAAAGAAAGCATGAAGAGTTACTTTCAACTCAAGTTTTTTGATCTTCATTGGAAATAATCCAAATAAAACTATTCCCCAGAAACCTCAAGTTACTAAAACCTCCAAAACTTGTATTTTCAAATACCCGGACATCACCATTTGCTCTGTTTTACAGGCTGAGTTATTGAACATACTACAATATTCCAACATTTGATTTCCAAGTTCAAGTAAAAATTTGTACTTTTACACATAAAAACTGTAATTTCTTTAAGAATCTAAGAGTTCAGTGATCCAGAGTTCTAAAACATAAGAAAAGTTTATGCAGGGAGGGGTTTAAAGATAAAATGTTGGGAGCAGGGAAGAAGCAAAGTGAATTTTACCCACCTCTACTGAATAAGGGGAAAACTTCAACCTGCTTTTCCTTTTGAATGTTAAGATCGTATACAACATACCATTAATTTGCTCAATGTGTATAAACGGACATCTTTTACTCACTAGAGTCCAGTTAAACAGAGATCTTTAACTGTCTCTATGCCACAGAAAGCAAGCTTGTATGAGCTTTAATTTTCTTACACTCTTCCTGAAGTCAAAGCCTGACTTGTTAAAACTCATATGTCTGGTAAGGCACTGAGTTCAACTAAACTATGTGTGTCTCTTGTAAACATATAAAATTACTGCAATTCTAACTCCAAGTTTAATGACTGTAAGACAGAACGACAGAAAGACCATAACAAACCACAGCTCTGTAAGTGCCTGTAAAATTCACTCTACAATCACAAATTGTCCCAAACAAAAATCTAGTTCTCTGTACAAATAAGTCCTACTGATTGTAGAAGGCTGCCCCAAAAGTCACCGCAGGGCAACACCTGTTCAGAGCACACAGAACAGCCACGGATGTGACTTTTGCCTTTGCGACAGACACGCTCTGGGCAGAGCAATGCAGCTGTTTCTACAGCCAGATGTGCCACGGTCTGTCCCTCCGCACCTTCTACAGCCACTGTCGGCACGAGGGCACACGCTCCACAGCATGTTTGTAAATGAACTTAAAGCCTGGATGATGGCACACTTCTTGCAAATATACAGATTCAGCAGCATCTGCAAGTGCCAATATTCATAAGCTGGTGACCACAGTGTAGCTAAATTAGAGTGAACAGGGACAGTATTTTAACAGCAATTCACTTGTGTAAAAATGATTCCAAAACCCAAGAAGCTTGTCATTTACAGCTTCATCTGCGCTAATTCATTTGTTCAATCCAGGCCCATAGAATTCTTTTGAAATTTCATGGAATCTTTAAATCTTTTACTTTGGATACACTTAAGACAGAAAACAACAGTTTGAGAGGGGAAAAAACAAGACAAAACAAAAAACAAGCCCTAGAGAAGAAGCAAATGCTGCTTGCAAACAGGCATATACAATAGGCCAATAATTCCAAAGTTTGTGAAATAATCTAAACTACTTCTGTGTTTTACTTCCATGTCTCTACCCAGGTACACACATCTAAACCTCTCTATACTCAAACATCATTATCTTAGAGGCCAAATCACATACAACCGAAGTAGCAAAGGCACAAACACCACTTCAAACAGTCAGAAACATGAATGCAGATGTAGCATCGCAGTTCTTACACTTCTTATGGTCAAGTTCTTTCAGTCAACTTTTCACAGCCACTTTTCAAACTATTTAATCTACACAATATGTCCCAACAGCCCACTCTGCTATGTGAAATTACTCTTGGAAAAATAGGTTTATCAGACTCTCTTATCTGTTGTCACAACCTCATCTGCTCCCCTTACCAAACAAAAGGCAGCAGGATACTTGTTGTCCAGTATAACATAACTACACAGAACTAAAATGTGAACTTTGAGCATAAAAGCAAAAAATCCTTCTCTGATAAAACCGGTTATCTATCTTCACTGCGAAAAAACATTTTGTTCTCCAGGTCATCATCATAATGCAGCATGCCATCTATCTGTTCAAAGAAATTCACAGAAAAGACAAACCCTCGTTACGCTTTTGTAGGGACCCAAAGTAAAATCCACCCAATGTCCATGTACTGCTGCTCAGACACAACTCTTAACACCAAGCACAATTAGGGAACAGCACAGCAAGTGCCAGCTCTTCAGGAGCAGTGCGTAGTCTCTGAAAATGAAAACTGGTGTTGAGGGCCGACCCAGCTGAGCGAGCTAAGGAACATTCCTTTGCCAATACTACCAACAGCAACAAATAAAGTTACAGATCATCCGCACTGAAACCTGAGCAAAGAACACAGCAGTGCTGAAGACTAAGTGACTCGCTTATCAGGAAGAAGGTTGTAGAGCTGAGACTAGAATCTAAATTTCTACCATAGCACGGCACAGCAGTTGGATGAACCAGTGTTGCTCCTCGCACACCAAAAACCTACTGTGTGCTTGTGCTCTCATCTTGACAGCTGTCAGAGGATGGCTGTTTCAGAACCCTCAGCCACAAGGGGTTCTCTCTAATGCATGCATTATACATGCACTCAAGCTGACAATGTTTTACCTATTAAGCAGCTAGACACATGTGCTAAAAAGAAAGGTATTTTGCAAACCTGGTTCTCCAGTATTCTTTCTTTACCAGCAGTACAGTGTCTTACGCGCCCAAATTCCTGAAGGAAGTCTGGTTACTTGAAACAAATTATCAACTCGTTCCAGTCATCAAGAGTTATTAATTACCTACTTCTGCAACTATACAGACAAGTACATTCAGAAAAGGTATCGTCTACATCAGTGTCACAAAGCCAGAGCAGCAAGAAATAGCTTCTAATATGGCTAGAACCGAAGAAGTGGGAATAACTAAGTTGTAACATGTCACCCTCTCCCTGACTTAACTCGAAAAAGTTTCCTAGCAGACCTGCTCTTGCCTTTATCACTTAGACAGTTACTCCTCAGCCTGCAAAGTCTGATGCCACTTCTGCTGCAACCCAAAAATCCTGACTTCCCCTTCCCCCTCTTCATTCTCTTTACCTTCAGGAATTTGTGTCTTTCAAGTGTAGCCTTCACATTAGAGCCTTTGACACAGAACTATGTCCCCCACACGCAAAATTTCAGTACCATGGAGCTCAACCCACATTTACCATGACTAAGTTAAATACCACACTCTTACCACAGTTATTTCCTACTTCAAGAATTCAAGGAAGCCTGTGGTGTCTTGAACACCACTGCACAGGAACGCTTTAATTTTTTTCTAATACCACCATACAAGTTCTGACAGAGCTTACGCTTCTGCCTTTCTGAATACACAGGAAGAAGCTATTGCAAGATCTATGACTGTATTGGAGTCTTTCTCTTGGAGAGGTTAAAAACAGAGATCTGGGAGACACTAGTCCAAACCACATCTCACGAAATCACACACTAACTGCTCTACAGTCCTTAATACACTGGGATGCCTTGTATGCATAAGGTAACAAAAACGAAACAAAACACATAGGATCATTATTTTAATGCCACACTTAAAAGATTACAGCTGGAAGAAAGAAATTAGTAAGACATACACTAACTGGTATGCTTGTTTCCAGTAAAGATCGACTGAGAACTATTCTAATCATATTAGCTTCAACAGTACTGAATGCAGGCGGGCTGATATAAGATCTAAATGTTAAACAGCCTCTCCTTACCAGCATCAGCCATTTAATTTTCCAGTTGTCTTCTATGAGCTGGTGACAGGTCATTTTCACAGCTCCTACAAAGCCTGCAGCTTAAGAGATACCCCGAAACGCTTACTAAATCATGAACTATCTTATCCTGAAAGGAATTTCATTTACACATGTAAACAAACAAACCATTTCCAATTGGCCTGGTCCCGCTGTCCCTATATGAAAACAGAGAGCGGCGCAGACACTGGGGCGTCCCCACAGGAGCCACCCCAAGCGCTGCTGGGGACCGGGCCAGCGCTTGGCAAGCGGCTGTGTGGGCAGCGCTGGCTCCGCTGCCCAGCGCTCAGCCAGTGCTGTGCCCTCCACTGTGGTTGTACAGCTGGGTGTGCAGCCACACAGTGACCCAGACTGGGAAGTGAGCCAGATTAACAATAACCCAGTAAAGAACTTCTAGGTGACAGCCAGGTCCTTAATCCAGTAAACTCAATTTTGGCCACCTCACAAGGCACGTAGCCTTTGCTGGCCTGTGCAAGGCAACAGCAGCGTTACAGAGCGCACAGGATACAACCATACTTTGCTCTTCCTCGCAATCGTCATTTGTAATTTACATTGAAAATATCAACACGTCATCAATGTATGATATCCTCCAGCCTAGCACAGAAAAAACATCTGCAAATTCGTTCCAGTCTGCATAAGCCTGACAGAATGAAGTTACTCTTTTTTGGGAACACACTTGATCAACTCCATTAATAACTTCTGATTTTACAGCGTTCCATTGTTGACAGACTGCCACAACAAATTTGGAAGTGCAACCTTATTTTCTATAACAGAGTGTACTTTCTTCACTACTCCCGTATTTGTCTCATTGATAAAAAGCTCTGACAGAGAAGTCAAAATCTTAGCACACCCTGCCTTTAACCACCACCCCCCCAACAAGAGAAAACCAAGAGCAGCAGTACATACTCTCTCTTCTGTAGCATAAGGTCAGTGTCCTGGGTAACAGCAACTAAGAGTACTCCAATTTTGACACAAAATAAATATAATTTGCAACACAAATCAAAGGCAACCATCATCTCATCAAATGCCTGTTACAAAGTAGCCCTACTCTAAGTCTCTTTAAAATCAGCCACTATGAAGAAATGTACAAAAACGATCAGGTATCTTTCAGTCTTTTTACAAAAACCTCCCTAACAGTTAAGATGAAGAAGCATGCTAAGTAAAAGAGAATGGAATTATTTTAATAAAGCTTCTTTTAATTATCAAAGCACAGGGAGAGCACTTTTGAGGACCACAAGAGTCCCAGTTCTGAGATTACTATACCATTAACTCACATGAGTAACCCATTTGAAATAAGTGCAATTTCCTGTACACTAAAACCTCAACATAAATCAGCATTTAGATCCCCAGCCCAACATTGTGGATTTCAGAGGTGTTTTAGGGACACTTCATGCATCAGAGGTGACACAGACCAACTGACCTGCAAACCCTGCAGTGCTGGTTACCGCCTTCCACACACAGCACATCCAGCTGCGGGCTCTCAAACCACAGTCCTGGGTCTTCCAGACACAAAAGATTCCTCCTACTCCTTTTTTTGCAATATTCCATTTCCAATTACAATCTTGGCATACAAAGAGAAGTTAAAATCCTCACTCTTTTTGTATTTTTGTTTGCTTAATTTTGGTTTGCTAAATAAAACAAGACTAAACTTCTAAATTTCTATTGCAAAAGTTGTGTTTGATAAGTTACTTGAGATCCTTTTTTTAAAATTCCAAGTATATCTATTCGTAGTTTAAAAAATATGTATTATCAAGATAAAGGTTTGTCTGCTTTTATTTAGCCAGGGTATCTATATGCTGCGAGACAAAAGTCTCAACCTCACTACAAAATATCTAGTGATCTAAAAAAAATTACTATCTATGGTTTGAACTGAAAGCCTCATTCATTATGTGGTTAGTTCTGTGTACAAATAAATAACCTTTTTAATAGGTTATCATCTGCTTAGACATTAGCTAGGAGTGCTTTTAATACTAAAAATCTCATGCCTTTGAAGAACTCTCTCATGTTCTAATACACTCTCTGTACATGCCCAACTTGTCAAAAGCTTCACAGGTAGTATCGTTTCATCCCTTCTGGTTTAGAAGGGAAAATAAAGTCTTCTCCCATCAATTGTAGTTATCTACAGACAGAAACTTTTTCAAGTCTTTCATAGTGGCTTCTACCTCGGATTTAGCAGCAGGGTATTTTTCAGTAAAAGCAGAAGATACTTCTTTCCAGCAGAGAAGCAAGAGTATACTGGAGTCATCCTTATCACCTGCATTGAACTGTTAATATATGCAGGATATCCCCGCACGTGAGAGCCCAGCATCTGTCTGGGACAAAATCTGCTCCCACACACAGCTGGAGCAAACCCCGTTCTATCTGCAAGCGCTACTTGAGGACACAGAATTTCAAAAGTTGCTTTGTGTACGGCTGGAAAGATATTAACATCTGGTTTCTCTCTGAAGAGATTATAAAAAAAAATACAAGAAATTTTACAGCAATCCAAATCAGTCCTTTTTCTTGCAATAACAATGAAAATATCGAATAATTCTAGCACACCCTTTGGAATACTACGACATAAGTCTGACAAGGTACCAAACAAACTACAGATTGCATTCAAAGACACTTACCTAAAGTCACGATCAATGAACATGCTTCTCTAGGCAAGGCCACTGTTTCGATACTATTTCAAAAACCATGCAAAACAGGACCAGGATAAATACACATACTTTGTAAAGGACATCAGTTTATTGAACTTGATTAATTGGAAGACTGCTGTTAAAAATGAAATAAAACTCCAGAATGGAGACACTGCTCTTGGCGTAACAGAATGGGAATGTGAAGGTACACAGCCTGGACAAGTTCAATAATTAGACAGTTCTTGGGAATAAGCAGCAATCTTTCTGACAGGGACTACTCCACCCTGAAGTGTCTCTTTTAAAATAATCTGATTAACCATTTAACTTCCAATATGGGTCACTACCAGAAATCATGAAGGACAGACTTTGATAAAGTTTGCCTGCTACTTTACGAAACAGAAGAGCTATCCAGTAAATATATCTTGCTTTTACTTCAAGCATTGTGGAGTATCACAGGTAGACTATTCATAGGATGCTGCAGCAAATGCTTCACTTTTATGGTTCTACAAACTCATACTACAGACAATCAGAAAAACATCTCTGTGAGAAATTCCAGGATAGACTTCTAATTAAACTGTGGAATTTAGTTTAGGAGACTTGTGCAGATCCATGCAGTTCCTAAGCAGACATTCTCCCTCACCTCTCCAGGAGAATGTTTCCTCTTTCCTCTGCCTTCTTTCTCTGGACTGGAGAAAAGAAAGAGATCCATTGTGAAGATCAGAACAACTTAGATATCAAGTCTCTTCTCAGACTAAGTGCAGAAGCTACTGGAAGCTTCCTTCCCTACCAGATTTTTCTCCATCCAGTACCTTCAGCAACTACACGCACTGCTAGACAGCTTTCATTTCAGGTGAAATATTGAAGTACCCAAACAGAACCACCAAGAAAAAAAGTAATTCTTGAGCTTTGTGCTAACTCTTCCCCTTAACAGAATTCTTTAGCGTCCAGACACACAATCTACTGTAAGCTTTTGTTAAGTAAGGGAAATATCCTGGCTTGATCAGTGCGGTAAGGGTTAAAGTGGTGAGAAGAAGCAAACAGCTGAAGTTACATATTTGCACTGCAAATCCAGAGCACCAAGATAGCAGCTTCTGATGCAGAGGGCGAGTCTCCCCAAGAAAACATATTTACCAAAAACTTTATAGCCTTACTAGCTTTTGCATGCTACTAATACCACTGGTAGTTCTAATTCCCACAGTACCTATAGATGCACAGTAAACAAGACTTATGCTTTTCTAGTTTACTGTATGTACAGAGAAAAGAAAAAACAAACAAGACCAAACACAGAGGCAACTAGGAGTCAGAGCCAAGAGACTCAGTTCTGTTGGGACAGTGAGGAAATCACTTTTGTCACACTTATAGTTCTAACACTTCTGTCAAAAAAACAGGACAGGTCAGCTGTCTCTTTTTGGCTCTGTCATCTGCTGCCCACTTGTCTCAATAGAGCCACCTCTCTATCTCAGATTGCCCTCCCTATTTATTTTTAACAGATGGGGAAAATAGCTACCTACCTCAAAGAACCAGAAATTAGTCAACATTGGAAAGCACCAAGCTGCTTGCAAACAAATGTGAAACAAAAGTTTCATGAAGCTTGGACACGGACTTTTTTCAAAGTAGAAGTCTCAGGTTTAAGGCTAGAAACAGCTCTTTTGCTGTTCTTTTTGCAAGTTCATATGCCATGATTCTAATGGCATGCTAAAGACCTCTTGACCCTTAGGGCAAGTGACTGTAATAGCAGATTGCAGACACTGTTTCCTCATTAACATATAATAATGCCAAGAGTGACCTAAGCCTGTTTCTTGCTTGCTCAGACACACCTCAACCAAAGGCCTACAAGTAAGTGGGCATATTTCTTTGCAAGTTAAGAAAGAACAGCTATCAGAAGTAACTACAACAAAAGCAGCCTCAGAAGCAGATAAACATCACAGCACAAATCCAAGGCACCAAAGACTTCAGGCCTTACTACTGGCTTCCCTGTTAGCTGTCACTTGACAATGAAGAAATAACCCATCAAATTCAACTGACAATTGAAGGTGCACAACCATCAGACCTTCTATTTTACTATTTAGAGAGGGACTTAGGAAATTCCTCATGTTGTGTGGAAAGAAACAGCCAGGCTTCTCAGCAATTAAACACTCTCTACTAAATTACAAATATTTAAAGGAAATCACACAATCTGATAGGTCATGTCTAAAACCATCTTGCTTATTTTATGACAGAAAACATCTTATGTCTTACAAATACCTGTCCCATAACCACAAAACTGACTCCTCAGGAAAGCTGACTGTAATGATCTGATCAAGGTTACTAGATTTGCCTGGTTTGCATGCAGAGCTTCAACTTCCAAGCACTTTAACATTTACACTTACATTCATGTTTCTACCTCCACACTGTTTTAAACTTTTATCCTTTTATAGGCAAAAGATAAAAAAGCTCTAGAGCTAATCTTCTTCAAACCCAAATGTACTAAACTACTTTCACCCAATCAAAATTTTTCAGTATTCTTAAGCTAAATCTTGATAAAGCATTTAAATTCACCTATAACTACAACTAATGCAATAAAAAAGAACCTCCAGCACCTTCCTGTACTTGAGTCACAGATGCCAACACATTCAAATCCTTCGGCAAGTTGAGGGCCCAAACTTTTAAAAACACAGAGGATTTTTACCACTGCAATCAATGCTGAACATTTTATTCTGCTTCCCTCCCACTCACTTAAACCAACCAAATCCCAACGAACTGGGCGGAGGGGAGGGAGAGGAACAAAAAAACCCTCAGAAATGCGAAATCCCCAAACCTCAGGTAGGAGTCCCTCAGAGCCGACAAGGCAGCTTATACCCCCTTCACAAGTCTAACTGCCACCATTATGATAGAATAACTCTTCAGCAGAAGACCAGAGGCACTATTCTACCCCTCCACGACGGCAAGAATGAAAAGTTTCCCCGTCCTTTCGAGCGCCGCGGCCCCCGCCGAGGCTCAGGGCTGACCCACCGGGCCCGCCCGCCCGGGGCAGGGCAGGGCAGGGCGGCCCGCCCGGCTCAGGCCCCGCCGGTGTGGCGCACTCAGTAAAGCGCTCGCCCTCCACCTCCCTGCCGGGCTCCCACCTCTGGGCACGGCAGGAAAGCGCTCCCCTCGCCCCGCCGAGACGCCGCAGGGGCAGGGGAGGCCGGAAGGGCCTTCCGCTGCCCCAGGAGCCGGCCCCGCGGCGGGGAGGCGGCCCGGGGACTCTCTCCCCGCTGCCCCGGGCCCGGCCGCCCTTTGTTCCGGCTCCCGGCCCCGAAGCGGGCGGCGCGACCACGTCCTTCCCCCAAAAGAGCCCCCCGGGAGGGGCAGCCGGGCCATCGCCTCGGCGGGGAGGAGAGGCCGGGGGCGCCCGCTCCCGAACTTTTGTTATGGAGGAAACGCAGACCTTGGGAGAAGCGGGCCCAAGCGCCTCGGCAGCCCCCCGGAGGCCCCGGTCCCCCCCGGTGCTGAGTCACCCCGCGGCGGGGCTGCGCCCCCTCCCCGCGCCCCGCAGACAATGGCGAGGGCGGGCCGTGTCCCGGCCCTCCCCCGGCCCCGCTCGGCCCCCGCACCGTGATGTTGCAGTGGATGGTGAGCGGCGGCGGCGGCTGCGGGCTGGAGCCCGGCGGCGGCGGCAGGAGCACGAACTGGCAGTGGAGCTCGTCCAGCTTCCAGGAGACGATGCGGAAGCGCTCGTGGTCCTTGTCGAAGATGGACTCGAGGAACTTCAGCTCGGCCTTGAGCCCTGACACCGACATCCTGGCCTCATCTCCGGGCCCGGGCCTGCGCCACCTCGCCCGCTCTGCCGCCGCCTCCCTCCGCCTCAGCCCGGCCCGACCCTGGCCCCGGCCGCGCCTGCGGGGCGGAAGATGGCGGGAGGGCGGGGGGCCGGGGCAGCCCCAGCCGGCGGGGGGACGGCGAGCGCGGCGGCAGCTCCCTTTGTACCAGCCTCCTGCACCCACTCGCTCGCTTAAAAGGGCAATAGCGTAGCCCGCACCCTCTTCCCTTCCCCTTCCTCCCCGGCGGACTGGGCCAGCCCCGCCAGCCGCCCCGCCCTCGCCCTGCCCGCCTCCCGCTAGGCCGGCCCCGCTCCCGGGACAGCGGGGCCGAGCCGCAGGGACTGCTCACCCGCCGTTCTCCTTCTCTGGTGCAGCTCAGCCCCGCGGGAGGGATCGCGGTCTTCTCTTCTTCGTCGCACTTTCATTTTGCTGAGAAAAACGGGAGCGTGGGGTTGCACTTGTCACCTCCGAGTCCTGTCAGTCCTCCATTACCCCTAGAGGCCATCCAATAAACCGGGAATTCCTGTCCCGACATTTCGGATGGATAAATACCAATAAATCCTCGTGTCGATCTTCTCAGGCTGAAAAGAAGCAATACAGAGGCCAAGAAAAACTGTTACTGTTGCATTTAAGTTCCTCTGTAATTGTTTGTACAACATTGTATCTCCAGAAAAAGCACCATGAATCTTGAAAGGAGAGTAAAGTGAATACTTGCTACATTCAGGGATCAAGAGATGCTGCCTCTATTTCTATCACTTCCTGACATTGTAAAAGTGCACTTTTACTTATCCCTTTCCAGCTTGGTTTTGTCTCTGGACAGTTGACAGCTCTTTGGGAACAAGTATCAGCTCTCACATGGCATGAAGAGATTACTGTGATACAAGTAGTAATACTGTTGCAGAGTATCCTTCTGGCTTCCCAATCAGCTTTTAATTAATGAAGTACACACATGCACACACACAAACCTGGAACGGGGAATTGCCTTTTTTTTTTTTAAACATTGATATTTTATATAAATCTTTAATTCTGGAGGAACTGGCAGCACTCCACAAGCCACAAGCTGAATCTTGTCAAGTGGTGAGAACTCTAATCTTGATCCAGGAAAACAGCTATGCACATGCCCAACTCCAAGCATATTGAAGACTTAGTGATTTGTGGGTGTGAAATCTCCCATCCTTCCAGCAAAGAGAGCTGCAAAGAACACACTTTTCCACAAAAGAAGCCAAGGAAGGATCAACACTGGTTAAGTACTCTGACTGAATGATAGCAGAAAGTCCACAGAGTTGAAAGACCTGTTTTTTACAGGTACCATTTGAAAGACTCCTGTTACACGGGTGTGTGCAACTCAGCTTTCCTAGAAGGGCTGAACTGTCTGTTGGCTCAGACCGTACAACCTGCAAAGTGAAGACAGAGCGGATACAACTGGTGCCTGTCAATGAGTCATCAGGCAGGCCAAAGACCTTTGAGAAACAGGGGAGGTTTAAGTATAAAGGTAAATTAGCTATAAGTAAACAGCAGAAAATTATGACTCTATCTATTAGAAAGGGAAGGCCTGGAAGAGCTTTTCTATGGGAACACCAGAGACAAAACTAAACAAATCAGACTTTGTCAGGCATTACATGATGCAATGCATCAAACAGCAAAGGAATTAATTCGGCGACTCAGCCTTATTGCCCTCATATGACAGGATTTTGGCCTGGAACGCCTCACTGCAGCAGAAAGGTGGGCAGGCTTAGCAAGTTCAAGCTACACCTTTCATCACACCTCACCAGAACTGCCTCTACCACTACCTCTGGTCTTCCATCCCGCTTGCCGGCTCATCTGCCTTCCCTATCCTCTGCCTCTCCATTGACTGTGACACCCCATTTTTTTGGCAGCTGCTTCAAGAAGCAACATGCAGCTGCACAGCCACCACTCCCCTAAGTTCTGTTGCACTTCCCTGTACTCGGTAGGCATTGTGCAAGCTGTGACATCGCCTGTGAACTCATTTCTACGATAAGACCTTGAGAATGCATTGGGGTTGCCTTGCTCTCTGGAATACAGAGGCTGCTTCAGAGGTGTAAAGAGTTTTTTGCCATGTCTGACTCATTCCTGTTTCTTCCTTCAGGGACTTGCCATGGGGCACGACATGAATCTCACATAGGTCACAAGGTGACTCAGGAAATCTTGAGTCTCCCAAAGACCAAAATGAATGCACACAGGGGAAGACCTGACATCTCCGCATAATAAAGGAAATTAATCCTGGTAAAGACCCTCAGGAGCACTGTATCAGATTCTAGTAATTAAAGACACTCTTAAGTTTCTTTGATCTATATTGCCTGTAAGCACTGTTTTTTTCTACCCTTCTTTCTGTATGCACACATTCAATATCATGGGAACCTCTCTCTATCACACAACTAAACTTCCTCTTCCATGGATCTGAACTTTGGCCAAACCTCTCTGTTATGAAGATAGTAATAACATACCTTCATAACCTTCTTTCTTTTCCCTCCTTTTCATCTAAATATAACAAGTCTTGTAAGAGTCCTCAACTGAAAAAAACCCAGCAGATTCCTCATTGCTTTCTTGGGTAGAACTGGCAAGAAAAAAAGGAAGCAAAAAGTTCAGACCAAAATTTTCTTACCCATGAGCATTTACTGCCAGTCCTGTCTCCCAACAGACGAGCTAGGCATGGCCCTGGTGAGAAGGAAGGTCAGCAGAAAGGGGCAGAGGGAACTGGACAAAAGATGAGTTCAGGATGAGCCATTAAGAAGGAAATGAACAATGACGTAGGACAGATGCTCTGATGAAAGTGAGAGTTGTTCGGGGCTTAAAGAAAGCACGTTCCAGAGCACAGATGAATTTCAGTTTATATCAGTCCTTTTCTTCCTTGGTGAATGTCTTTTCCAGGTCTGCTGTATTTCCAGCTTTACCCCTGAGTGAAGCTCATGTACATTCAGTTGAGTGTTTGTGCCTATCACAGGATTGATTTGTTTCTCTGAGAATAGTTTATGGTTTTGTTTTCTGACCTCACTTCTCTCATTTACAGCCTAACGCCTAGAAAGGGTCTTTCTGTTTAATTCTGGTGTCACTTTCATGAGAGAAATGGCAGGCACCAAAGAAGGAACTGCCATTTCAGAAATAAGGAAGGCCCAGATCTTTTGTAACCCTGAACCTCAGCAGAAGGAGAAAGAAAAGGATGAAGTTAATGAGATGAGAAGTAGTGTAAATTGGTTTTAGTGATGGATGATGCAGTTTGGTAATAGCTGATCCTAGGGTAGAACAGGCAAACTTTTCCACAGGTAGCAGTAGAATTCGAGACTAGAAAAGACAAATAATATCAGATACCCATAAAGAGAAGGATAAGGCAGAAACCTTACCTGAAACCTTAAGCAAAGGCAGAAAGATTCAAGAGGATTCCACCTCTCCAAGATACAATCCAAGCTGTCTTACTCCCCAAAGCCAGGCTTTCACGTCAACTTCCGAGCTCACAGCATCAAAGTTGTTGCCTCAATAATGAAGTCACTTTCAAAGCATTTTAGAAAAAACAGACATCAGTGCATATAAGCTGATGAAATGGCTGGACAATGCAGTTTCAAGAAGCATGGCATGCAGCGGACGTGGGATTGCTTAGTCTCTTAAACACCTATTTTACTTCTAAAGGCTTTAACAGTTAAGGAATGGCATTTCAAAACCAACCTGTCCTAGAGCTGCTTGGATAGATAGTGATACTGTTGCCCAGATGTTCAAAGGATAGGGGTCAAGGAGATGTCCACAGGCACTCAAATACTATGGTCATGAGTTTAACATTAAAAAAAAAAGACAAAAAAAAAAAAAGACAGAAGCACACCTTTAATCATGATGGTTTGGTCTCAGTTCTCAATTACAATTTTTATGTCTTT
>VWYH01004461.1:514908-548067 GCA_013399365.1 Pampusana beccarii | reverse complement strand
ACAGGAACTAAAATACAGAGGTCAAGAATTAAACATAAAAAAAAAAAGAAAAAAAAAAAAAAAGACAGCAGCATACCTTTAATCAGGATGGCCAGAGAGCAGTTTTCAGTGACAATTCTTCTGTGTCCATCTCTGTGGCTGTCAACAACTCAGTTAAATAGGTCCCTTTATGGTGTTTTCGCTCAGCCACTGAACAGTGTTTGTAATCCTATACAGGAAACAGCAATAATGTTTTGGTGAATATTTCATTACTGTTTGGATTTGTAGTTGAGGCTATATTCATATATAGTACGGAACAGTGTACATTTCAGAACAGTCAAAAGCTGAAAGGTGTCTGCAAAGCAAGGTTAATGATATGTTTTTGTTCTACACGAAGTTTGTGGGAATTAATTTATTAGCAGAAAGGTGCCACAGGAAAGCAAAGCCGTGTTAATCACAGTCTTGCAATGCTGCAGATGGGGATTAGAATCCATTGTACAAACACATCAGAAACAAAACTCCTTGCACGTACTTTATAACGCACAGTCAGGGAATACACCTGGTGTTCTCCTTTGTGGTCCACATAGCTTCTTAAAAAGAGAAGAAAAACATATCTATGAAAGCAATAAGGAACCATGCAGCCACATCTGAGGCACACCATTTAATAAAATAACAGAACAAGCTAGAGAAAAAAGGAAAAAGTGGTGTCGTTTCTTCAAACCCAGCTGGGTGAGGGCAGAGGCAGCTGCATGGAGCACTGTTCAGAGCGTGGTAACGCACCTTCCCCGAACTCCTTGGGATTTGCACCCTTTCCTTGGGATCCACACCAAGTCAGAAGCCTTGTAGGGCTCAGCAAGCTTATCTTTCCTTGCCATCACAGAAGCTTAAAAGGGATGTACAGGAGCAGAGGTCAGATGCCATGCTCAGTCCTGCTAAATACATTTCTGGCTGGAGGGGGAGGCAGGGAAATGGGCAGATCCCCAGGCCAAGTACTCACAGGCTCAGATGCAATCTTAATCACAGCTGAATATGCAGCTCCTTCACCTCTTTTATTTTTTCTCACCTTTATTGGCAGTGAAATAGTTAACTTTGTTTATATTAAAATTTCAGCAAAGGGCATCTGAGTTGGCAGGCACCGAGATGAACTGGGCAGGTCAGAGTCATTGTTTCAGATTCTGCAAGCACAGCCAGACACCACCACATCACTTAGCCTGCAAAACACAAATCAAATGCATCTCAGCAACCTCACCATCCAGGGCTTCTCATTTACTCATTACTTTTTGTGGACAAATTTAGATGTTGGGGAACAAAGCGATGTCTGTGACAGTACTCTCCCTGATCAAAACCCTCAACGGAATGCCTAAAGTGCTGCACAAGCGCTAACCCTACCAGCATCGCTCCAAAACAGGCATAGGATGCAGCTTCATTTTATAGGTGAGGAAAGTCGGAAACATTGAGTCTGGGGCCAGTTCTACAGTGACTCTGCTCACAGCCTTGCTGTAGACTGAAAGAGTCACAATTGCACAGTGTCTAGGTATGTCCTCTCCTACCCTGACACCCTCCTTGCTTCAGAGGAGCTGTCAGAGCCCACACTTTGGGTGTTGTCCATCCCTCCATGCTAAGAATGCTCATAGGGACACGGAGCAGAAGGGTGGCAGGAGGCTCAGGGCCTGCGCTCCCTGGAGAAGCAGCATGAGAGATGGCACATCCACTTGAGCTGACGCTCAAGGTTTTATGGGAACTGGTTAATCTTAGATCTTAAACTGCTCCCTAGCAATTCCTATGATTGCACAACATAAGCAGTTTTTCCTCACTATCACAACAGGACAGGCTATGGTGAGCTAGAGCAACGATTTTCAATCATTCTTTGATTTGGAGGTCACAGAGGCCCATAGACCACAAGTAAAGATCTACCAAGCTCTGNAAAGTACATCTGGAAATTTAACCCATCTATCTTTACAGATGAAAGAAGGACAGACATTTTTTCTGTTACAGAGGTGACTTGAAATATGAAGAGTTGCCTGAGAAAAAGCCACAGCAAGAAGCAGTCTCAGAGAATCAAATACAAGACTAAACCTCAGAAAAGAATGATCTCAGCAATTACCATTCTGTAAGTCTGTCTCTTTTCCTGCTAGAAACAAATTCTAAGCACAAAAAGCCACTAAAACAGATGAAGGCTAGCAGACTCACAAGCAGTTGCATTTGCTATAGAACTTATAAGGAAGGGAACCTCCTATACATTTACAATATTGGTGAGTAAAAGGGAAGTAGCGGAATCAACATACTTGTCTTTAAACAAACATTTGAAATACTGGATCACAAAAGTCTGAATGTAATGTTAATTCACTCTCTTTTGACATAACAGCACCCACATAGCTTGAAAACTGGCTTAAGAATTGTGAACAAAGAATAAAAACAGCAAATCACTGAGCAGAGAAAGGCACTTACGGTGTTCAAAATGAATCGTGGTAGTGCTGTGTTATGATCTAGAAGAGACTATCATTGATGAAATTATCAGATGACATAGAGAGGCATTTTGAATAACAACGAGGACAAGGAAATAATTCCAAGAGATGCAGAAAAATCAGAAACTGTAAAAACCCACCACCCCTTGATCTATAAGCCACAAACCCAGTGAATCCTGGTCTCCTATAGATTATGTTTTTATACCACCATCACACTGCATCTCGCTTGGTCTCATGCTATAAATCTCCTCACCCTTTCCCAGTTCCTTCCCATATCTCCACACTTCTCACTTTCCACAGGATTCTCCATATTTCCCCCCACATTCACCACCTGTTTTGGGTAGAGGAGACAGAGCAGATGCAGTGGCTGGTTTCAGAATCTATCCCACCTGGTATATTCTATTGCATGCTTTACTTCAATATGCCTAATTAAGAAAATGTTTTTATTGATAAGATGCCATCTTTTTGTCCAGTATATTCTATGCTGGTGGACATTATTAGACATGGGGTCTCATCAGTATTTCCAAAAGGGGGAAACACTTTCTCTTCTCTAGGTTAGTCACTTGATTTTTTCAGAAAGATTGTGGAACATATTATTTTACTCTATGTTTCCATCAAATTAAACAGTCCAGCTAGTTCAAGAACCAGTTAAGAGCAAGGTCAGTATAACATTAGGTGGTGTTTGCAAGTATCATTGCCTAAAGAAAGGAAAGCTCCTTGATAAACACAGGAGGCAAAACTACATGTAGAATACTGCAACTGTGATCTTGGCAGAAAATTAGCAAAAATCAGAGCAAAGTGTGGAGCTAGCTTCTCAAACACAGCCAATGTCCACTAGGATCCTCCTTTACACCCCTCAATCCTAGATCTGACCTGCACTCACCTTCAGCTCTAGGCAAAACGCAGAGCAAGCTCAGAACAACCCAGCATCTGTGTGACACCTACAAGAATTCATAGTGTGGCAATACGCTCACCAGCATGATTTTTCTCTCTAGACAAAAGTCTTAACTTGTCCCCTACCTGGCTGAAGATTTTATCAGGCTTGAAGAACCAGTCTCACGTAAACACTTGAACTAAAGGATAGTTAAACAGGGCAACACTAACTTCCCACAGGGACAGGAGGAGAGGAACAAGGCTGGAAGAAAGGAGTTAAAGGATTTTTATCATCCCTTCCCTGCATTAGCACATGGTTGTACCATATAACATAGTATAGGTAGTTGCAAAACCCTGCATTTGTCTTCTGGCTCCCAATATCTGCACACTGTGAGCACTAAGTAAAAAGAGGGATTATTTAGCATTGACATACAGAGGAAGCTGGGGATTTAAGAAAGAAAAAATGAAATTAAACCAGGAAGAAGATGACACAACCTTAATGTCATCACCATGACCTAAGAGACTCTAGAAACTTCTAAGGAAGCAATGCTGTAGTGCAGAAGAGCTGCCAAGAGTGGCCACCCAGGAGGAAAAAAGGTGAAAAGGTGACCCAATGCGAGCACGATGGTAAACACCAAGAGAAAAGGCTGTGATTTCATGATGGAATTGCAAGCTGAATAACATGAGCTGTAGGAAAGAAACGGTGATTAGAAACTGCATAGAAACATCCTCTGGCCAGACGTTTCAAAGAGCAAAGTCTTGCCACACTGGTAACCCAGTTTTAATTTCTGCTGCACTCCTGAGAGCATTAACAGCCCCACCAAGGCTGGGCTCCCTGCGGATTTCTGCCAGGTCCTGTTAGCAACCTCGGCATTTTTCTGAGAGCGCACACTACCACCTAGCGCCGAGCGACCCTGCTGCAGGAGGAGGACTGAAAACCTCTGTTCTCCAAAGGGGCCTTGGGCCCTGCAGCCCCAGGGCGCTCCCGGGCCCCTGGGTGCAGCCGGCCCCACTGCACCGACGTGAGAGGAGAAGCAGGTACAGGCTCCCCAGGGCTGGAGGGTTGTAATAGTTTGTGTGCTTGAGAGGAGAAAAAAGCCCCTTGTAATGTTGACAACCTTGAAGATAAGAGATACTGACAAAAGAAGGCATTCAGGACAGTCAGCCCTATTTTATCTATTGCCTACAATGGACTGCGAGGAACACACCAGAACGGTGCATGTTCTTCAACTCAGATGAGCTATATCAAAACTGAACAGGAGTCCCATAAGCATAAGAGAGACAAGCGGTTTACTGTCCACTTTCACTGTCTCATTCTCAGCTTCTTGACAGCTGATCCGGGCTTAAATTAAATTTATACAGTAATATTAACCCAAGCAGCTAACCTCTGTGTGGCGGTTGGCCTTACGAGTGAATATAGTTGGCAATAAATTCTTAATCATTCTTCATATCAATCATGCTATTTAATAAAATGTTTTTACAGATGAGATTCTGTCTTTCTGCCCAGGTACTCTAGAATCAGCACAAATCAACAGCATACTCATTGATTTGTATTTGTAGTTATATAAAGGCTTACAGCTTCCTCTCCAGGCAAGAAGATTAGCCAGTATAATCTTCAAACCCTTTTTTCATCCACAACCCTTTTTACAAGAGCTTTCAGAAACACTCAGTGATTTACCAGCTGGTGGAGCTCAGTAAATAGCAGGAAGATTTGGCCACAAGCTTCCTCTGAATTGGAAGTGAATTGTGACTCAGCCACGTTCATTAACCTTCTGCTTCCATTTCCACAAAAGCTTACGCCTTTGGGATCTTATTGTTTTTCTGCTGGCAGAAAGTGTCATAAACGCACTGAATTCACTGTGGAGTTACTACTGCCTTCATCTACTGAAGATCTGCAGAAGAGGTCTCCTTGGCACAAATACAGACTAGAGACGAGTGTGTGACTTTCTAAAACAGCTGTAACAGGTCCAGTAATCAACTGCTGAAAATAGTGAAAGGACCTGGTGTTGCTGAATTCATGTTTCTCACTGTTTTGTAACCCAGACTAGCCAGCCAGAGCAACAGCAACATCTCCATACAGCTCATGGGACCGACGAATACAAATTATAACCCAGGAATATATAGACTAAACCACCTACCTAATTCTGATAAACAGCCCATTGAGCTTCAGTGGCAGCCTGCCCAGCAAGTCCAGTGAGCCTTGAACAAGGCCCTATCTGAAGGGAACATTTAATCACTGAAGAGGTACCCCAAGTATTTTGTTTGTAGTATTAATCTGGGAACAAAATACCATAGTTAATGTAAATGAATAAAGTGTTACATGTTATCTTTCAAACATATTTACAACAGGAATTGAATATTCAACATTGACACATACTAAAAAAACCCAACTAAAAGATGTTTTAAAAGCTCCAGATCTTTGAACTAAAGCACATGTTGGGTTTTCTTAATTTGTCTCCAGTTTTCATTTGTGTTTTTTTTGTTTTTGTGAGTTGGTTTGTTTGGTTTTGGGTTTGTTGCTTATTTTTTGAGAAAGAGCTTTTTCAGGTTGCAGAAGCAGAGACAGTGATGTGATCTAATCAAGTATTTGATTCCCAACATATTCTCTTAGAAAACTTCTGTTTGGACTCTCTTTAGACCCCTCCTGTACTGGTAATTTTGATGACTGTGAAACATGCAGGCTATTTTGGCTTAACTAAAGCAACCAGAAGGTTTTACTTGGCACATCATTCTCACCTAGGAAAAAAATCAAAGTCCAGGCTTTGTTCTGGGCACACAAGCAGTGCCCTAGAAATAACTGGGATTTAAGCACATACCTTATATGAAAAGGAAATGCTGAACTGTTTTGCTAGATCAAGAGCTGTAAGTCTTAGTGATGCCATGGTTTCTATGACAACTAAGTGTGATATTACATGAAGGATTATGATTTAAAGAAGCACTATTACATCTGGCCTTTTCAACTGACGTGCTCCTAGTTTATCCTGTACATACCTTGTGTACAAATTTGCTCATCTTTGTGGAATCACAGAGCCCACAAGCAGAAAGGGAAGGCCTCAGCAAACCAGACCGAAAGCAAGATAAGAACACTGCTCCCCTCTCTATTCCTGCAGATTCCAGAGAGAAAAATTAAATTCACCCATGGGGCTGCACTATCCTTTCAGGCATTGCTGCAGCCCAGGAGCTTGCTGACAAGTGAGGGACAACACTGCAGCTGCAATGCAAGAAACACAGAGCCAGGTAGAGAGCGGCAGTACAGGTGCTGTGAGGCCGCATCCCCTCCCTTCAGAGCCCTCGCAGCCCTGGTGTTGCTCCCGGCACCCAAAACCCACCCTTTGGGCTTGGCTCCACATCCTCTTGAAGACTTGAGTGCCTGTGAAGCTGCTCATAAAACTCTAGTACCAGCAGGTCTCACCTCCACTGTCTCCCTCCTCCACCCCAGCAGTGATCTCTGCTGGTTCGCTGCTCCTCTCAGCCCTGAAGACTGCAGAAACTCCACTCCAGCCTTGCTTTCTGATCAACTCCTTCTCCTTTTGGCTCATGAGCATGTTTTTTCTCTCGGAGATGTCCTCCAGCTAGCTCCATGGTCGCAGTGATCTCTATAAACATAACCAGACAAGTATTTTCATCCCCTAGGAACAGGTGCCAAAAGCAAATACATACTACTTGGTACTAAAAGCTACCCCGGACTAACCAGTTGGGAACAGGGTAGGAAATACCAGCGAAGAAGTAAACTCTCTCACTGTCCTGGGTGTAATAACAGCAGCTCGCTTTTTAACTAACCCACACCTGCAGACCTCCGGCAGCCACATGGCCACAGCGCATTGTCAGCTGCTCATGTGCTGTTGCCTACTTTCCTGTCAGCCAGTTGCAGCCATTTGGGGCAGGAATGCCATCTTCTCTGGGTCATTTTCAGAAAGCAGCCTGGCTCTCGGGCTGCTATGCATTCAGGACACACTGATTCACCCGCTGCTTTTACAGGCAAACGAGAGCCAGCATTGCAAATTTGTTCAATGGCCCTTTTAAGTACACGGCTGGCGTTGTAGGAAACAGCTCCCTTTAGATCAAGATAAATGCTTTACCAGGGAGATTAGTGCCACTGCACTTGTGAAGTCATGATATTCCTTACAAATAAAATCAGCGACTATAAATAGCCAGCACATCTTCCATCCTACAAGATTATGAGTTTCTTCCTTGCAGAACAGATGAGCTCACTGAGAGATAATTTTGTGATGGCCAGATAGCTTCACCATAAGATTGAGCCCATCATCATTAGTCCAATTAAAGCTCCTTTTTATACCAGTAAAATAACTGATGCGCTGATAAACTGCCTCAGTTAATTGTTACTGCAATATCCGCAGCTGCTCTGAACACATCCATGTAATCAATATGGCCCACTAAAAGGTTTCTAAACAAGTTAACTCTTCCAGGAACCAGCCAGATTTCTGAGAGACTATTTGCTTATAAAATCTCATGCTTTTTGTTCTGTGTTTCTTTTATTTACAGAGACATTAAGTCCAATCAAGACCTGATCACACACACTTGAGCAGAGCATAATATGAATGTCACATGCTATTATCGTAATAAAAGTTGAGCGAGGGAACCTGGCCTTGAGGCTACTTTTCCCATATTAAAAAAAAAAATACTTAACCTAACCTGCATCATTCTGACAGAACTAGGTTAGGGAGTGACTATATGCGCAGTTACATGGGCAGAGCACAACGTACCATGAGGGATGGGAGAAGGGCAGCCAAAGACAGAAAACTCTTGCTACAGTTCAGCAGCAGCCAGAACAGCATCTCGCACAACAGCCTCAGTAACGTGAGCAAAGTGCCTGTTTTGCCACCACGCCAAGCTGCACGTTGTAGTTTAACACCAACTGGCTCTCTAGTGTCCTTGTTCTTTCTCAGTGGCTTTGCCCCCGCTCGCTCTGCTGCTGGTGCAAACAATTGTGCAGCTCCCAGGGCAGCTGAGAACTGTGTTCTTGTTTGAAGGGTGCAGCTGCAGCTACAGCCACCAGGTTCCTGCCCTGTTTTCTGGGACAGATTAGAAACATTCCCAGGAGCCACACAAAATCTCTCTGAATGCCTAACTTTACTGCACATCCAGGAGAAACAAACCTCTCGGGTCAGCCTCTCCGTGCTGCAGGGGAAGGATTGTGCGGAACACAAGCCGCACGCATTTCTCAGGGGGGTTTGGAGCTTTTGTTGTTGGCTCCAATTAAAAACCCCAACTGAAACTGCAAACCCTTTAAAAAGCTTTGTTAACCTTTCACGAGGCAAATGATTACACTTCAGCTTACTCATCCACCCAATCTCCTTTTTGAATCCAACACTTTGGTTTCGTGTATTTGCTGCATTCTGGAGACAGAGGTTTTCCAGCAGCTGCAGGTGCCCATGCGAAAGCCGTCACTCCTGCCCGATGCCTGCAGCATTACACGAGAACTTCACAGGGCAAAATGCAACTGCCAAGCCCCCTCTGAAATTTAACTCCAAGCAGCCACATACCAAGCAATAACACTGGCTGCTGCTTATGCATTAGAGGAGCTAAACAGGGAGATAGTTTCATACTTAAAGTAGTTATCACATGCTTATTGCCCCTTATGGGGGCGAGGCAGTGAATTCTTCACCTAAACAGAGCTTTTCACCTGTTCATTGCTCTTCTGCTGCTGCTGCTGTCGC
Organism: Pampusana beccarii; assembly: GCA_013399365.1. Taxonomy (NCBI): domain Eukaryota; kingdom Metazoa; phylum Chordata; class Aves; order Columbiformes; family Columbidae; genus Pampusana; species Pampusana beccarii. Next base: position 539,072 of record VWYH01004461.1, on the reverse strand, counting down.
CACTAGAAATGCAAAAAGGCAAGTCTCATTTCCATGCTGAAACACAAACCTCTAATGAGTGCATTTTGAATTGTGCCTCAAAGACCAGACAGAGATGGTAGTAGGATGCACAGCTTTAAATAACTTGTCGAAATCCTTTTGGGAGAAAAAATAGCATATATTTTTTGAGGGGTCCCCATCTGTCTGAATTTCTAATTTGATTTTTGCAGCTAAGACAGCTCAGATGGGATTTAGCTGAGAACACATCTCCTGAAGCCGGGCTCCTGAAGTTTTTTTTCCTCACAGCAGCACACCCAGATGGCACCTGGCCCAGCGTCTCTTCTGCCTTCTTCAGATAATGAGGGTCATCCAGACCCGGAGTGCTCCTGAACGGAGCTGCAGCAGCTCCTGGCTGCCAGGCACTGCTGCAGGGGAGCAGCTGGTGCCAGCACCGAGCTTCTTGGACTGGCTCTGAGGGGGCGATGGCTCTGGCCACCCTGGCATTCCCCTGTGCCTGTTGGTCTGGCAAACCTCAAAGAGAACTTGTAGCTACTACAGACCCAGCTCTCAGCTGGCCCAGGTGGTCAGCACCACGTGTTTCATCATTATCTTTTCTTTTTTCTCTTTTCTGAATCCCTTTGGAGGTTGTTTACAAAGGCTTTGCGGTCCATGAAAAGCACAAGAGCCACTTTGAAAGGGTGGTGGCCCCAGAGGCACTGAATCCTACATCACTTCAGTTGTAGAACTCTGCCTTACAGTCCCACCCAGGGAAGTGAGCCAAAGACAGCTACATCTTCCAAATAAAGACTTTGTGAAGACTGAAGCACCAATGTTTTGAAATTTCCAGTGGACCACATCAGTCATGGTGAAGTGAGAAGTAGCATCTAAATTCACCCTGTTATCAAGAAGTAGAAACTCATCTGTGATGGGGATAGCACCTTCGTGTTTAAAATAATTTTTAAAAATATCACACATCCGTCAAAATCATTTTGGCTCCTGTTACAACATACAATGCCTAAAAATAATTGCCTGTTTCCTGTTGTTTCAGTTAGTTTGCTCTGTGTGCCTGGCAGCTTTTTGCAGAGTTTCACTGTTTTCCCAAGACTGTCAATCAGTTTCCCCTCTTGTTTGTGTGGGGTTTTTCACATACCACACAGAATAGGAAAATGCTGTGGGGTGAAGGAAAATGTGATTATAATCAGCTTAATGTAGCCATGGGTAAGAAGATGCGTAGTACCAAGAACTCCTTTAACTTCTTTTAAAAAGTGATTGCATATCAAATTTACTATCCCTATTTAGCTGTAGAAGACATAGCCTCTTTCTGTAATAAAAGAGCACAAGTTCTCAAACTACCATTTGTCTGTGGCAATTTCAAAATCAGCTGAGGAAACAACTTCATCTCTACTGATTAAGTGATGCACGGATACACTGATTAAATGAGCATAAGAAGTTGGTGATCAACATAACTTCTGCTTAGTACTTACATTTTTAGAAACACCAAGTTAGGTGGCATGTTATTCTTTTTAGGATGGAAAAAAAAGCACATGTAGTTATCAAGACAGGAAACCCAGGACTTTGGGTTGGGTTTTTTGGGTTTCTTTTTGTGGGGTGTTTGTTTGTTTTCCTTCCAGTAATCAGCGATACTAATTACAGATCTTTAGTTCTACTTTTGTCAGTTGAATCAGCTGCGGGCTGCAGTCCCCAAAGACAAGATCCGCACCCCTCCAAAGGGCACCTACTTTCAATTTTCTCTCCAAGCAACTCAAGATGCTCCTCTAGACCCCAGATAATCCAACAGGCTGCATCTGAGAGCTGAGTCGCAGGCAGCTCCATCGCACTTCAGTGTGAGCAGTGATGGATAAATTCCCTTGTTAAACTCCTTGCTGCTAATATTTGTGACTGTTTACAGAAAAGCTTACCTCAAGAAAGAGACTATCCAGCACATGTAGGGCTGCTGTAGAGATGGAGCTCATAGTATTTTCTATGACTTTTACATTTGTGAGCAGACTTGATGTTTAATACAAGCAGCTTTCTTCAACAAACTGACTCATAACCAAGTGCCATCTGCATCACATATTTGCTGTTCACCATAAGCCAGGGGAAAGGAACAAGAAGGAAAAAGCATGGCAATACTTCCACCAAACAAGGACTTCTTATCACCTGGATTCACCTCCTGCAGGCAGCAGAGCAGGGAAGGGTTAGGAGGAGTCTCTCGCAGGCCCAGGTTTAGTTAATCCCAAAGAGCTGACCAGGAGATGGCGTGAGAGGAACAGTTTTCGTAGGAAAGCAGCAGCTGTGGCCTGCTGCCTGCAGCTGAGCCAGCACTGGCGGGGTCCTGTGTCCCCCCAGGGCGCTGAGCCTGGCCTGGAGAGCAGGGAGCCATGCGCACAAACTGGGATTAGCTGGTAACTAAAAGAACATTCTTGTTCTCCAAATCCAGTTTGCTCTGGAAATTGAACATGTTCTGAAAAAATCTGTAAAACATGAATACAGAAAAGGAAAAAACATCTGAAAAATCTTTTGGGGGAGGAGGGGAGAAAATAATTCTTTATATTCTTAACACATCCAGGTTGGTTCTCAGCAGGCTGCGCAAGCACTACACTCTTTGGCAGGTATCTCCACACAAGAAGTCAGTGACAAACAAGTAAACCTGGAACATTCTCATTAAATCACTGCTGCTACTGTGAGCTGGTATTCATCCAGGAGACCAAAAATCTGGACCTTCAAAGATAATTCCTTATGAGTTGCTACAGAAGGGTTCTCTTCTTCTCCTACCAAGCTGATCTGTCAGTTCAGGTAATACACCTTGAATTAAACCGAACTATACAGTTGAAGCAAAGAGTGCTATTTCTAGACAACTGCTTTATTAATTTAAATCACACCAATTTTCCTGTTCAATATGTTGGGAAAACCACATGGTATTTCCTGTATGGGATTAAAAGTCCTTGATCATTTCACTCTACTTTAAAAATCTACAACATGCTTTGTATTCTGAAAAAGCATCTATAAATCTTTCTTTTTTTTTTTTTCCTGAGGTTCATACAGCCTTCATCTGTTTGCCAACATTTGCTTTGGCTCAGACTTGTAGACCAGGGAATTAATTTTGTATGATAGCCACACAGAGTTGTGGTGAAGAGTTCTTACCATCTGAGTGCAGCACAGGACACAGCTTGATGTACAGCTTCCAGTGGAGATCCATTTGCAATGGTTACACTTTAATGTTGTAAAAGGAAAATATGGTCTCATTAACGTTCCAAAGCTAATATATTCCATTTGGTGGAACTGCCAGTTTTTCCACAGGGGAAAAACGGTTTGGAGAAGCAGCAACACTCGATAATTATCGATGACTTCTTCCCTCTTTTAACATCCCATTTATTTCACTTTTCCCAACCTATTTTCAACTAGGAATCCTAGAAACTGTTCCAATCTGTTCTGGCCAACCCTATGTCCCTATCTTACACATGCTAGTATATTAAGTGCTCAAAATAAAAAGAGCATTATAGGAATGCTCCACATTATCTGTTAAACTGGGATCTTCAATATCACCTGCTCCAGTTAGTTACACAACCGCCAGTGCCACTTCTAATCATTCTGGGCCCTTTATCCATCCGCAGAGATTCAAATGACCACAGCCCAGAGCCGTGTGCTCACTGACACTGGATTGTGCACACGAACAAAGGTGAAAGGGTGTCCATGGAAGAACAGGTCCAACAACCGCCGGCAGCTCCCTCCTCTGCACTGGCTGCATTGGATCATTCTCGACCCATCTGACACTTTGGGATGATTCTCCCTGACTGCATATCCCAGAAAATCCTACTCTAACTTTGCAAGGGCAGTTTTGGGTCCCTTGGAAGCCAGGCAGAGCCTCTCATCTCCAGAAGGAGATGATATGACAAGGCAGGCAGTGTTACAGACTATGTTTTCCCCCGTACTTCAGATGTTGGCTTTGGTACCTGGGATCCATCTGTCACACCCATAATCAAGCCAACTGCTTGGCAGACTGTGACAACGCTCTTCACATTTGTTGGATATTAACCTTTTACATTACTGATTTAGCTGGCAATTGACTACTGACTGCTTCCTTTGCAAAATGTGCTAAGAAATTTTTGGAAAAAAACCACCAATGACCTAACTACGTACCATTTCAAATGTTTTTTTAGTAGTACTACCTTACATAAATAGTCTGCAAATATCCCCATCTTCCTCTGCAAGTAAGCTTCTGTAACAGACATGTATTTGTAGCACAGGGCTCCTAAATGGCAGAGATGGTAGACTCATGCTAAAGATTTTTCAATCACACACTAGCAAGAAGTTAAAAAGAACCTCTCTGAACACACAAGGTGGATAATCAGTGGGAGAAAAAAAGTATAAAATCACAAGATCAACCGCGAGCTACAGAGGAGGAGCAAAGACCAAGAGAAAAAAGACTGAAAACATTCTCCAGGTAGGTTCTCTGTGAAGGTTGGAAATACCATCCATATCAACAGCACCTTTAAAACGCAGGCTCAGAGTCTCACCACAATCAACCTGTTCTTGGCCAGTTCTCAGTCACGAGGTTTCCCCCCAAGCTCTGATTTTGCTGCTAAGTGGTTAACATATAAATACTTCATAGCTGTGTTGGCCACAAGCCATTTTCCCTGCCATCCTCTCCTGCCACTGTCCCCAAGAAACCTCGAAGGTGTGGTAAAACAGGGGTGGGAGACAATCCTGCACAGCCTCAGCTGGGGGCTCTCCTACTGTCTGCAGAGGAAAGGCAGCAGGGACAGAGGTTCATGGCTTGCAAGGTTCACCAGAGCACACAGCATTCCTGTCTCCACCAATTTTTGCCCTTTGACAGCTCCCCTCCTGTAAGTCACATAGGGAAACGGCTTGCTGGGAGCCAACTAGGAATATTTGGCACGTGGGGCAAACACCTGCCCCTCAGAAGTTTAGAAAAACAGAGGTATTAAGGCACCCTCCAGCAGAGCAAACAGAAGTTCCAGAAGCCTGAGAACTAATACAATATATTGATGCTGCAGTAAAATTCTCCAATATAGCTGATAATCTCTTAGTTTATTTGAGAGTGAAAGCATTCAGTTTCCTAACGAACAGAAAGCGATTTCACCACCTGTACAGCACCTCTTCGCCACAAGAGCGCATCCTTGCAGTTCGCACTGGGCGCATCCCCCTCTTGCTGCACTATCAAGGTACCAATACCTTAAATCCAGAGTTGTCTTGTGCCGACTGCCTTTATCACAGCCTTTGATAAGCAGGTATTTGCAAATGCTTAGTTTGATATTAGATCTGATTTATAGCACACCAAATCAATGGGATGGTAACAAAATGCCTTTTAACTAGATTTAAGATTGTGTCCTAGTGCACTAACAAAACCCTGCTGAATATCTAGAACAACTATCTCCAGAGCAATGTTGTAGTTCTTCCTGGCCAACTTACTTTGGTTTCCTTACCATAGTACCCTTTCCCCTATCATGCTAACAACAAAGGAAAAACCACTCGAGGAGTTTAACTCAAAATTCCTTACCAGGCCCTGGCTATGTCTTAGTCAATATCATGAAAAAGTTATTTTGTAAATTAATCTTTTCAGCAGACAACCTCAAAGCACATCTCCAGCAGTAGGAACCCAGATGAATATAAAGAACACAATATCTGAAGTACACACTTGAGACTAAGCAAACTCACATAAAATTAAGACTTCTAACCTTGTGTGTAAACTGGGCAAAAGGAAAGCTAATGGAAATAGAAACCTCCTCAGGTTCACCTTTCCAAAAGAAGCTGTTTCAACTTTTTGTGGGTTTTGCCTTTCCCAGCTGTGCTTGTTCACTCCTGCTCTTGCCCTGCATAGCTGGGTACAGAGTCGGGGACCTAAGAGAACGACGATCTGAGCATTTTCTACTCTGGTCACAGGACATTCTTGCTGAGACCCTATCAATTAACAGGAGCTGCGTGGCTGATCCCCAGACAGGCTGTTTCATTGCCACAGGCATCTTTCTGGAACTTTAATGCTGCCTTCCCAGAAACCGCTCCCTCAGGGAATAATCGTGTGCTTTACAGAAGTAAATGCATCACTGCTGGTATTTCCACAGTTTCTCAATCACTGCTACCCTTGAAATAAGCCAGTATAAACCCTTGGTAATCCCGTTTAAAACACAAAGACTTGACAGATTATATACTTATTCCTGATAATTTTTCACGGGCTGACAAATGTTTGCACTGTTTTGATTCACAGCCACACTGCACCGTTAGACTATTTGTAAAGTCTGACTACCTGATACTTTGGGAGACTGTCTGGTTGAGAAGATGTGCCAAAGAGACGGGGACCCAGACAGCTGGATCACTTTCCCAGCTTTGCCACAGGCCCTGCATGTGGAACCTTGCACCAGCCACAGGAGGTCAAACAAGCCACACAGCCTGCTGGGGCCTCTGTTTCATTTCTACCTGGCATCTGTTCCATTTATTTAGATGGGCAGCTCTGCAGAACAAGGGCTTCTTCTCACAATTAATACATTTAAGATCACAGGTGTGGTTTCTAGACACACTGCAGTACAATAGAAAACATGAAAGCAGAGCTGAGCTATTCTACAAGGCTGTCCACAGCATTAGGCTGGTGAGGCACAAGAAATGCTTGTCAGAGGGACACATCAAGGGCAGAATTCATGACAAGTAAGACTGCTTATCCAAATGTTTCAAAGCAAATGAGAGAGCACAATACAGTCATTGAATTCACTTGAGAAGAGACAGACAGCTAACATCTGACACACACTGTTGTGGATGAAGGACAGACAGTGTAGTCACTAAAATGATCTGCCTAATAAATACCAGAGGCTGATCGGGACGATCCAGTTTCTCTATGGCCTCAAAGGATTTTTGTTTTCAGCTTCTAAAAAAGGAATGAAGGAAAATTTCTTGCAGGAGAAAGGAGGATTAAACAGGGAGATAACTTGTCAATGCCTTTGGTTAAGTGGATATACGTCAGAGAAAAATACGTATTGTGATGAGGAGCGGTTATAAACATGGAGTGGTCTGAGAGGTGAAAAGAGGCAGGACGTTGGTGTGAAGCAGTGGCATTCTTACTAGCAAGCACACAATCAATAGCTTCTGGATATGAAAAGGAAAACAAGGCCACAGAGAACAATACTTTTAAAAAAACACTAAAAAAAAAAATCCCTCTTCTCATGTGCTGCAGAGGTCAATACTAGGAAATATGAACAAGAGTCTGATCCTCAAACAGATCAGTATAAATGTGTCCCAAATCTCCCACAGGTAGCTGATTAGTAACAGTAACAGCTCTAGGTAGGCAGGGAGTAGTCACCAGACCAGAAAGTTAGACCTGAGTCTAAGGCTGGCCCTGGGCCGAGAACACAGTAGGGCAGCAAGCTTTGGGCAGGCCAGCAAAGGCCCAGCTGCAGCAGATTTCATTTTTGACCTAAATATCTCAGTTCAAAAACTACAAAACTGAGACATTTCACTCATCAGCTGCCAGATTCTCCACCCGTAAAACAGCCAGAACAGCCAGTGCAGGATGATGAGGTCCTTTAAGTTTAGAATAGTCTGATTATCAAAAGGAAGATTTAGTACATCTCAGCAATTAAGACACAGCTGCTACAGCTGTACCTGCCTGTAACTGCGTTTGGACTTTTAGGAATATTCTTCCACTTTGAAAGCTTTCTGTACTAGGAAAAAAACCCTCAATATCTGCCAAGTGCAGTCCTAACAGGTGTTCAAGCAACACCCCTGGAGCAAGGAGCGTGGTATCCAGCATTTTTTCCCCGAATATTTTTTTTTTCCTTGCTTGAGTTTATTCACTCCTTGTTCTTCCTTTTTTATTTCTCCATTCTCTCTTCTCCTACCTTGACCGACCATTCCCTTCTACAGTCTTGGCTATGGTATTATCACAAAAAGGAGATATGTGATATGAATATTAATCAGTGCGTGTCAATGACTCAGATGTCACTAATATACCCAAGCCTGACTACATAGGGCTCTACACTGCCTGTCAAACAGCCATATACTCCTAAATACTGCTTTTCTACTACACAGTAAAAGAACAAGCTGTCTCCCAAATTGGGTGCTCTTTGCAGTTTTACTCTTTACTGCAGAATAAACTCCAAGAGTTACTTATTTACACAGCAACTTCAGTGAACTAGAAAAATACCAAAGCACCTACAGAAGAAATAAAGTCACGTAGTTGTTGGGCTTCTGTTTGACTGTTCTGAGCCTGGTCTCTCAGTGCTCTGACATCACAAACATTAGACTAACTTATTATTCTTTACTTTTATCTCACATCACTAATCAAGCTTATATATGTGAGGTCAAAGTTACTCCAGAACAACTTTTGGGTTTAGGTCTGCATAAGCACCCTCAAAATAGAGAAGCAAATTTGCAACAGCACTAAAATGGATCCTTTCGTTTTCAGGAAAGCTTCCCTACTACAAGAAAATGCGAAGCAGCACAGCTGCCTTCTCCCAGCATATTCCCAGGCATTTCTTGCAATCTCTTTTCAAGAATTTCAGGCAATAGGTCAAATCCTCCTTTCAGGCATATGTGATTAGCTGTGGATCAAATTCATCACAGGTGAAAACACAGTTATGACAATCACATCAGTGAGTCTGTGTGCTTAAATCTGTATTTAGAAGTCCAAATATAGGCAAAATTGCTTGACAAATGCTGCCTTGGCTGCCTTATGCTTCTAATAAGGTGAAGCATAGGCTGCTATGCTATTTTCCACAATTTCTGGCTGAATCACATGTCAAATAAAGATATATTACCCATTCAACAGTGCTCTCCCTGTGGGAGAAAATGGCATCCAGAGAAACATGTTTTGTCTTTCTCAGGATCCTCTTCTCTGCTCCATACAGGTCTGGCAAGAGGTTGACCAGTTCCACTCACCTTGTGCAATATTGCTCTGTGACATGATGCTTGCATCGAAATCTCATTCAAGCCTCCCTCCAAGGAGCCGAGGACCTGCATTTGTTCACCATGCTCATTTGTGAGCAAACACAGACACCCAGGAACAGGCAAGCAAAGGACACTGGTGCATGAGAGGGACCACTACAACCTGTTCCTGGGTCTTGGCATCCTCCAACACTACTCTGTTGCTACAACAAAATTTGGTTTATACATGCTGCTAAGAAACACCGAGCTGCCCCTAACACTGGACAGTGGAACTGGCATGGACTTTGACAGGGATGTTACCAGTAGAAATGTCAGCTGGAAATGGCTCCTGGTTTTCTAAATGTCAGTGCTGGGGGAGTAAACTGAGGACTTCACTTTTGACTATTTTGGGCCTGGTCAAACATTCTGTGAAATTCTGTGACACGGACAGAATGAAGGGATAAAGCATCAGGTTTGAGGCAGTGCCAGGGTTGGATCCACAGGCAGCAGCGGGGTGTGTGGGGCAGGGACCCCAGGGCTCTGTCACAGCCACTCGGGGAAACCCTTGGCACCTGCTGGCAGAAGCTGCGGGAGACAGGTCTGGAAAGCTTCATGTCAACTGTCACCTTCCTGCATCCCTGGTTTCTAGTAGGAGAACCAAGGAAGACAAATAACTTGAGGATCCATGTCCTCCAAAAACCACAGAAGGACAGAATTTGTCCTACTTGCCCAGGCTGCCTCTACCAGTAGCTGCTGTTGGTATCTTTTATATTCAGTTGGATAAGGAGTGACCAGGCAGCAGCGAGAGCTCAAAACCCAGCTGTTCTTTCGCAACCCAGGTTTAAGAGACTGCCTGCTCCCCTCTGGCCCCTACAGCAGGTGGTTAAAACAGGCAGCAAGCAATGAGTCATAGCACTAACAGCAGAAGGATTGTATTCATTATTTACCAGTCTCTGGGGTCCCCGTGCTGCCTGGAGACAGCCTTCATCTCCCATCAATCATTTAACACGTACCATTTCAGTGCAGTTACATACAGCTCAGAGCACAGATATTGTCCAGAAGAGTCTCACTTAGTGCTCTTTTTGTGCAGCCTTCTCCCAAGTCTCATGTACCTTCCTCAGCCTCATAACTGCTTGGCAATGGTTCAGCTCTTTTTCACTTCACAAATTAATGTAGTGTTCATGAGAGATGCCAGACTGCCAGTGCTCCAAACTGCAGCCTGGTGTTTGCCCACAGAGAAGGAACTGCCCAAGCAACAGGAGATTATGTTGTGCGACACTGACCCGACGATACATCTCAGCCCTTTTTATGAGCAACAGTCCTTAGAGATCGGATAGCTGCATTTACAAAGTAATTAATTTCTCACTTTCTAGCTGAGAACATGCTAGATCCAGCCATGCAGAGTCAGACTAAATATCCCTCTGGCCACAGTATCCTGCCTCTCACAGTGACCAAGACAGATGCACTGGGAAGAAAGCAAAACGGGCAAGTACAAGCCCCAAATACCTTTCAACAGATAGCAGCTCTGAGACCTTCTGTCTTTGAGGTATTTAGTGGTGCCTACACAGTACAAATGTCTCTTCCACACATTTGTTCATGGAAACCTGTAGCATCTGCAACGCCACAGCTTATATGTTGCAACAACCCTCATATTCTTTTCCCAGTTTTGAACCTCCCATATGCTGCTAGACCAGAGAAGATACTGAGTCTTGTTGCCTCAGTGGCCATTGACCGACCACAAGATACAGGGCAAAATCCACCATCTCCACAACTCACCTTTACCTGCTACACATGATGAATAAGAACAAGTAGACTTCTCCAAGAGATGTCTGGACACCTTTGGATGAAGAGCCCTGTAACATGTTTTGTTGCTAAGAGGCAGGTGACGGTTACAGCCTAACAGATAGGGACATACACGGTCACTAAACGGTAACTTCTGTGTCACAGCTAATCTGGAAAAAACACAAACCGCACCCTTAGAAATAGGCCTAGAGCTCCATATTGATCCAAGAGTCGCTGCTAATGCAACGGTGCCGCTGCACCATGATCCTCCCTCAGGGAAACAGCTGAAACCCCTTGTGTCCCCACTCAGTGTTGCTGGAGGGAGGGACATTGGCAGCGAAAGTTTAGAAAGCTGTGCAAGGTGAAAAAGATTCAGAAATATTCAAAATTAAAGTCAGCTGGAGAAAAATTTCTATTAAATGTTTTCCAAACACGAGGTTTTCTGTGAAAAATTTTGAGGTTTTGTTGCAAGCCATAGTTGTTTAAAGCAAAACTGTAAACACATGAGATTTCAAAGTGTTTCCCCTCTCCATTTTCAAGAGAAATGTGACTGCATTAATAGAAAGCTTTTTTTTTCCTGAAAAAGTTAAGTAAATCTTTGGCAAAACCAATCTTTGCTGAAACAACTCAGCCAATCCTTTTTAAAAACCTTAATAAATGGAAATGCCAACAGGTAAAAAGAGACAGACATACAAAAGTGAAATTTTGGCAGTAAGAAGACTTGGTGAGCTGAAAAGAAGATAGAAAACGAATTGTGGCACAGAGAAATCTGAAGAATTTTAAAAGACAAAATCTTATAAGATAATCTACATCAGCCACTGGGCTTCAAAGGGAGAGTTATGTCTGAGCACCTGGGTAGTGACTTATCTGTACATGCTAAATAATTGTTGCTTTCTCCTGATACAATTCCAAATTGTTTAAGTTCACCGAAAAGATTATTGGTTGGGTTTTATGTAGCCAGATTGAAGGAAGCCAACAATGAGTAGATTTATACTTCAGGGCTTTAGACAAAGCCAAAGTGCTTTATGAGAACCAGGGAATACATATTTTGTAGATGATGACTTCTGAAGAGTTGTCTCAGAAGAGACAAACATGGAAAACTCAGCTCTTCGGACTTGCTGTGGTCATGGAATACTATCTTCTTAACTCATTTCTACAACAGAACATAGCAATGCACTTGAGGCAATACCATGGATTGGTATTTGCCTGGACTCAGTCTACTAAGCCTGGCTTAAGCACTAGCAAGTGTTACTACTTGTGCCAGCTTTCTATCCAAATATTTTAAAGGACTCTTGGGATTTTGGTCTATATCTTTTGGAATACATTATTAAAAGACCAAATTTTTCTCTACACTACCAATCATGGCAGGAATTCTCAGTTGTCTTCCAGACTTTTTCACAACTTACTTACGTGCAGCTATTCCTAAGTCCATGCATTCCTCATAATTACACAGGAGACAGACTGGCAAATATACTATATGAAGTAATCAGTTACAGTAATTGTGCTCTTAATGTAACATGACAGCCCTTCACTCAGCAACTTTGTGATAGAAGCCTTGGGGTTTAGAACTGTTATTTTTATTTTTATTTTGGGCTTACACAGTAAGAGATTAAAACTGAACTGTCCTCAGGCAAAATGAACACAAAGTCTACGTGCAATTGCAGTATATAAAACGCTGTGTGGCTCTGTTCTCCTCTGGGTGAACTGGAAATGACACCTACCTAGCCATGGAGTCCAGCCTAGGCAAGATCATTTTTTACACATATTAGCTGTTTGTGAACATCCTTGCATGAAGAAAACATAGGAATACAATTTACTTTAAGAATCCCCTGGAACTTTTAATTTAGACTGTCACCTCCATCTAAATCTGAACACTTAGATTTAAGTTCACATACACGAGTGAGGTGAAGGAGGTGGCATCATACCCATGCTACAGAGGGAGAACTGAGGCATAACGAATTGACAAAACTTCCCATGGCCACACACAGTGACAAAGCCAGGGGCCAGCTCCAGCTTCCTGGTTTTCAATCCCCTGATTTAAGGATAGTTGTCTTTTTTTTTTTTAAAACCATGGACACTGAAAAGCCTTACTGACTTGGATCCAAAAATATACCACCTTGCTCCACATGCAAAAATACTAATTATGACCTATGTTCTTTACTTATGTAGAAAATACATAATCAGATATTTTTTGCACAATAAAAGGAGAGGAGATCAAACACAATGAAAAAGAGCACAACACTGAAGTAGNAGGATAGTTGTCTTTTTTTTTTTTAAAACCATGGACACTGAAAAGCCTTACTGACTTGGATCCAAAAATATACCACCTTGCTCCACATACAAAAATACTAATTATGACCTATGTTCTTTACTTATGTAGAAAATACATAATCAGATATTTTTTGCACAATAAAAGGAGAGGAGATCAAACACAATGAAAAAGAGCACAACACTGAAGTAGTTGAAAGAGAGGAATGAACTTCATTGTGCTGAATACCTGTGATAAAGGCGAGATTTGAAAGCAAAAGAAAACACCCTGCCCCATACGGCTCAAACTGAGCTGCCTCTGCAGTTTGTCGAATGAGCTTCATGTTACCTCCAGGAAAATTCACACTGCACTTTCATTCCACATCATTTCTTCAGGGCAAGAGCAGAGTGACAGCACCCATTACCATCACTCTGCTTATTCACGGCTCTTCACATGCACCTGCCTGCTCTCCCAGGACTGCCCTGAATCAGCACACCCTTATTTTTTACAGACAGAGGAATATATGGAAGGTTCTGAGCTGGGCACAGCAACCTCCCTTGCTGCCGGGTGAGTGTTGGTTTCCTGGGGTACACTCATCCTGCAGACCATGGTGCAGTGCAGTTTTCACAGGTAGCTTCCCATGAGCTGGCTTTGGTGCCCCCAGCAGTACAGAACCCTGTACAAGCTGCAAACTACCCCAGGAGCTCGATGCTGCCAGACTACAGTCCTACTACAACCTGCAGGAGCATCTAGACAGCCTATGGGATAGGGCTGTTTTGGCATCCAGGACATACCATCCCCAAAGCTGGGAGAGAACTGAACTGGACCACGGAGCTCTGGCTGCACCTGAGCTGAAGCTTTGCTTCTCAGTGGGTTTTGCTGCCCCTTTGGTTCCTTAAAAGCTGTTCCCCAAAAGGTGCCCCATTCAGTGCTGCTCCTGCTGGCTGCTCACTTCGACACCCACCAGTCAACACGTACATCTGGTTTGACGTTCCTCTGAGGAGAGACCCCTCTTTTTCCACGTCTCGCTCAGGCACCTCTGTGCTCCCCTGCAGGCCTGTGTCACAGAGCAGTCTGCACTGCAAGCCCATCCGCATCCACAGCTTCAGTGATCTAATGCACACAGGCTGCCACTCAGCTGCTCTAGCAAAAGATGTGAAGGCAGCAGCCTTTAAAATTGCATTCCACATGTTTTGATATCTTACGTGAGTCTACCGTTACATCAGCACGAGAGTATTTGCTTGACTGACAGCTGAACTGAAACCCATGCATCTCCAATTTTTAGGCTGCAAGAACGTTAAGGAAACCATGAATAGCAATACACTTTATATAATCACAATGTTTGGACCAACTCACTTTTATGACTCAGCTATGACACTATTCCAGTGTTCTAAAGAGTGGGACAATAGTATTGCATTGAACAAGGCACAGATGGCTGACTTCACCTAGGAAAGAAATTAGTATTTTCATACCTCATGACAGTAGTTCGAAATTCAGTGAAGCACTGTAATAGATAAGCTAGAACTGCTGACGTGCAAGCAGGTAAATGGTTCGGTATCTAGGGCTGCAGGCATGAACTCAGGCTGACAAAAGAGTTTCTAGTTTACTGGGAGGTTAACGCAGGATGGATAGCAATGATAATGGTTTTCAGGTTTAGCCCTTTATTGAACGATCACAGCCACAAGCACAAATATACTATAGACCCCATGCATCACCAGTGTCACTGCAATTTAGCAGCAATGGTAATTACAATTGTTCAACCCTTACAAGTGGAAGTAGAGGCCACAGGTGAGTAAAACGGTCTCTACTGAGTTCCGGCTGAACATGTTATTTCTGTTCTTCCATAAGCCAGGCCTAAAACAAGAAGAGAATGCAGCCGGGCAAGCGTATGTATAGTGCACAAGTGGGCATCTTGTTTGTTTTTGCTTTTAAATAAAATGCACCTCAGAATGACTAGCTACGGGTATTATTCAAGACTCTGCCTACCAGAAGTATTGAGAAGAATGTTTCTCTGCCATACTTGGAAGAGAATCTCATAATAGCCAAGAGAAGGAAAATGTGTTTTTTTACTTCTCTCCAAAGAAAAGGAAAAAAGGAAAAAAGGACTTGTTCCAGTCACCAGGTAAATACATTTTTCTAATTCTCCCTCTTCCTTAAGTCTTCCACTCACGAATTTAAATAGTAAGCATTTATTTTAATAAACGTTACCTATATTGTACATGTAATTAACATCACATGGAGGTAAAGATATGCTTTCCCCATGGATTCGACTGATTCTCCTGGCACAGATCAGCAGAAAAGGCAAGGCGAGACCTGGGAAACTTGGAGCTTTGATTCTGGATCCTTTGATTCAGACGGATTCTGAAGTGTCGTACAACTTGCTACTGACAGATCGCTCCCCTTCGGTCAGCTCTAACATGCATAACCAGCTTATAAGCTACACCACTTACACAGCAAGACAGTTTATCTGGCTATGACACTTACTCAGATCATCACTTTCATTTCAAAAGTAGTTGCTCAGACTGGGAGTCTGGGAGAGAAATATTTAATATCTGCTCTAAAAAACACTATGGTCTTGAACCCAAACTTCCCATAGCTGAAAATCAACCTCCTAATTATTCCTGGCTTTTACAATTTCCATCTCGTGCCTGAGAAATTTTCTGACAAATTTTGACTAAACTGACATGTTTCCAGTAAGATTCAGACACAGTCAGTATTTTCCAATTAGACAGTTTTCATCAAAACATTCACAGCCAGCTCTCCATTTCATGCGATTTGTTCAGTTAACAATCCTAAGGTCAAGCTTCTCTTGTAACCCTACAAGCAAAGACTGGTTGAAAGGCCCGGCCACACTCAGACTGTGCTGCCACCATTTCTTTCCACCTGCAGCCACAGTTTGGCAGCTGCGTCCAGGGGGCTCAGGATGATCCCACACCCAAAGCAGGACAGGCTGCTTCGAGAGACTCAGGCAGAAGCATCCTGCCAGTACAGGTATTTAGGCACAAGGGTACAGGCTAACCGTACCCCCAGCTTCCCTCCTAGTGTTGGCCCCAATACAAAAAAGCAACAGGGCAACAGCCACATCACAGCCTCACCCAAAGAACATCAGATTTCTTATTTCGCTTGCAGGTGCTGTCTAGAAGAAACACAGAAATGAACACATCAATTCTCCTACCAAGCCTCTGACACAGGAAATCTTCATTCAGCTAGCAACAAACACAGAAGGAAGAACAACATCACAAAAGGAACACTGAGCAAACAATTATATCCCAACCACAAGAGGGTACCACATTGTCTTAGCACACAAAACCTACGGTCTCCAAGACGCACATGATAAAAAGCCCCTAAGGAAAATGAGTGAGAAATATTCCTGCTCATAACAGTGGTGTGTGGCTTCTGCCCAGCAACAAGGGAGAATTAACCTCGGTGAACTGCCCAGGTCCATTTGGGTACCCAGGTGCCCACGCTGTGCACCTTCTTGGTAACATAAAGAAGAAGGGAAGGGTGGACCCTTGAAGGCATCACACTCTCAAGCTCAGTTAAAGGTGCTTTCACTTAGTGATGTAATGACACCGGCAGAGAACCAAAACTGAAAAAGACATACGGACTACAGGAATGCAGACTGCAAGGCAGGAGAGCTGGGGGAAGAGGGAAGCATATAGCAATATCAAAAGTTTGTTGGGCTACTCATAAAAGCGGCCAGGAGTGATATTAATACAAGAAGTCTGATGTCCAAACTCAGAAGTCCTTGCTCAGTCCTTTATAGTACCAATATCCTCTTACCAGGCCCCAAATTGGAGTTTGAGTAAAAGCTACCTATGAATGTGCAGTTTGGGCATGTGATGCAGAACACCGTGTTTGGGACTGGGGGCAGCTCGCTCTAATAGCAATGAAAATGCAAAGGCAAACCTCTGTGCAACGCTACAGAAAACAGAAAAACGAAGCATGAAGAATGGTCCATGATCTCCTGCCGAGAAAAGGGAATTTGTAACTCTACGACTTGATGAGATGGCAGCCCGAGATCTGCATTTAATGAGCACGCTTTGGGATATTTACTAGCCAGACTTCACCATGCCTCAAGGCTTGGGCCAATATCGCTGGAGTCAGAAGGAAGTACTAGCAATTCTCTTACGGGTTTTAAGCACACAATAAATACAAAAATTTGAGCCAGGAAAAAAAATATCACCTCTTTAGTCCTTGGCACAGAGAGAAACAGAAGAAACAATTCCTCTGGAAATCCTTGTAACTGTGGGCAAGTCTAATGACACTGGAACTAAAACAAGCACAATTTCTTTCCCACCTAAATAGCCTTCCAAAGACCAGAGAGTATTGCCAGTTGCTGTTCTCAGCCACCAGCAGCCAAAGCCGAATAGGTAGAAGCAGAAGAGAGAAAAAAGAAAAACTTTTCAGCAGTAAGCATTGGACTTCCAAGGAGAATGGACAGCTTTCACACAGAAACTGTAATAGGTAATTTCTGATCAAGTTTTAAGTAAAGAATCACTTAATGTTTGTGAGTGAGAGTTCCTTACAGGAATGATGAATTGGAGAAAGCATGAACTGGACCAGAGACAATCTATCTGACAGTATATAGGAGTAGCTGGCTCCTATACATGCCAGAAAAACATCATCTCTAGCTACACTTATAATAGGCATATCTAGCACCAGTATTCTAAAACCCGTATGCTACCACACTTGCCCTAGTCACTCCTAGTGGTCTCTAACCATTTTTATTGGCCTAACAATTCTTCTATCTACACTGAGTTTCAACTCATCATCCTTGTATTTGCCAAAAAGCCCCAGCTAGGGTCAATTCTGGATGACTGATCAGTATCAGATATATATCCTCCCCACGGGAAAATCTCTTTCATCAAATTTTAATGCTTTCTTGCAACCCTGTAAGTTCAACCACAAAGCACAGAAGATAAAATAAAACTCCATCAACATTAAATGCATAATCTTGAAAGTTCGAGTGACCACAATTCCATTTGTATTTCCATTTAGGATTAGACCACTGTTCCGCAAATTACACCACCTATCAAATACACAGTTGTTTGTTTTGTTTTTTAAGTGACACTAAATCTAGCTTCCTAGTACTAACTCAGTGATCTCATACTATAAATACGAGCACACAGAGACTACATTACCAGAGGGAAAACAAACACACACACACACACACACACGCACAAAAACCAGGGAAGGAACTTTTTGAAACCCACTTGATGATTCCATTATGTTGCTCCTTCTAAGAAAAAAATCCTACTAAGTTGAAAAAGTCATTTTGCATCCTTGATGTCGATTAGCAAAATCATTAGGATCGCATTATTATATAAGATTACGATGGAAAAACAGCTTTAGCGCAATGAAGCACAGACTCACTGATGATCTTTCAGCATGAAACTATCACAAGATACATGTGGCAGCCTCCTCTGAAGATGAAGTCACAAGGAAAAAAATGGGACAGTTTTAACATAACTTCTACAGCTTTTCAAAATAACATAAGGAATTGAAGACTAATACTGTATTACGGACAACAAAGCCTACCAATAAGTGAGCTAAGTACTTCTGCAGTTCATTGGTTTTGGCCTACCCAAGCGCTACCATTTAAGTGTCTATTATGTAGTAGATGAGAAGACCTGAACAAAGCAGATCTCATTTGTGTAAGGTGAACATATGGCTGGATGTTAACCACCTATGTCACAACATTCAGTCCAGACAGGCAGGAGTGAATCATAGAAATACTGCAAAGCGCTAACAAGCAGAGCCTGCAGTTGGCAATACAAAGCACCGGTACGAAAGGATGCTCTGCAATACAACATTTATATTTCCCTGTGAATCATCTAAAGGTTTAGACACCAACTCAACACACCTTCTAAACAGATGTTTTCATGTAAGTATGTAGCCAAACTTCAGTACTTTTCAAAAAGTGGGTGGACATTTGTACCAGGTCCTAACACAAGCAGAACAAATGCTCTATTTACATATTACATCAATCTGAGAAGGCAAATAACATTTGGGCGATTTAACCAAGGAAAGATAGTTCT
Source organism: Pampusana beccarii (assembly GCA_013399365.1). Lineage (NCBI taxonomy): Eukaryota > Metazoa > Chordata > Aves > Columbiformes > Columbidae > Pampusana > Pampusana beccarii. The sequence goes on along the minus strand of VWYH01004461.1, from coordinate 520,151 downwards.
TGATGAAATATTTTTCTTACCACTTTTGAAATAACCCAATCAATAATCCTTCCACTTCCTCTCTGCTCCCCTGGACTGTAATAGCAAGATTATTTTTTCCCCCAATATTCATCCTAGTTTTCCATTTGCTTAACCTTCATCCTCTGACTAATACTTGAAATACTCTACTCTCCTCTTCAATGTTAGCATCCTCTGAAATGATTATATGACAAAGCACACTATATCTGTTACTTACATATTGTGATTGCATCTTTTTGAAAAAATAAACCCATGCTAAGGCCTGGATGCTGCCACTGCTGAGGACAGTGCTAGATACGTAGAGCTCAAAACAAAACTAATTCTTATCCCTCTCTTTGGTCTCAGTCCAGCTTCTAATTAATGCAATAGGACCATCCACTGGCCTCAAATATAGCAAAATCGTGCCAGTTGTTATTTGAAATGCTGTAAAGGGGCAGAGGTGGTGAACAAAAAGCAGTGACTGTAAAAGCCACATTCACTCCACCAATTACAGAGAGAGATTTGTTTGAAATTACAAATGCCCAGATAACCGTCTTTCACCCAGCCAGAAAAAAACAACTGATGTCCAAATGCAGCACCATCAATAAAGATGAAGAACATCAGTAAAGGTCTGAAAGGACAGCTACATGAAGATTGCTTAGAAAACACTTCATGTGTTTTCAGATAAAACATCTGCAGACATATAAATAGAAAACACAGCTGAAGCTTGAATGATTATTCCAGAATGATGACTTGTTCTTCTAAACTATTTCTGGAAGGAATTGCTATATGAATATAATAGATATGCTTCACATATCACCTAATAAGGTATGCAAGGATGAATTCAGCTTCATATGAGTATCCTGACAGATGCCTCAAACAGACCAGACTTAACCTTACTGCATTGGGGCTTGTCAAGAAATCCCTTAATAATTATTTGGAAAGAAACAAGTATTTCCATATCTGTGATTCTGTGACACCTGCAAAGGGCAGCACAGGACCACTAAGGGAGCTATGGCAGGAAATCAAACCACTGAAGTCAGGGTGAGACTTGCAGCCTTCCACATGAGAGAATTTCATCCTATACCACACCAAGGAAGGTGCCTTCGTACAAGCCATCTGCATCACGGTGCCCAGCAGTGGATCACCATGCAGGCCAGAGCTGCATTTTGAGCCTTATGGATATCCTGCCTAAAGCCCAGCAAGGCCCAAGATTTATGCAGAGGTGTCTGTACAGTTAACACAGATGAATAAATAGCACACTCCCTGGCTGTCAAGCTTACTCAAGCGCAGTCCTTATCACAAATCCTGCAAGTTGTCACACCTAGTGCTGTGTTCTGGACATCCCAGATAGGTTCAGACACAAGCTCTGAGCTTCCTGAACAGTTGCCATTTCATTTCAACAAGGGAAAAAAAAAACCCAAAACCCAACACATGAAACCTAATGGAAAGGTTAAAACTGCAAATCATGCCACAGCTGAATATTTTACTGAGATGGTCAGCTGGAGTGCTCAAATTCAGTCCCAAATCACCATGCACAAGTGCCAAAAATCACAAACGGGTCGCATTCAGCTGCCAACAGTTTCAGCCAGCACTACACATCCCTATCACAATACATACAAAAATCTGTGGCATGGGAAGTGCTGACAGCGCAGCACAGCTGAAATAACAACAGCAGTATCACAGGTCTAGCAATCTATAGAAGGAATGTGTTTCTTTTGCAATCCTTGTACTCAAGATCAGATTCTGATTATTAGAATCCAGTCCAGGAGGAGGTTAGGAAAAATATCTTTAATACGGAAGTACCTCCTGACAGTATGGAGTTACAAGGAGTATCACAGATGTTTTATAATTTCTCATAAAGCACCCTGTACTCAAGAACACTGCCCAGATTAGATTGTGCTACAGTTGCTATATCCTCATGCTCTGGTTCCAGCCCAGCACGATTTATTCCCGTGCACACACTTATCTTTATGAACAGTCCAGGCAATTCAATAGATTTGTTTGCATCTGAGCCCCAGCGCACACAGGAATCTTGGGAGGACGAAGGCATGAGAAAGTATATTCTGACACTCCCAAAATATGTAATTTATTGGTAACCTACATATTTTTTTAAAACTGATCCTGCCCCAAAGCTACAGAAAACAGAACAGGTTTGAGTAACATTTGCAGTGTCACACATCTGTCACTTCTCAGTGCATAACAAGAAGTCATGTGGGAATCTATGGAGATGTAGAGACATATGGCTTGGCAGTGCTTAAGTAAATTTCTGTTAGCACATTAAATTAATTGGCCTCGAAGAAGGAAAAATAATTATGAGAGAGAGAATTCACATAGTAGAAAAATATATAGCATTATCAAGCCTTACTATTTATTGCTCATACTCCTGCCTGTCTATTTTTGATACACAAATGCTCTATTGTAGATTAGCTGGAACTGCTAAATAAAAACATAAAAATGAAAAACAATTTCCTTTTACTTCTATCAGACTATTCACAAGAGGAGTAGAGAAGATGAGAGCAACACAAATCAGGAAAGAATAGGAAATAGCAGGATATGGGGAAGAGCAAAACAGGGACAAGGTCATTTATCCAGCCAGTTAAAGGAGAGCTACGTTACGGCAGCTGCCTCTGGCAAAAGGGGATATTTCAATGAGAGAAGCAAAACCCACTCGGGACAGAGTCTGCATATAAGAAAGAAGTGCAATTACTCTTTCTGCCCGCGACACTGCAGTTCCAGGAATCAGCAGGTAAGCAGCATTATGGTCTGGATGAGTTCTGGCCATGTTGTCCTGGAGCAAACCTGATGACCTTACTGAGCTATTTGTGGTGTCACTGAGCTTGCTCCTCTCAAGTGAGGGCAGCGAGGAACAACTTCAGTGAAGTCAATGGAAACACTGCAGTACAGCAGCAACAAGTTCAGAGCAGACCAACCATACCTTCAAGAACAGAAACTCATAAGGGAAGGATCACGGAAACCAGCAGCCTGGTCCTAGCTCAAGGAGAAGCTGCAGCCTTGACTTCAGGCACCACGTGGCACTCGGCTCCTGCCCGGGAATGTGTGTGCAGGGAGTCAGAGAAGCCAAGAATAACCTCTGTTCTAGCTTGATGGCAGAGACCTGACAAGTAAAACACAACAACTAATAGTGTAATATTACCTTCCTTCATTCTGCATGGTACAGCCTGAGGGCGCTGCCACCACTGTTTATTTGATATATTGTAGGTCTCCCAGAAAACTCCTATCTCCCATAGGGGACGCGGTGTTCTTGGACTAATGGGTCTTAAAAAACACCTGACCCATTTCTTACCACACAGAAGGTATAGGTTAAGTGCTTTGAAGCTTCCTATTTTGAAGCAAGAAAGGGAAGGAAAGCAGAACGAGGAAGAAAGAGTAAGAGGAGTCACTGGGGCCATGGAGAAGCATATGAGGACACATTCAGCTGATGCGGCCATGGATTACCCACACAAAAATGCTGTTACAGTGCAGTTTTGCCTGATGGTTATGGCCAAGGGGAGATTTGATACAATGGAACAAGAGAGACTGGAAGAAAGAGATGACATAGACTGTTCCTACCTTGTGTGCACAGTGAGGCCAACAGCAGTATTTGTGTTGACTTTGGTAGAAGGGAGATAGTTGGTAGCATTGCAATCCAGATTAAGAAAGAGTGGGGATCAAGCTGGAAAAGAGAACATGCACATGCTAAAAAATGTCCACTCAAGCACAAGACTAGACAAGAGTCTCCTCTCCCTTTCCTACCCAGTATAGAGCTCATGCAGTCAAATAGGAAAGAGTACACTACATTCAACCGACAGACTAATAAAATATGTAATAATTACTGGAATTAATGAACGCACTTCTCTAGCAGGGCAGACAAAAATTTAATTCAGGATTATCTTTGCGTTACTGAACAAAATTTTAAAAGTAAAGTCTCGCTCCAGATATGCAAACCCCATCATCTCCTGCTTACATGTCTACAGCAAAAATAGCAAAACGAAAAATTATTTTTGGAATGAAAAGCTTCCTAAAGGAAGACACTGCTAAACTGAGCTGTTGTGGGAAGAACACGCTCTCATTTGTATGGACATGGAAACAATGACAATTAAAGGAATAAATTCAAAGAAGCGATAGACTGTTCCCTGTCCGTCCCCAACAACACAAGAGTAGCAGAAACCGCATTTCCCAGGAGACAGGTGTCCAGCTACTTGCTACTCCGAAGTGTTTAAAAAGCAGTATCTCCTGGGACAATTTTATTTTTGAATGTCTAGAACTGCTGTGCCTCTCTTGCCCCTCTTTCATGAGCAGCTGGCTGCCAACTGACTGCTTGCAGCTGCTATCCAAGGCTTGCTGAACAAAAACAAACTACAGGTAGCGCCCAGTTCTCGCTCACAGACATGCAGCACAGTCCCATTGAATTTACAGCCAGGGCTCGCATGCTGTGAACCAAGATCAGAAACATGATCCAGGAAAGCGTTGCAGAAGCAGACGTGGCCTTAACAAGAACAAGAGCTCCCACTGCAAACACAGCTGCTGCGGGAAGTTCACCAGCAAGACCGCACTCCGCAGGCACTTACTGTGTCCTGGGCTTTGAAATGTTGCCAGAAAGAGAGTTGCAAATCTATGAGGCTACATTTTAACCTCACCTGTTCTCTTTCCATCCAAGTGAAATTATTCTGGATTTAAACCAGCAGCAGGGAGAGCACAATCTGCCCAAAACCAACTATTTCCACTAGACAAGCCAACAGGAACCATTCCAGTCACTCCTGGCCCAGCTGGGGCATTCAAAGCTTTTTTGCCTCCAATAGTTTTATTTTTTCCAAATGTGCTAGGAAAGCTTCTTAGGACCTGTCATCTACTGAGCTAGAAATCTTCCAGCACTCTGAGGCTCAATTAAACCAGGTACAGAACTGGACACAGATTTTTAGATGGCTCATAAAGGCTATAGATCTAAATATTACTCTTCCCAGTGGACGGTTTTAAAACACGACTCAGGACCTCATAAGCAATTGCAAGATGTTATTAGCATGCATCACAGCTGGAAACCTCCTTTTACTGAGGTTTGGTTTTGTGTTTTGTTTTTTTTTTTCTACTTTGAGATTTTTCACTGTTGCTCTGTTTTCAAGAGAGCAGAGAGTTTCTGTGTAATCTTGGAAAATCTCGGTATTTGACAGGAAACAGATTTGTCCAGCATATTCTTCTCCCCACAAAAAAAAAAAAAAGAAAACAACAAAAATTCACTCATCAATGAA
>VWYH01004461.1:420576-514700 GCA_013399365.1 Pampusana beccarii | reverse complement strand
TTCTTTTCTTCTGATAAACAAAAAAAAAAAAAAAAAAGAAGTAGACTCATATTGTTTCTGGATTATGAAGGCCCAAGCAAACAAAAATCCAAGACACCAAATAAAAACCCACCCATTTTCTGGACACAGAAGTGGTTCAGAAATCAAAATGTGACCCATTCCAAGACAGTGGTTGGACACACTGGTTAAATACATGTTTTTCTATTAGCGTTTTTCTTGTGTCTTTGTTTCTGACTGCTCTGAAAGAAGGTTCCTCAGCTAGACTGTCTTGGCAATGAAATTATTCCTTAAAGACAGTATAAGTTTGATACTAAATTAAATATAAACCAGTATAAAGCAACACTGTTCAACCAGCTACTGGGTTTGCAGTGTGCAGGTTGCAGTTGGTTTTTCAGAGTACCTCCACAGCAATGATATCTCCGCCTGTAGCAGAGCAGGTGTGTCCTGGAGGGGCTGTGCCGAACGACGGGTGTTACCAGCGCTGCACCACCCCAAACAACCTGCAGAGCTGTGGTAGCCCTTCTTCTTTGAATGGTACCTTTAAAACCTGCTCAGTTCAATGCATATAGCTGCAGATTGCAAATGCACACTATCTGCCTCCTTGGAGATTTAGCTTTCACCTTTATTGTTCTCTTAGTGAGACTAAAAGCTTACTCTCTTTTTTTTTTTTTCTGTGTAAAAGGGAACCATATAAACCTCATTTTGCCCTGAAACTACATAAACTTTTGCATGTAGTCTCCTTCTCCTAATAAAAATATTCATGAAGTTCAGTTTCAGCACCTGTGTTTTTTTCTCTCACTTTGTCACATCTGACATCTTTTTTCTAAATCCATCCTTTTCTGCCTATTCATAAATGAAAAGAATAGGGTTCCTCTGAGAGCTGTGCATTGTACAAGATGACAGTTTACTGATTTCTTACTATTCCAGCAGATGGGGTGGTTTGTTTGTTTGTTTTTACCTCAGTGCCTTTAGCTTACGCCCCTGAGAGAAAGAGAGGCTGAGGGGATCTGAGCAAGATCTACCTCATTAGCTACACTGCCAGTAAAGGGAGAAGAAACTTCAAAACAGCGCCTGAGCCTCTCTCACACATAGCAACTTTGGCATTTTAGCTGTCCTGTAAATGTTAAGATACAGGCAACTGTCCACAAGTATTGGTATCTATATGTAGGATTAAATCAGAAAGGCTTATTCCTGCACAGGAATTTGATAAAAGGCAATCGGATGCTATTTTTATCAGATTAATTATGAATTGCACAACTATTAGTTTAGCAGACAAATGTATTTGTAAAAATATAAACCAACACTTCTTTCCACTGATTTTGTATACTAGTACAAAAACCTACACATGCAGAGAGATCTAGAAGTGCTGTTTTGAGAGGAATGATCTATTCTTCAGTTCCTAAATTATCCCCTACCACTATCAGCTCTGGAGGCTGGACTTACCCACACTTTCAAAATAGCACTTGTCATGCTCACGAATGCTCTTCTCGTTATATGTGAGGATACACAATTTCAGAAGCTTCCAGTCCCTCTGGGATTGGCATGTGGTGTTATATGAGCAGACTGGTCTGGAAACAGCGCTGTTCATGTGGCTATGGGACATCTCACAAGTGCTGCTGCCTTTCCAGCTGCAGAAGGTGACAGCATGGGGACCACGCATAACTGTTTTCACAAAGTCCACAGAAGGAAAGAATTAGAGCAGCCTTACTGATATAAAAGCTGATGGCGACATGTCCTCAATGTGCAAAAAGGAAAGTAATGCTAACTGGAGAGAACATTTCACTCAGTGGTAAATGCTGAGAAAGAAATAATCAGTCTTTTCTCCCCTCCATCAAAAATTAAACTGCTGAGTGCTTTTGTGAGGAAAAGGCAGCAGCAGAAACTCTTCTGCTGTTTATTCCCAACTCAGGGCAACAAGAAGCTGTTTCCCTTGCCCCAAGAGCTCCGTCCCAATGCAGGGTGGGAGCAATCCTGTCTTTCAGCTTCATTCTTTGGCCCTAACGCTGCTGTTAGTAAAAGGACACAAACACGCAGGTGTTTGCCACAGGGCAGCGTTTGATGCGGACTGAGCACCACATCCTGATTACTTTCAGGCACTACTGAGCCCTGCACCCACTTCAAACGAGATTATAACCCAAGTGAAGTAAAACAACAAACCAGTACCAATTCGGTAGTTGAAGAAATTCTTGCCTTGACAGAGAACTATAGCACACAGAGCTGGAAAAAGAAAGCAGAAATGTTTGGATATTTTTTAATACCTGAAGTGTTAGGAATAAGCTTGCAGAAGTCAAAAATCAGGAGGTACTACCATTCTCCAGGAATGGCTCTTGCAGCAACTTGATTTTATAACTGCTTCACATATTCCCTCGTTGCAGACCATCTCCCCACCTCTCACATTCTCTAGACTGGTAACAGAATGAACATCATTATCTGTATTTGGATACAGTTTCCAGATTTCTTTCTCTCATGCACACACCGACACGAACACCACCTGCTCTGTACTACAAACATGAAGACACATTTTTGTGAGAACTTGCTAGGAGTGTGAAAAAGATTCTATTATTGAGTTTTCCTCCAATTTAAGGAATCAGAATTCTGCGAAAAACATTTCTATAGTTCCCCCATGTGATTTTGTGATCTCCAGCCATTCCCAAATTTTCCAGCAACGCAACCTTTTCATTCTTTATTCAGGCTAGTTTTCGTTGTGTTCCCAACAGCCAAAGGAATGGAGTTTGTCTCAGCACCTTGGTACATGTCTTACCAAACCCAACACAGCTCAAATCCTTCACTTTCCATGACACTGCAGTTAGAGAGAACCAGTAACCAGATTTGCCCCCAGTACCCCAGCCTGGTCTTTTCAGGGATGGAAAAGAAGAAATGGGACAGTGGGAAAAGCACGAGTTGAAGGGAAGTTCAAGGAGAAACACGAACTAAGTTTCTTTTTAACCCAAGGAAGAACACACATAAGACTTTTCTGCTCCTCACTACCCCATAAAAAATGCATGCAAACTACAATTCTGCAAATGTCAATCAGGATAAAACAGCAATGGAAAACATCTGTATCCTTTACACAGCTTTTAAGTTCTTTAGTCAAAAGGCAACAAGAACATGTCACAAAAGAGCGCTTTAGGCTGTCACCTAGACTAAAAAGCGGCCTATATCCTAGTGAATCCTTACCTTTTCATCATGCTTCTACATTGTCAGTGTCAAGCCTACAACCTGAGCTATATCATACAAGCATATGTGCTCAGTTTGCCTCCCAGCCCTGTCTGCCCCTGTCTCAGCACCCCACAGAGGTGCTATGCTGTTCGCAGAGCAGACTACATCCACAGTGCTCAGCACATCTGGCACGACACATCTGTCCTGTTCACCGCTGCAGGCGGGTCAGCGTTTTAGTCCATGGTGCTTCCCAGAGAGGCCTCAAGTCCGTCCCAAACATGACAGCACAGAGCCCTGTGCGCAGGGGCTGAGGAATGGCTGTCAGGGCTGGACTCGGCTCAGCCTTGGCCCCACACTTGCGATGTGGTCTGGACGTACCTTAATGACAGCCCTGAGCCACCCCTGGCATTGAGACTTCATTTAATTTATACCAGCTTCATTATACTCTGCTGTAGGATTGTCAATCAAAATGACAATTGGTCCATTAAGGCTGCCACCAGTCAAACGCAATTTTGGATAACCCAGAGGAGGTGAACTCACTCACTGTATGAATCCTGACAAATTGGCTATCACCTCCTTTTCTCCTTTTTTTAAGTCACCATATGAGCCACTTCTTGCATTTCTAGTAATCCTATTAAATTTCGAAGTGATGCAGCATGGGAGTCCAGTCAATCAGCCAGTCAGTCAGTCAGTGAGAATTAATGGCCAGCAGAAAGGTTGCCCGTGATAGATTGAGCCTTCGCGCAAAGAAAATTGGAAATGCAAGTGAAAGATTCAATGGAGAGAGCTGCAGTAGCCTGGGGCCCTGCCAACAATTGAGTGAAAAATAAGTGCAAAACCACCATACAACTCACTGCAATCAACCTGACCCTCAGATCACATGCCAAACAGATTGCTCAAGCCACAGAAAAATAAGGTCTGATGTCAATGTATTTTTGCAGTGCCCACGAACCTCAGGTGGGGCTGCTAACTCATTAGTGGAATGAAGGAGGGAAAAGAAGATGATGAGCCACTGTGTTTTGGAGAAGATTCAAAGCATCTCTAAGCCTTTTATACATGAGTGGGCGAGGCTTGTGAAAGGCTGCAGAACACAGAGTCCTTCACCACAACTCAGTCTGTGGCTGCTCACCTCTGCATCAGCTAATATAAACTGCTAGCAGCTTCCCTAGCAGAACACATTAGAGATAAATGCATTTTGTTTTCCTTCTTTTGGCAGCAAACCAGTGTTTCATCATCTAGGACTTCAGATGAGACTTCAAGGCCTCAGTCAAACTTAAGGGCTCAAGAGAGCTTGATTGCAACTCTCTGCTCCTCTGTATTTCACTTAAAAATCATCTAGTTTCGGCTGCTTGCTGCATTCTGCTTCTATAAAAGCTTTTCCCGTAGAAAAGCAAAAAGTCTCCAAATCTGTCAGGTGGTTCTGAAAGACACTCATCCTTCCAACAGGAGTAATGGGAGCAAACCTAACCAGTTCAGATGTACAAGCCCATGCAGGAATGCCTGAGAGCCAAGATCAGGTTGTCTGTGGCACCAGAGGAGAGGGTCTGTTGGTTTCCTAGGCTCATACATAGGCAAACTACAGTCCTATAAAAGCTTATACTGGCACGGAAAAGCAAATGGGAATGCAACTGGCCTCATTCTGAATCCTCAGCACTGTTCTTATATCTCCTGTGACACTCTCTGTGCATTAAAGCACTACATACAGTACCAAGAGCACAGGGATGAACTCTGTCACTTTCCCACAAATAAAATTTTCTTGGTCCTAGAGCTAAGAGAAGCAGATAAAGATGGCTTTTGATGGCTTTTAGTTCTGCATGCATTTTATACCACCTGCATTATCCAGGTGTCACACAAACTGCTTGCTTGTATCAAAAATATCCAGGAAAACTTTATCACTGACATAGTCTGAGATGTTTGCATTCCGCAAACCAAACGTACAGGGGTGACTTCAGTTGATTACTTCTGAAGAGTTATGTCTGTACCAAAGGAAAAGTTTTCACTGAAGAACAAGCCAGTCAGTAATAAACACGCTCTTTTTTCCTACACATTCTGAGTTTGATTTCAAACAAGAGCTATAAATATTCAATTTCTGGAGCCTAATTTCTGTAGGACTGAATCAAATTACCTTTTGGAAGAAGGGACTTTTGGCTAGCACTCTATTTAATTCATTCTGTCAGTGCGTGCTTTAGTGCTCTGTGTGGGAGACTGAATTTGTCCAAGGCTGATGCTCTCTGCTCCATAAATTGAATCCACTGATGCATAATTGAGCCCTTGACTATATCAAGTATTTGCTTCACCAGACCCTCTTTTTGCTTACTTGCTATATTTGCTCTGTGAAAAATTGTTTTTCATTCTGGGGAATTAAAAAAAAANAAAAAAAAAAAAAAAAAAAAAAAAAAGAGAGGGACCTGAAACTAAGAGGTGCTGAGCATCCTTGGAGCCCTGCAGAAGTAGATAACATTCGATGCATGTCAGGAAACACCTTTGATTTCCACTATTTTGCTACCTCTCTTGTTTTGCACAACATGTTTTTAAACAAAATCTGTTGGAAGCAAAAAACAATTAGCGCTTGTGTTGAAACAGTAATTGCTTCTGGTTTTGGAGAGACAAAACACAGGCTGACCTTGTATCATTCTGTAAATCTGTGTATATCAGGAGACTTATAAGCCTGCTCTTGGGGAAGCAGCCTAGCAGTCTGGAGCCCTTTGGCAGAGCCCACCCAGCACTCTGTTCTGTCAATTGATTGTACACCATCCATAGCACACACCATGTCCCACACTCTAGATACTTCATCTGCAAAATGACATATCTCATTTTTAATTGATGAATAAATGTCTCACGGGGACGCCAATTTCCTTTTTTTTCTGTCAGTGCTAACTAACAGCACATCAAGATTGGGTTTTAATCATTAAGAGAGAAACACAAAACAGTGGGAGTGCCATTCTAAGCACCAATTTCTTCTCTGTTACGAGCCTTCCAGGTTTTGTTCCAAATGGATTTGGAAGATGTTAGCAAGCAGCTGCTCACAGCGGAGGTTGTGTGACAGGCACGAGCGTCTGAGAACATCAGCCACAACCAGGTGCAGGCAGCCCCAGCACCGAGCCTACACCACACTGTTCTGTCCCTAAGGCTGCACTGCAGGACTCCTGCTGGCCTGGCCTGCCTTGTGTTGTGTTTGCAACTGAACCCCCAGTGTGAGAAAGCTTGCCTGCCTTTCTGTGAAAGATGTGGTGAAATGTGGAAAGGCACCAAGGTACGATTAGCACCATGCAAAACAGAGCAGATAACAAGAAAGGAGAAAGCAAAAAATCAGGTTTTAGTCAACACATCTATTCGGACAAGCGTATCAGCAGCCAAGCATCACCAAACCTATTGACAGAACACCTTGAAGCGGCGGTACAGGAAAGTCATATTGTTAGTGCAGTGGATGCTTATAACACTCCTTAAACTTTTTGCTGCAACCTGGAACTATGTGATCATGTTAACCTGGAACAGAAAAGCTTATTCCACAAGCATAATATAATTACAACTCACTCAGAGATACTGGAAATTCTATTAAAACCTTTGACAATCTTGTTAGTCTTCACCAGCTTCATTTACAACCACCACGTAACACTCAGGAATTTCAAACCTGTTGTTTGAGAGGACAATGCTGAGGTTACCAACTGATGCAGTTCACCAGCTTTGGATTCTAAAGCATATTTGCACCAGACTTCCTGCACTAGTTGGCCAAGCTGCTCCCTGCCTGTCTTGCAGAGAGAGAATGCTCTTCCCTCCACCATTTGGAGGTGGCTCACGTGGGACAGCACAAACAGACGCTCTTTGGAGCAGGAACGGTGTCACAATGTGCACAGCAGCACTCAGTGCAACAGGGCTCTGATTTTAATTCATTCTTGAGACTGAGTCATAGTATAATTTGTTACAAAACAAGCATAGATAATAACTATAGCCTGTGAACACTGTGCCACAATGAACTGATTTTCTATTTGACAAATCTCTGCTACCATCATCACTGCTAATCCCCCCCAGACGACATGACCTAGAATCTTTGCACAGGAAATTAAACAAGTCATAAGAGAGGAAACTCAATAAGTAGAAATTATTTCAAGTAAACCCACAGCTAAACCTGTGGAATAGCTGTGCCTCTATTGAATTTTATGTTGCACATACAGAAGTCTGCAATCATAAGTTTTTTAGGTTTCCTCTGCCAGGTTTTATCAAGAATGTTATCTGTGGTATTTTTACAACAGTGATGTCATCAGCACATGTAAGCATCTCATGATTGTCATCCGGTACCAAAATGGGGACAGGTTGTTACAAGTTTAACTTTACGTGAAAGCCCTTGGGTGTCTTTGGGCCAGTCAGGCAGATTGGTTCTGACATGTGGGCTGCGCTCGCAGCCGCCCGTCAGGGACCAGCCCACAGCTCTGGAGCAGCTCTTCTCACCCCTCCGGCTGCAGAGGTCACTGCACAGCAAGGATCACACTCAGGATCAGCTCAGGAGCTGCTGGCTCAGCCACAGCTCCATCCTCAAGTTTTACAAGTTCTCCCTAGACGTATAATTAATATCACACACTGCACCTTGGTTTGTATTATTCATCAAATAAAGCATATTCAAATGGCACTCAAACAAAAGATGCTAATAAAAAAATATAGTGAAGGGTACTACATGATAATACAAAGTTTAAAATTCTCTCAATGTTTTTCGAAAGTAATAGTATTTAAAACTTAATTTGAGAAACTTCCTACATTAAGAGCTCAGAATACTATACCTTCATTAAAAGAGCTAGAACTAAATGCAAAACGTATGTTCAAGCAACATATGTTTACCACAAAAGTTTTGAACTGGTTGGCCACTGAAGTGATGGAGGCTGCTGAACACATTAATTCAGAAGCTCAATATAAATATCTGGCCAATTGCAGTCTCTTCTGCAAGTGAACAATTTTTTTTTTTTTCTTCTCATTTTATTTAATAATTCATTAAAAGTTTAAAATAAAGTCAGATTGAGAGGTCTGGAAAGCTTTTTTTTTTTTTCTCTCCTAATCTCAGACTAAAAGCCATGTAAGAGAGGTTAGAATATACTAGTTCTAAATTCCCATGGACCTAAGAATCAAGTAACCAGATCAATTAACTCCAGTATTACAAGTAGTATTTGCTGTGGAAATCAGTTGGTCTTAGATGGAAAACACCTTTTAATAAACTTTTTTTCTAAAACACTCAGTATATTGGATATGTATCAACTCCCCTCCACTCAAAATTAATTGAGGTTTCCCTATATTTTTTTTTAAAGTGAATTCTATTTTAGCATGTAAATATGCCAGAAATTACCAACTACACACAGGATATTCCCTAGAAAAATCTTTTACATAGATCAATTTCTCTAGTTATTTTACACGTAAACATATTTATATATATATACATATGTATGCGTATGTTTCCTTTAGTAATTTTCCCTTTCTATAGCAACAGTGTGAAGTTTCCTCCTAAAAAATTCACAGCTAGAGAAACTGAGAACTTCATTGGGAAAACTAACAGAAGAATTAATGGTGTTACTAACATGTTACATTACACTATAAATCGAAAGCTCAGATGAAGGAAGTATATCATATTACAGAATATTTGAAAAGGGTCCAAAAATCCTAACATGAAGGAACAAAGCTTCATATTAAAAAGTTAAAATTTTGCAATTAATATGAAAGGAAAAAAGATCTGGGTGGGATTTGTTTGGTTGGTTGGGTGGGTTTTTTTGTTTTTTTTGGTTTTTTTAATAAGCTTAGTCTAGATAAGCTTTCTGTATGCATAAACTGTTCTTCCTGGAATAACTGAAGATCAGTATGTAGTGGAGCAGGACCCTAAGACATGGTTTCCAAGTACTGGGATCACAAAGGAGTAAACTATTTGCTAACCTAATATGCAAAATTAAGTTACATTACACTGAAGAAAGCTCTTTCCCAAGCTCTTAAAAGCCCAGGAAAGATCCTTAAAGGTCTGTGATTTAAATCCATCCTTTGCTTACTCTGCTTTCACCTTACAGACTGCACAGGAATCAACACAGTAACTATGGGTGGGTGGAACCAGATGAGACCTTTCCTAAGGCGGCTGAAACATAAGCCACTGCATTCTTCACATTCAAAAATACCGGTGAATGTGCTACCCTGCTTTAATGACTATGTGCACACAGAAAAACAAACAGGTCTCAGAAGGATTTGGAAAGATCCAGACAGAGAAAGAAATGCAAGTTTACAGTTTCCTCAAATATCTTTCCAGTGTATCTGTGATGATGAAGATGGACAGTCCTGATACATTATTTACGGGGCTGTTGGGAATGCCCCAGAGCCAGAAGGAAGTACATTGTAGATAAAGCCTAATGCAAGAGAACCGCCTGGGCAGAGCTTGTCTTCTGGAGACACAGTGCAGAGCTGAGCAGGCGGATTAGCCGCGGCTTCCCATGGCACCACAGCAAATGCAGACTCAGGACACAAATGAGGCTTTTGGGTGCTAACAGAATGGCTCTTCCTGAAAGGAACGAGATATTCCTCAAGCAAGATATTTTTCAAAGACACCAAGAAGCATAAATGCTCAGCTCTCTCCGTGAACTATTCTAACTTTCCATACTTGGCTCTATTTTGTGAGCTGGCCTATAGGTTGCTTGTTAATTATGACCCACTTTGTTCTGCAAAAGCGTCTCCTCTCAGCACCTGCTCTGACCAGTCCTTCCCCTCCAGCTTTCCACCAAAGTTATCCTCTTACCATTCACTTCCTTCCATACTCCATGTACCAGGTCTCACCTCTTTACTCAAATTCAGCATTACTCTCTCTTCCTTCTAATCCATCATGACAAATACATTGCAAGAAAATGCTTTCACATCAGCCCTGAATAAAAAAAACAAGCCAGTATCATGCCCATAAATTATTTTTTCCTCAGAGCCTTCCAGCACATCAATATCCGGTTGCTCAGCAAGGATGAGATTCCGCAATGGTATTTGCTGTGAGTGCAACCTCAAAAAAACCAACTAAAAGCATCAGTTGATCAGTGAAAGGTTGTACAGCTCCCAGAGGTGGCACTTAGATTTTAAACTGAGGAGAACAGGAAACATTCGCTTCCCACTGGCACAGTATCAAGAAATCTGCTGGCGCTTGACAAATCAAATGTAACAACAACAATAGCCGCAACATCATCATCAATAGGAACCTGCCTGGGCTTTTGTGCTTCTGCCTTCCCTGTGCCTGAGAAGCTGGCAGGAGGGAAGCCCTTGACAGTTCTAAGGGTAAAGCTGAAGAAAGAATTCACACTTTTTATTTTCAGGTGTGAATACAGTCCCAGCACAGCAGCATCCCGTTCTTATCTGGGGCATGTCAGCGCTGCTGCAATCACAAACAGTGCAGCCAAGGCCACTGCTTCATGGGCTCAAACGTTTTCAGCCTTGGGCTACTGAAACAAGACTCCCTTCTGCTTCTGTGTTCCCCTACTTAATTAATTACTTATTTTCAGGTGGCTGTTTTGAGACATCGTGCCTTTGTAAATGCACCAATATAAAATATTTCAGTAAGACGCTGCAAGGAATGAATGACAGAACGATAATTCATGGCTAGTACATAGTTACTTCTCAGCCACGGCCCCAACAGAAAAGCCTCTGTGAATCACAGCACTGTAATTCATGCTGTTAGGCTGTTACTGAATGACTACATATTGAAAGTAATTGTTAACTATGGACAGGCTATTAATGCTAGCAGCCAATGTAGATGCATTTACTACCCAATTATTTGTGGTCTTTTCTGTGCAGGTCTGTGAAAAGCTGATGTTGAACTGCAGTCTATTTTGGAAACTGGAAATTTTATTAAGCCTATGTATTCAGTTTCTTAGGTTTTTAATTGGTATTTTGATCTTAGAGGAATACTTAAAATGCTTAAAAACAAAACATCCCACCAAAAACAAATAAAAAAACCTACACCAAAACACCCAACAAACAAGTACACAGGAAGAGCAGCACTTTAGATGCTCTGTTGCTACTGGCTTAAAAGCAGAAGGATTCCAGCCTTACTGACATTTTGCTCCTCGGGATCTCTCCCGGGAGTTACTCTCAAGTAATCTACATCAACGGAACTAGCACATGATGAAAAGTCTGCCTCTTGGAAGCAGGTGCAACTTGAGATCTGAAGGGTTCATGTCAAAGCTGAATGGGCATTTGAAAGCCTGCAGCTTCAGTGAAATGAAGCTTTAATGCTGCAATTTGCTCTTAGCAAGTAATTCTGGTGAAGTTTGCTAGAGCTATTTAAATGTTAAAGCATTTCTGCACGCTGATTAGCAGCCAAGAGCTATAAGCATGAAAAAGCCATTTGAAACACCCGTAGCATAATTTGCACAAGCTTGTTGCAGAACCTAATCAGGACTGCAGTGCTTGAGACCATAAATTGAAGGCAAGCCATAAACTTCTCCAAAGAGTTAAGATTCAGTATTTTGCAGGAGCTGTGCCAACATTCGTGCTAAGATAAGAATACAGTCCAAGGCCGGTTCACACATCCACAGAACTAGCCCATTTATATTCAGAAAGAAGTATTGCACTCCGGGATTTACCTGTTACGTGCCACATGCAAACACTGCCTAATGAGGACTGACCTAGCTTTAAGAATGGAGAGTGCACCTTCTGTTTGCTTCTCCTTCCATTGTTCATTAGCAAGTCCTCTTCCCTCTGACAGGCCCTGACCCAACCCAATACAGAACATATCTTTCTGCCACGGCTGGTAATGTCATCTTGTCCACTATCCCTTTAGGATTAGGGAAGAGTAACTTCAAAATGCCCAGGAAGAAAACAAACAGCCAAAAAGAAAAAAAATTACCAAACCAAAACCCCATAATAAACACAAAACAACCAAAACACCCACCACCCAGCTACTGCTTGACTTAAAATTCAGGGTGGGGTAACTCAGCACTTGACAAGCTCAGATGCACAGTTCCTGCAAAGCACAGGGGCTACTGCTACTAACACCCCAAAGCCGGGGCAGGAGAGAGTTCGGAGCTCCTGGCTGGGGAACTCGTTTGAAGATTAGTTGCTCCAGCAATGCTAATGCACCATAAGGAGGAGATAACAGCGCAAAGCAAATTAAAGTATTTCTCTGATTGCATTGAAAATTCAGCTCCAATTAAAAATCACTGACACTAAAAAAAAAAAAAAAAAAAAAAAGGACCTGCTTGTCTTAAATGGCTCCTAAATTAGAAGTCTCAGAGAGGCCCCTCACCGAGGCAGATTTAATGACAGAGTATTTCAGAAGTAGAGATCTTGACTGCATAGCACAAGCACTTCATCAAAGGGAATCTGACTTATAATACATCTGCATCTTAAACAGCCAAGACATACCCAAGGTCAGAGGGGAAATGAAAGCTGGTGGGGTTGAGGCAGTGTGCCCAACATCACGCTGCAAACCTGAGTCAGTTCTACAATGGGTGTCCTGACTCCCAGTCTGAGATTTCGTTCGAGCAGCCCTGAAAGGATATTACTCACTGCATAATCTTCCTTCAGCCGGTCATATGTGTGGATTAAACTAAATACCTTATAAGCAATTCCTGAATTAAAAGCAGTCTTTCATCATAAAACTAGTATCTTCCAAATATATCTGGAAAACTTGTATTTGCTCTTGTAAAAATTCACTACTGTTTATGTGTGACACATCTCTGTGTCCTCAGTAAGTTTTAGTTTTCTTCAGGTCTATTTATTTTCTCTATTTATATGACCTTTTTTTTTAAACGTCAATATGGTATAAAGAAAAAAAACCATAGTAAAAGCTAAAACCATTTTAATTGCGAAAGGATAAAGTTACCAGGACTTGGGAAACGCTGAATTATCTGAAATTACTTTATGTTCTCTGTTCTGTGCATCTCAACTAACTACCATCTCTTTACAGCATATACAAAGTAACTGTAGCTGAATCAGACTAACATAAAACTGCCTGTATGAAAAGCTACTAGGCAAATGACCAGTATTCAGACTAACGACACAAAAAGGAACCTTACTGCATTTCTCCCTGCTGCTTATCACATGTAAAAAAATCAAGGGGTCCTGCTCTTTCCTGACACATTTTCTTATTTTCACATCTGGGAAAATGGAAAATTGAGAGAGTCACTGTAGTATAAATACAATAACCAAGCAACACAGCTCTTTCATATCTATAGGCAAAATCAGAAACAGAAAACCACTTGTTTTGATCCTGTGTGCAACTGCTCTATAAAGCACAGCTCTGGATACCACACTGAACGATCATGCAAAAACTTCTACAACAGATTACGTGAATTAAATGTTCTCAAACTACAGCCAGCTGAAAACCCTCAACTCTTCCGTAGAAAGGAAGAAAAACTGGTTTTTATTCTTAGTTAAGCAACTCAATGGAAGTCTACGTGCAAGAAACCACCTCCATTCCTGTTGAAACTCCCTGGCCTCCGATATAAAATGACAAGCAATTGGCAGCAGAATTAACTGTCACTCTTGCTGTGTTTTCTGTCCCTGCTCTACCCAAGGGGACTGCAGCTCCTCACAGAGACCAGCACACAATCTCACTCCCAAACCACTGCCGCCTTCAGCCTGGCCCTTCAATGTAAATCGCATCCAATTTTAGTTCACACTGATATTCCAGACTAAAGATTAGAGCCCATGCAGTGCTGATTTGCAGCCCATTGAGCTCTCTGGCACATAGAGAAGCCGGGCAAAGGGTCACAAACGTTTTATCCCTTGCAACTTAAAGCACTGAAAAGTGCATGTCAGTCCTGAGTTTGCTGACACAAAGCTGTGACTTAGCCCTGAAAATGAACTGTGGCTAGTGTCACGTCACAGCGATAATTTAATCCTGGTCTTATTTGTGCTGACTACTAAAATCCTGGCTTTCCCCAGCAAACTTAATTGCTCGCAGTCCTGCCCAGTGCACAGTGCAGGTGAGGTGCCTGTGGATAAACACCAGGCTCACAGTGACACTCTGCCACTGCTGCCAATGGCACCATCTCCAAACCAGCCTCAGAGAAACACACCTGTCTCACCCGGGCCAAAAGGCCTCTGCATAGGCAATGACTGTGGTTTGCACCAGAGCTGGGAGGCAAAATCAAGTCTCACTTCATAAGGTAAAGCATTCAAAGGTTAAAAAAAATAACAACCAACCAAAACAAAAACTAAAACGAGTTGGCTAGTATCTTCCTCTCTTCTCTGCTTCTAAGTGGGCTGACCACAAAGGGAAGCAGGCCAGCATTATGAAGCAGAGAATTAAGTCATTCTGCATCACTGCTGTGTATTATACTGACCATCCACAAACATAATTGGTAGCTAATGGTGAATTAGTGCTGTCAAGTCATCTTCTCTCTGTTTCCCTCAAACCATTTTCCCTGGGGATGAACTGGAGATGAGATATCGAAAACTCTATTAAATAGACACTGACTTTCAAACGAAGTAATTGAAAAGGACAAAGCAGAAACAGTGAGTTAGACAACTAACTTTATATCCTAGGAAATGGATTTGTTCTCACATCAAGTGAATAAGAACTCGATGGTCTCAAGCAATCCTTTCTGGTTTTGCTCAGGCCACAACCTCATCACATTTTCTGCCCTTGAAGCTCTCAGCACTGATGCACGAAGTTGAGAGACTCTATGAGGGAAGCTCCAGCATACTGCGTCTGCCCATAAGAAGTAGCCAAGTACTTTTGCAAAGACGTAGAAGAGCACCAAGGTCAGCAGATGAATTTATAAGAAGAGGGTATCAGTTTATCCAGGCCTGGTTTTGAGATGTTTCCAAATATTCTACAAGAATTTTGAAGTTTGTTTGGTAAAGCTGCGGTTGTGATCACACTAGTCACGTGTGCAAAAGAGCAAACCCTGGTAAAAGAAGTGTAAAACTGCAATTCATTGAAAACATCTCCCTCTTACAACGCAAAAAAGAAACCCCAGAGCTATTACATGCAAATGTCAGCTTCAAAGAACTCGCATCCTGGCACAAACTCATCTCTCCCAGCTATGAAGCAGCCCTGCCCAGCTCCACCACAGACAGCCCCACAGCGGGCGCACACCCCGCAAATGCAGCTGCCACCCGGCAGCAGGTTTCCATCACCATCAACAAGCTATTAAATATTCAGTCGCGTTCACTCATGGCAAGGCTAAGCACTCCTTGCCAAACAAACGCCGGAGTGTCTGGGGTAAAAGGTACGACGTCCTGAGCGAATTCTTCCATGTGAAAACACTGGCTCAATGGACAGCTGCTCCCACGGTAAACTGTCTGTGCATCCAGAGCACCCACAGTTGGCTATAGACCACAAGGGGCACCTTTCCATTCAAATTTCTTTCTCTTAAATCTGCTATTTTCTACTATCTCTAGGGGTAAGAACCTCTAGTTCCCTTTAAAGAAATTAATTCTCCAAAGAATTTGCCTTTTTCATCCAATTTCTGTATTTACTGAAACTATTTTGAGCCAACAGTCCATAAGGAAATTGATATTATTAATGCTTTATTACTCTCCCATTTTATTGCATCTTTATGGAAAGGAGACATCATTTTCTTCATGATTTAATCAAGCCTTTTCTGTTCTTTAAAATTCAAACAGGATTAAAAACTACTTTCAGATACCAAGCTCGCCCTATGAGGTTCATTTGTGGTTGCTCTCCCAGCACTGCCTTTTTTGGATCAATTTTACCAGTTCAAATAATTGTAGAGCAACTATATGATCAACTGTTCCCAATTCTCTGCTTACTGCCACAATATTTAGATTACTTCAGCATATTGAACTATAGTCACCTAAAGTTATGGATGTAAAAAGCCAGACTACACTTTAATTCCTGCCCATAAATATCTAAAATAAATGTGCCCTAGTATTCTTCCTAATCTCCACAGAAAATATGGATTCTTCTCTAAATGCAAGAACTGTCTTAACTAAGAAGAACAGGAATCCAGAGTCCACATAGATTGTGTTGTCCCTGTACACACGTGAAATCTGACACTGGACACAGAAGGTTACCCTACCCATTCCACACACGTCTAACCATATTTTTTAAAATCCGGGACTTTAGCCTTGGTCACTTCATTTAGATAAATAAATCTTTAAAAAATAGTAAGCAAAGCTATACCGTCATTAGCAGAATAATATCAGCATGAAAATCTGTATTTATATACAAAACATACACACATTCCAAGTGTCTCTCAAAGTTAAATTGCCTTGCAGTCACACAACTAAGTGACTTGAATAAGAAACTTGCTTGATTGGTTTGATAAAGTTATTTTGGGTAATTAAATCTAAATTTGACTGCAAGGAATTTCAGAAAGATCTCACAACACCGAACAAGCATTCAAATGCAATATTCTTGAAACACAGTAATGTACACAAGGGTAAAACAATGTCAACTATACATATTTATCAACAAGTTACTTACTATCCCTACAGAAAGTAATACGGGAGTCATCATGCATGGGTTTATGAAAGGGCTAGTTCGATATTCAGAGGCAGTAAAAAGGCAGGTATGTTTGGAATTATTGAAAAGAAAATGAAGTAAAGCAGAAGACATGAGTTTTTCCTTGCAGAAATTTCTGATACACCCACATTTTGAGTACTACTCTGTTTCTTATATTCTTCCTTAAGCATCTTACGTATTACCAGCCACCAGAGATTAGACATTTGAATGTAAGGACCTTTGTCTGCTCCAGCATGATGGTTCTTACTCACATGCTAATTACTAGTTACCTTTTCCTGCCTACATTTTCGGGGGGTTACGATTAACAAAGATAAAACTGACTCTGTATTTATTTTTAAATCCCTGCATACAGTTGAGCTCTTGTAACAGAAACCACTGAGCAGTTCTCACTGTTTCTCACCAAACACACCTCAACCAGCTCTTGGCTGTCCCATGGAACCCCTGCCCAGCTCTGCCCAAACATCGCGCGGCATCGCTGACCTCTCTGCCAACTGCTCTTCTGCTGCTCGAAGCACATCAAATGCTGTTTGTCAAATCTGTCTGCAGGACAAAGATGTGCTAAGTGGGACTAACGCTGGTTCAGAGAGAACACCCTGAAGACTGTAATAAGAAAAAGAGGTCTCAGAAGGATTAATAAGGAAATCCAACTTTACTTTTCAATATTTGCAAGTCTGGCATTTAAAAAGTCGTCTGTAATCCCAAAGTGAATTGGTTTCCGTGCCTGGGTACGGCAGCAGATGAAGCAGTGTTTGCCAAGCACTCCCTCCCAGCTGCTGCAGCCCCGCAACACAGGCACAGTGCGAGCGCACAGATGTGGCAGAAGGCAGCAAAGCACCCCTATCATCCTCCTGAGCGCTCACACACAGACAAGGAGAGCCCAAGGTAGTGCCCCTGCCCTGCCTGGCACCAGCAGGAAACACTGTGCTGAACAGGATTTCAGACACAGAAGGACAGTGACGGCACCCACGTCACCCCCACAACCCCTGCACAAGAGGCAACAACTGAAGACAAGTAGAATATTTATGGTGACTTCTGTGGTCTTTAGATCAGGTTTTAAACTTAAATACTCACTTCAACCACTGCCCTTGGAGGCACTAAAAATGTTCCCAGCTTCCGCATGTGACAAGTCCATAGCAAGTCCTCCCCTGCAAAATGACTCATCTGCTTCCACCAAACTATTCCTGCTCTGCCTCGCAAGTCAGAAAAAGCTGCCAGTTCCTTAACCACCTCTGTGAGCTTTCATCCCATACCGCACAAAACTAAGGTGCTTACTCCTAAGGTTTGTGATGCTTCATGTGTGAATTAGCTATCGGAATTTGCACATTTCAGAGGGTTTGGGGCAAGTTACTTGAATTTCTTCATCAGTTTCTGCATTTACAAAGGGTAGTAAGATTTATATCATACAGATATTCCTCTCCATTATTGAAGAGTACCTGCCACATATCACTATAAGCAAAAAGTGCATGTCATCCACAAGAGGACTTTTTGGTAACTGTTTTATATTGCTGGTTATAAATGGGCTGCATTGATTTATCTACAGCCTGGTGCACACACCACTGCAGGGACCAGACACTTTCCATTTCTGCAACACTTCCCACTATCTTAAAGAAGGACAGTGTCCCAATACTTAAATGCATTTGCAGAGTGAGTGAATTTCACTGTTTCCATTACTCATTGACTTTTCATTCAATGTCCTCTAAGTCCTAAGCAGCCTGAAAGCAGCAGTGACTGCTTAAAGAATTCCATTATTAGAGCAAGGCACGAGCCCAAAAACATGATACAATACTTTCAAAACTCCTTTGTTTTGATTCTGCAGTTGCTATGCAGAAATAAACTTTCCAATCCAGGCAGAGGCCTGGCAAACAGGTGACAATCTGAGAGATGTCATTACCCAGTATCAATTATTTTTCTTGGTGTCAGTTCTTCCATCTCAGAATTTTTACAAGGACAGCCTGATAACATTACCACAGCAAAAAGGTTTCTTGTTTGCTCTTTAAAAGAAGACATCAACATAACACTGAGTATGTCGAGTATGTCCTTTTTTTTTTTTTGAGGGGGATAGCATAATCTCTAATAGCATGCCCTTCAGGAACAGTGAATTGGAAAAGGCATAAATATTTAAATATTTTTCTTTTCTGCTCCAAAGTATTAGAAACAGCTACATACTAGAGAGCTGACCCCAGCACCAAAGGTGCAATCCACCATTATCCTCCTAATGTCAGCAACATATCTACTTTCATTCCTTTTATTCATGCATCAAGGCTCCCAGACTGTGCACGTGCACATGTGTGCGTATTTGAGTGTGCGGGCTAAAGACTAGAGACGGATGATGTTCTCTGGAGATTTTGGTCCGTGTCTTTGAGCAGAACAGCTCAAAGCTCTTCTCTGCTCTTTCATATAGGTACAGTTGTTTCTATGCTCACCCTGCAGCTGCGAAATGAAAGTCAGTCTGCAAATGCTGTGCCTCAGCTGAGAGTAAGCAGTGAAGCATGGTATAAACTGGACCTTCCAACCCCTCTGAGGGCAAATACTTTGCTTTTACAACGCTTCCAAGCCTCAGCTGAACTGAGGCTAAGAGGACAGACTCATTCCCAATCCTGCAGCTAGCGCAGGATTATGTACAGTGTACACATCATATCTCAGCTGAAGTCTCCATTAACAAATCCAAACATGCCAGAAGTGTCCATGATACTGCTTCCTCCCTGTTAGAGTCACTAACAGACCCTACATTTTACTGTAAACTCCTTTTTGCAAAGCTGGGTCTGACCCGGAGCTCCAAAGCACATTTGGGACTCTGATGTGTCCTTACTGGGACCTTTCCTAAGGAGAAGGCAGAATCCCAGTTAAGTCAGTGTTTTGCCATTCAGCTCAGGCGCTCATGTTGAGAGCTTGTCCAGCTGGCACTGCAAATCAGGGAAAGGAGAATGGAAAGCTAGAAGAAACATGAGAACTGAAGTTATTTCAAGGCATTTCTACAAACATTCTACCTCTGAAAACAACGAGGAACGAACGCACTTACTAGGGACAAATGCCGTTTCGTCCGGACAGGTAATCATCTCTACTCCAAGCTCCAGTCCCTCCCTTTCATAGTCCCTGCGTTCTTGTCCCTGCTCCCTGCTAACTATGACAATTGCTTGTAGAGGTCCTTCTTCCCCTCATTTGAGCTTAGCCCCAGCTTGCTCAGTTCTCAGGCCCACCTCTCTTCTCACAGCTGCCTCCCTGGCCTCATCTTTCTCTTTCACAGCCTGTACAGTCTGTTCTCTGATCCTGCACTCACGGTGCCGCCTTCTCACAGATATTATATATGTCACAACAGCGACTCTGCACAGCCCTCCCAGGCAGATTTCTAATTTCTCTGCCTTTAGCCCCAGTTTCCACCTCCTCCAGCTTCACAGCTCTCTCTTGCTGCGCATCCACTTGCTTCATCTCTTATCTAATTCAAGACTGTTCTATTACCCCCCCCCTAAAAAGCCTGAAAAGGGATAGCAGATACACTCCACCCCTACATTTTCAAAGACTTCACATACTTGAAACAACAGGTCTGAAGGGAAGAGCGTCTTGAATTTCTGGCCTCACTCCCTTACTCCACACTTACACTAGCATCGGTATAAGCTGTTTAACTTCTACAATTTTTCTCACACTGATGTAAGATTCAGATACACAAGAGCCTGCATACAGCACAATGCAAAAAAAGTATATCTGGCTCAGAAAAGGTATTTAGACCGTCATTAACATAAAGGAGTAAGGCCTGAGTGTTCCAGATGCCTGGCTTTAGGAATGTCTAAGTATTTGTATGAAAGAGATTGATGCTGTCACAGGACACACGACATGTGAACGGAAGCATCAAGGCTCACGCGAGGTCTATCGGCAGACCCCAGCCAGGACTTAGGAAAGATAAGAAGAGATATAAATAACATGCAGCATGCTGGCAAGCAGAGCTGTGACAAAGTGCTGTGCTGACTGCTCAGTGCCATCCTGAAGGAATCAGCACTTTTTTTGGATGCTGCTTCAAATCTTTATAATTGAAATAGATTGAAAACTCAAATGTGCCAAGCATGCTGATTCCAGTTCGGAGAAAAATTGTAAGTACACAAAAATCAGGGGCATGGAAAGATAATACCCTCTGGAAATAGTCTCTCTTCCTCTCACTTAAACTAATCCAAAAGGATTTAGCTCAGTACTTAACATAACACTGGTCAGAGAAAACAATTCATCCAGTACTGTGTCCCTTCCACGGCATCTGCTGCACAAATCCAGTGTCCTAGAATACTCTCGACTTAACCACACTGGTTTTGAGTGAGGTCATGGAAAAAGGCAAGAGGAAGAATTGAATACAGGGAGGCTGGACAGAAAACGCACTTCCAGAAATCCAGACTTATCTTTTCATTGACCTCAGTGAGATTATATCAGGGATAATTCTGCCCAAAGCATAGCATGGTGATGACTTTAAAAGGTTGTGCCAGTTGGCAGGAGAAAGAGAGAAGGCTCTAACAGGAATGGTGCTTGGAACATGTACAAGCCCAGAAAGACTTCGTGCTGTTGGAACACGGGAAGCACAGAAATTAATCGAGCCACGCTTTTAGGGAAGGGATGGTTTGGTTTTATTTTCAGCTATAATACTTGTTTACCTAGCCCTTGTAAAAAAACTGCCTAAGTACAACCAAAATTAACTCCTAGACACCTCACCCTCCTAGGTACACAACAATATCATGTACTTTTCTATCATCGCCAAGGATGACCTCACTGGCTGTTAAACATGCCACAGTATTTATCTTATCATACACCTCTATCAGAACCCAAAATAAAGACAGTATGCGATGACGAACCCAGCAAGGCAGACTTCAAAAAAGTAATCTAGATGAACCAAATTATGGTCTTGCCCACTCCAAAGGAGACAGCCCGGGACCTAAGATACTACATGCTGCTGCTGCTACAGACCTGCAAGGAGATCTCGGGAGGAACAGCCCCTGCTGCACCCAGCTACACAAGCCTTTCAAGCACAGGAGGAAAGGAGACTGGAATTTCCACCTTTCCCAGGCTTCCTAGGTCTGAAACCAACAAACATTTCCCAAAATGTTTGCATCTAGGTATTATTCAGAGGTCACAAAGTTGAATGTGAGCTATACTGCTGCTCAGGCAGTCACACAGAAAGAAGCAATCATCTTCTCCTGCAACATTATGAGCAACACTGACAGAAAGCATTTTCCCCTCAATTTCTGTGTTTTTCTGTAGAGCAGCAGGAGGCTCTAAAGAAACACCAACAGCGCAGTGCAAAATCTTCTTTTCTCATCACAGCAGGAACAAACTCAGCCATACACAAAACACAGAACTTGCTTGCTGAGAAAGCGAGCTGCGAGCTGAGAAAGACAAGCAGGATAACGCAGCGGTACCTGGAGCTGGGGCAGCACATTCCTGGCTCCATCACTGCCTGCTGTGCAGCTTTGGGCAAGTCACCTCACTCCTGCATCCCTAGGCAAGTGGGCAAGATGGAAACCTTCAAGTCCTTTACCAGGCTACGCTGGTAAAGAAACAGCTGAGTGTCAGATGAAACAGAGGAAGTGAACCTCACTTCAAATTTCTGTAGAGGCCAGTTGATTATCGCAGCCCAGAGTAAGGTGCTAATTAACCCAATGAGGGGGTGACTGCATGAAGATTCAGACTCGGGAGCTACTATCTGTAGATGCACTTTGCCTGGTCTACATACTGTAAAAAACTGGGTATTTTTACCATACCAGAATTCACTCTCCCTCTTTTCTGCCAGTTTGACTCAATCTCACAGAGCAATATAATTGGCCTTTACCAGAGCAGGCATCCAAAAATATCATCATTGAAAGGTATACTGTCCAGCATTCACATTTGTTTTTCAATTTCTCTGCCTACATTTGTGAATTTTCTTTCTCTGACAGAACAGATTCAGAAAGGACAGCAAAACCTTCTGCCCAACTTCCAATAAAACCAGTGGGTTTGGGGCTTGGAATTTCCATTCTCATTGAATACCAAACATCTGAGTCTCTACCTCACTGGCTTGATATTCCAGCTGCTGTAAATAGCTCCTTCTGGGCTAAGGAAAGCAACCTTTACATAAACCTAGCCTGAAGCAGACACCACTAAAACAATTTCTAGAAGTACTTCTAAAGTAACCGAGCATCCCATCTCCAGTATCCTGAAGCTCAGACTGGCACATGACTCTGTATAGCCAAAGCTCTCATTAATTTGACAGGAAAAAAGGGCACCACATACTTGATATGAGATCCACAATAAAACGCAAACTCTTAGTTGTCAGGGGCATACCTTGCTCATTAATTACTTGGCAATTCTGGCAGATTTACATTGTTATTTTCTAAATGTTCTCCTTTTTCCATTTGTCATACAAGACATTGACAAAGAACAAACAACAGGAGTCATTTAGCAACCTAATACAGCAATGCCCTTGCTGCATTATCTGTGAGGACTGAATTTAGGACCTGTGCAGGCATCAGACTGGGAACAGGAAGAGGGAATAGGTAGGTGCAAGGAGCAGAAGGCAAAGAGGAGGGGGAAGACACAGGGAAAGAGGAGAACAAACAAACAAAATGCTTCTAAGATCTCCTTACTCTTTGGTTTTACATCTGGATCTGCAATTTGTTGAACAGCTTTGACTTTTCACTAAGAAATGGAAGAAGTAACCACAGAACCCTCCAACCCACTCCTAAAACCAGGTAAGATCAACGCGGTCACCTGAGCCAGGCTTTTTGTTTGGGATAGAAAAGCCAGCCCTACTGAAGCGTCAATCACCACTGCACCATAGCAGCCTCCCCGGACTGAAGTCACTGTGAGGCTTTGTGTCACTTCACATTATTGTTCCATGTTCTGCAAATGGAAGCAAAACCACCTCTTACTTTGGAAGGTATAACACAACCACCATAACAGCTAGAGATTTCTAATGATGTGTCTTTACCTAAGTGCATGTATATGATCCCTATTAACACAGCATTTAACAGTTTTGCAGCCTTATACGGCATTTATATTCTCAACTTCCCGGCAAGGAAGCAGAGAGAAGCGAAGTGCCTTGTTCAAGCATGCAGAGAAGAGCGTGCAGAAGAATGAGGAATGGATCCAACTCAGACAAACCGAATTGGATCAAGAGCTCTGTGTGCAGAGCAAACTCTGCTTGGGCCACAGAGCCAAACCACCTGCTGAACCAGCAATGCAAAAAGCCAAGCCATGAGGAGAATCATAAGGAAACATCACACAACAACCTAGATGTGGGGCAAATGCAGGATTTCCTTCCATGGCTCCCCTCTACCACTGTTGGCTGCTTGCTAACAAGCTCCAGGGATTTCAGCAAGGCTCAGGCCTACTCCAAATGCACTTAATGGAAGATGAAGGAACCAGCAGAATCAATGCAATTCACTGTTGAATTCAGTTACAAGGAACAGCTTATTTTCCTGCTGCTAATGAAAAATAAACAATAATAACTATCTCACCTTTTGGCTATTGCCATCTTCCTGTTATTTAGATGACATATTGACTAAATTATCAGAAATAAAACCCAGCCCAGTAATCATCCTATATAATGGTAGATTAATTTGATTTTTCAAATGCTACAAGGTTAAAAAAACCCCCTCCAAATTCAAGTGCGCAATCATGAGCCGAACAGGAGCAGCCCATGACGTAACTCCCCCAAATGCACATAACACAAGGAGTCGGTTGCAATGCAAGCACCAGACCCCATTCAATACTGTGTCCCCTGTGAGCTGTACGGTAAGAGCAATCTGTCCAGCAGAACACACACTTGGCCCTGGAGCCACATTTCAGGAACTGGGCTATTTATCTTTTGCCTTATAAAAGTAATCAACTGTCACTATGCTGCATTCATCAGAAAATTTCCCCATTAGCAACCTGATGACGGACCTAAATCATTTTCTAAATGGTGACAGAAGTAAAAATAACACACTACTATTTTTTTCTTTAATTACTATTTAAACCAGTAATACTCGCAATAAACAACAGGAAGTCAGTGGCCAGAAATCCTAATATCTTATTGCCAGGTTTACAGCACACATTTTTCACCCCACCTGATTAAGGCGACCCTGACATAAGAAGATTGTACACTGGTTAGGACCCGAGTTCGCAGAATCAGCATAACTGACCTCTGAGGGGAAGGAAATAATCGGTATTTAAGTAGTAGTGAAATCCAGCCTTCCTCACGTGGTCAGCTATCTGTTCCTGCACCTACTACTTTCTGAACTCAGCCTCCCGCCTTAAAGCACACGTAAGTCTACAGGTAAGTAATAAAAGCTAAGAGCTCCTCCAGAACACCTCCCTTGAGTTCTGTGCCAACATGGGGCCTGCTCAGTGCTCTTCAGGATGGCTTGAACCACCTCCAGTCAGACTAGTGTAATGAGGGTCTAAATACCTTCTCTGGTCCAAATTTATATATATATATACATAAATATATATATATTTTTTTTTACACATTGTGCTATATGCAGGCTTTTGCATATTTGAATCTTACCTCAGAGTGAGAACTATTGTGGAAGTCAAATAGATTATACCTACAACAGCGTAAGTGTGGAGTAAGGGAGCGAGGCCAGTCACTCACTTCCCACTGCCTCCCCGGTCCTAGCAACAGTAGCCCAAAGCCAGAAAGAACCATTCGGCTCAGACAAACACAAGACAGTTGGACTATAAACTTCGCATAACAAAAAAGAGCTTTCGCTTGCGAGAATTAAGCAAAAGCCAAAGGATTCATCTTAATGAGAAGTTTCTGAATCTTAGAAGGACATTATTCATCAAGGCTGGCTTCCCTTGCCAGTGCTAGAGGCACTATGAAAGGCCTTCGTCATCTTCATTTGCCATTCTCACGTCTTAAATTGGAGGGTGATGATGAATCTGTAACAGACACAACACTTATGCCTCCTCTCTCCAAAATACAAATTGTGCTGTTAAAATATGAAAAACAAGTGCAAAAAATCCAAACCAGTTTTACATAACCAGAATGAAAGTCCTATGCCACCTTGCTCCTGAGTCTTTGTAGTAATCATCTCACTTTTACCCTGCTCCTTAGTCTTCCAGTCTACAAAGGAGTCAAATACAGAAAGTATTACATTTAAATAAATCAATGTTTTAAACATAAATAGCAAGTCTCCCCCTATTTTAAAACCCTAGATATTTTTCCTCACACTTTTCACCAACTTTTCCACAAAGTAGAAGGAAATCCACCTCAGGATGTCACCAGGAGAGAGATGTTCAGGAAGGACTGAGCGCTGGGTACTACTCATTCACAGACAAGTTACTTCCACTGATTAATAAACAGCAGCCACTTTGCTGATGGGAGCGTGACCTCTTTAGCAAAATAGGAAGCTTTGCAAAAGATATCCGATTCAGTCAAAAACACGTTTGCTTTCTAACTGAGAAAAAGAAAACAATTTTTTTTCCCAAATTTCAAAATCCAGTTTCCATAGGGGGAAAAAAAAAAATGTATTGCTTTGCCATAACAACAACAAAAAATAGTTTCTCCAACTTACCAGCACACTTTCATCTGCTTTACACACCTCCTTAGCATTAGCCTGCTAAGCAAAGCCTCACAGTGTGGGCTTTGGGAGCGTTATCCCTCCACAGGCCTGTGGAATGAGCATTTACCATCACGGGATGCAGCTGTGCAGAACAGCCTCTCTCCCTTCCCCCCGTGCAAATGGCAGCTGCAAAAGCCACTGCTTGCACATCATATCCATCAGCCACTATGTTGAAACTAACTGCACCTGATCCCTACTTACAGACGATTTGTTTTCTTCCTTCTCCATAAACCACAAAAAAAAGAAAATAACTAGTGTTAAATCAACAGTGCAGTGCTGTCACTTTCTATGGTATGTAGGTCTTTGCTGACACAAAAGTATTCTTTAGGGGATGCTTAAAATTCCTGTATGTAAAATGGTTCAGAAAATTCAGATTAAACTGTCTTTTGCTCCATTTTCTTTTTAAAACATTTATGTTGAAGCCATTTGAAATTCTTCATCCCGACACATCTAGCTTTTATAAAGAAATCAAGCATTATAAGCTCTCTGGGAAGCTTCTCCCTCTTTCTCAGCCAATGCAACCGATCCCTGGAGAAACTCTTTTCCAACATCTTGATTTCCAACCCCTTTCATCACACATTCTAAGACTGCTTTAGCTCTGTGTTTCAGTGACCGCAGCCCCAGGATAGGACCTTGTAAAAGCACAAGGAGTACAGGAACTCAGGTCACCAGGAGAGCTGGGAGGATGCGTGTGGTCCTTTGGATAAACCTCACAGCTCTAATGACAAAGGATTCACCTTGCTCTCAGATGCTCACATCCAGCAGCTGTCTTTAGGTGAAAAATAACCTGTCATTGACAGTTATTACAAAAATTAATGGCACTTAGAAGTAATTGAAATCTCAACAAAGTGGTATTTAGGCAGAAAAAAAGAGTCATGTAAATTATAACAAATTATAACAAGTCAGGGCACGTCTGTATGACACAAGGTAGGGGCAGGCAGAAATACCCAACCCAGCTCTGAATTTCCAATGACTGCACACACTTCCAACCAGGCAGGTGTCCTCCCAGTGTCGCAAAGTGGCCATTCAAAAGAGGAACTGGAAAGAGAGGAATATGAATTTTTTAAAAGCTCTGGGAAAGCAAAGCATTGGCAATCAGAGACTGGAAGCATTCCACCCCAGAATATCGCCTGTTCAGTGACCGCAATGTTTACAACCTATACAAAATTAAAGCATTTTGGTTAGAATGAAGACAAAATCTTTTTTTTTTTTTAAATTTTCAGCAAGAAAATTCCTCAAGAAATTAGTTCAGCATTGATCTGGTATGATCTGACTGGTTTTCTGCCAGTCCCACTAAATCAGTTACTCCTACTGCCCCAAATGGGACTGTACCAAGAAAACGACAGACAGTTCTAAGCCAGTCAATATAGGCTGGCCCTTGTTCTCCCGCGTGCTGACATGCTCCAGACTGCCACAAATAAGGAGCAGATGGAGGTGTAGATTGCACTGCGCAGAACTCAAAATAGATTTTTGGAGATCCAAGACACAGTAGTCCCAGGAAACTTGCAATTACATATAAGAAATGGTAAGGTTCCAGTTGAATTCTAAAAATACGCCATCTTTACTGACAAGCAAATGTATTATAAGTTTATATTTAGCTCGTGTTCACATTCAGAGGGATTGCTGCTGTATTTTATGTGACAAAGGGGAAACTATTGTGTTTGACCACGAACCGGGATAGACGTCACAAAACTAATTCAACAGAGATTTTAAGGACAGCTAGAAAAAAAGATTTGAAAAAGAACAGATCATGTACCAAGCCAGGTACTCTGTTAATTGCCTTATATGTACTACTTACCAAGTAAATAAATGACCCAGCGAGTCCGATCTAGGACTTGGTGAGTCAGATGTATTATCTACTTAATCAGAAACACCATCTCTTCAAACAGAAACATAGTTTCTTAAACTAGAGGCTATATATTGCTTTTTATGTCATGTATTATAACACGATAAGCTATACTAGATCTATGCCAGCTGAAGACAACATCCCAGGACAGAAAAGCTGCACTATGAGTCAGTAACTGAAAGAACCACAGTGATGCTTTAATAAACAAGCAAAGATCAAATAATATTCAGAAGGAAATAATCCATTGAACATGTAGTGGGACCACCACCCAAGATTATGGACACAAGACCTATAAGCACCTTGACAAATTACACAAAGAGCTTCAAGAATGATTTATGGTCTGGAAAAATAACCTGCTTTATTAATGAGACACCAAGAAATCTAATCTATTTTGCTGATCCAAAAGAAAGATAATAGTCTAAAACTTATCTAATAGAGGAGATTTCAGAGTGCAAATGGAACTTTGACAAGGACATAAAGATACAGAGTGGTTGAAAGTTAGAAATAAGGTACAAACTTTGAACAATTTATTTAACCATCAGAACCCTGCTACTTAAGGATATGGTTATTCTTCATCAACTGAAGTCTTAAGAAGTTAAAAACTGTAGAGGTTTAAAAGTGGGGAAGTTCAAAAATTATGTTCTAGCTTAACCTTAAGCCATGTGTGAGAGGTATGAATCTCGTGGTCTGTAGTAGAGAGGACACTAGATGATGTGTTCTGGTTTTAGAGTCTACACATCTATAGATGCCACACAAGCACATAACTGTTAAATTCTTACTAAGGGAATCTTCCTGTGCCTACATTAACACATACAGGAACCAAGAACATAGATCATTGCTTCTGCTGTACGTTAACATACTGAACCTTACACACAACACACACAGGGTAGTAAACCTGTCAACTATTTATTGGAAGACTATTTGGAAACTCCACACAGCCCCCTGCTAGGATTGAGGAACAAGTCAAAGAAGTTCATCTCTCAAATAACAGGGAAGGTTTGGATTTGATATAAACCCATCCAATTCTTCAAGGAAGCTGCACAGACATGGGACTGAACTTTTGAGAACTCAGAACTTTATTCTAATCTTCATCCTATCACTGATTTCCTACAGAATTGGCCTAAATTCCATTGTCTCGTTGTACTTTGTTTCCTGGTCCATAAAACAGGACTAGTGGTACTTCAAGCACCTAGCAAAGTAAATTGGTATTTGTGACCCAAATGTGCTGTGTTAGTATTAAACAGGGAGTCATCACCTCTGGTAGAAAGAAAAGCCTTACAGTGCATGTTTCTGTGTTGACCAACACAGCCAAGGCAGGTGGGTACCATCAGCTCTGAACGGGATGGTGAAAGGTGGAGCCAGGAGCCTTGCAACACAATCCCAGAAACAGCCATCCTGGGCTGGCTCTGCTTTTCAGGACCAAAAAGCCTAATCAAAGAATGTTGTTACTCACTCAGCCTGCACAAGGCACTGGCAGCAGGGAAGAGGTGGCCTGTTCCCAAACACATACGGCTGTTTCGTAATCCAGCCTAAGCACAACATTCACCATTCTACAGCACTTGTAAAAGCTGGTACTTCTGCTATTGTATGTGACACGGGAAAGCGAGTAATCAGATGTGCATGTGAAATGTACTAAACACAAGGAACAGATCTAGAATATAAAAAAAGAAAAAGCACGTCCTACCCCAAATCTCACCACCTCCAACCTGAAAAATATCCTAAAATGAAGGGACACTGCACAGCTAGTGGAAAAAACTGTCTTCCTGGTACTCATCTAGCAGTGACTGAGAGAGGAAGCACGGCTGCAGTACAGCTCTCGGCAGTACACCGAGGAGACAGCATCCTATGCTTTCCGTCTGGGCTTTCACAACTAGTGATCTGAATTTTGTATTTTCTCAGAGCCATCTTCAGCTCATTCACATTGAAACCCAGCTCCAGCATCCTCCTCTGGGTACACACAGCAGCTGTGCAGCAGTGTGGGCACAAAGAAGGACCACGCGAACTGTCCACTGGGAGAAAAATGTAGATATAATAAGGTGCACATGGAAGATGAAGATAAGGTCACAGACCCTGCTGGATGGAGCTCCCCCAGCGAGCTCTGTGTGCAGCTCAGGAACACTGCACAGGCCTGAAAGTGGAGGGTGAGTGGGTGTCCCGCGGCCATCGCAGCAGCCTGCGGTGGCATGGGGTTCTGCTGAAGGCAGGGCCACCAGCACAGGCCCTGCAAGTCAAGGAACCACAAATGACCACCAAAAGTCCACCAGCTCAACCCGGGCTGCCACCCTGGCTTGCTGCTGGAGAGGAAGGCCTTGCCTGGGGCTCAGCATCAGCACCGCACCGCAACCATCCCCCCAAAACGTCAATAATTTGTATAGGTTTTCTTGCCTGGAAAAACAAACAACTCCTGAGTTCTCATAAGCACAACTGCCACAAAGGATAATAAACCCCAGAAGTGGTTACAAAACTGAGGCCCTCACAATGATTTCCTTTCAGTCATAACTGATTATATCCACAGAACAGAATCCCAAGACATCGCTAATGATAGACTGTCAGTATGTGAAATGCTATGAGACTTTGTGAATTAAACCCCATTATTGTCCTAAATTATAGATAAATTTCTCCCTTTCCTTGGTGATATGCAACATATTTTTTCTTCAGGGCAGTTAGATGATGTCAGCACAAATTACTGCTTTCCACACAGTGCAGATGATAGAACCGGAGGCATTAAAGGAGCTTACAAAACCCAAATCTGAGGAGACAGAAGGAACTGCTTCCTTTGATTTGGAAATAACAAATTTTGCTGTGGCATGCTGGGTAAGGCAAAAGAAAAAAACCCTAAATTTGGGACACTGACAAAGCTGCAAAAGCTTCACATACTTAAAAATCAAAATTTAAGTTTGGATTCTCACTCTAAATTACAAAAAAAACAATAGAAGTGCCTGCCTTTAGATGCTCATACGCCCCCATTAAATATATATTGATGTGTAATACCAAGATAACAGGTTATTGTCTAACAAACTAGGAAGCTCTACTTTTGGCTTGGGAAAAAAATGAATATACAATGTCACGGTGTTTTTCTAAATGGCTTCCTATACTTCTAATTTTTCCTTGTAGACCAAAGTTGAAGGAAGTGCAGAGGAAATTGCAGAGGTTACCCGTTTGAGAAAGGTTCACAAGTTCTATACGAGGCAAGTTTTGCAGGAGGCAGTAGTATCTTTTACTAGATCAGTGATACAATCAGGAAAAAAAACTAAACAGGTTGTCACACATACGGCTCTATAACATTTTTTGTTACTTGATATACAAATAATTAATTTGCAAATCCAAGAGCAGGGAATTACTTCATTATCCTGCATAATTTTCCTTTATTACCATTTTATTATTGCACTGCGCGCACTAGCAGTCAAGCTCTTGGTTGCCATCTGCTGTTTCTTGGTTTACATTTCACCATGTTTATTAAAGGCCAGATCATGACAAGGAGTCTTACAGAATAGTTAAAACAGGCACAAATGCTGCTTTCACACACAACCTGCCAGAGACAGGTGGCTGAAAAAATTCTGGAAGGCTTTCTTAGCGAAATGCTGCCCAGCTATTCGTATGGCAAGTATGTGATGCCCCCTCAAACCCAAATGCAGAAAGTCGAGATTTAGTAGTAGCAGATCCACTAGATTTGCTACGGATCGTTTTGTGACGACAGCATTGGTATGAAAGCCTTCCTAAGTCTGTTTTTCTTGTTGCCAGTTCTGTGCTCGACATCATGGTGACTGGCAGCACTCCCTGCTGCCACTCACTCCTGTCCTGCACCTTGATGTGGCCATGACTATAAACAGACACTGCTCAGCCTTCCACTTCAGCCCTGGCACCACGACCTTCCCCACCCACGATGGGGTTCCTGCCTCCCAGCTCTCTGCCCTGGTATCACAGCCCTGGGCTCTCAGCCTCCCAGTGCCTGCTGCTTCCCATAAGCAGCATCAAATTCAAATTATCAAGTTGGGTGCCTGTCTCTAGACAAAAGTTAAGGCTGTGTTGGCATCTCCACACGTGAGACCTTTTCCTGCATTGTTTTCAGTTCCACTCCTCTCTGCACTGCATCAGGAACCAATCTGACTTGTACCCAAACACTTTTTAAGTGACCCCAAGGGGAGACACTCATATTGAAGATTTTATGCTTATTGCACTCCCGTATCTACAGAATCACATATCCTGTACACCTGTCCTGGCCATATTTCTCTATACTTACCATGGTTAAATTTCGAAGAGTTGAGAGAATATTGAACACATCCACGTTATATGTTAAATACTTTCCAAGCAGGAGCCAGCTTTGCCAGTGCCTCTGACATTAAAATCACAGTAAGCGTTCAGCTCAGTTCCACCAAAAATAGGACCAAAGATCTTCTACTTTGAATTCCCATGCTTCTGCAGCCAACCGTTCTGGGGCTGCCTGTTTGATTCTTCTCAGAACC
This sequence comes from Pampusana beccarii, assembly GCA_013399365.1. Taxonomy (NCBI): domain Eukaryota; kingdom Metazoa; phylum Chordata; class Aves; order Columbiformes; family Columbidae; genus Pampusana; species Pampusana beccarii. Next base: position 482,243 of record VWYH01004461.1, on the reverse strand, counting down.
AGCCCACTGTCTGCACCCTCAGTTTCAGCATCTGCCAGGCAGCAGAAACAGCCACCATTTCTGCTCTCTTATGTAAGTCTACATAGACTTCATCTTTGTTCTCACTGCTCTGTGTAACCACCAGAAGGTTACAGCAATCCAAACAACTCCACACAGGAGAGTTTTATGGGCGAGCCCTAAGACTGGGCTTGCTGCTGGGCTAAAGCTGACTCCAAATGGGGATCCAGCTCCTACTCGCAGCAGCCATTACAAAGTCGACCTCCAACAAAACTTTGTTAAACTTGAAACTGGATTTTATTTTCCATTATGTCCCTTCAAAGCAATTAAAATAAAAAGGAATCTCACTAACAACCTCCTGTGCTGCACTGAGAGTCTGAGTACTTTAAAAGTGCAGAAGCCTGAATACCTGAAGTTGGAAGTCCAGCCAGTCCCCAACTCCTTAGCAGGCTTTTGCCAGCCCTTAATGTGATTTTAATGATCTCACTTTGAGGTAGCGATGATGCGGGCTACTGCTCAAAATGTATTCATCACTCTAGACATATCTGGATCTTTGTCTTTAAGGAGAAAAAAAAAAAGGATTATGAAGTTAAAAGAAGGTTAACGACTTTTAGTCCTGATGAAGCAGTGCTGCCAGGGCAGCTTCATGACAGACAAACCCAGTATCCATTCCACTTGCTTTTTAAGGGCTTCCTGTGTTCTCATGATTCTTTTTCATTCCTTGCCATCCAAGCCCTTTACAAACACGAGTTAATTCTTGGCAAATCCTTATCTTTGCTTTACACCTGGGGAAACTGGAGGACTGAGCAGGGATGGCATTAATCTAAATGCAGCCCTGAACAACATCAGTAGAGCTGAAAACAATGCCCATGTCTTTAGGCTCCCAGTCTTGTATCCTAAAGCCCTCTTTTTTCTGCACTTCTCAAATGTGCTCATTTTGAAATGCTGCAGTCCAAATAAAATGGTTAATCTCAAACAGTACAATTGTCATTCACTCTTCTTCTACTCCTCCATCGGAAGTGATGTGCAATACAGACCTTTATTGCCTCTGTCATGAGTGTAAGAGAGAAACCGTTGGACTCTGCCACAAACAGTGTGGGTTTGTTTTTTTTCTGGCACACAAGTTATCTCTAATAACAGAAGAATAGCCCACACATGCCAATGCCCCATCCTAAAGGCCCCAGTGTACAAAACAGCCATTACCATCCTGGCATGGGCCCAACCTAGCGACAGCAAGGAAGGAGGTACCATTGCACAGGTCTGCCTCAGAGAAGAAGAGTGATGGTTAGAAATCAAGTAAAACTCCCCACAATTTCGCAGTGACATGTGCTCTGCACCACAGCATTCCTGGGTTTTCCAGATGACCATGTATGCACCAGCAACTTATCTCTTCCTGTTAGGATCCTGCAGTATAGGGAGGCATCTTGAGAAGAAAAATCATTTTACTGCCAAAAATTCAGTGATCCTTCTAATACAATTCTGTCTGGTGCAAAATTTGCCAGCCTCGTAGATAAAGCTCACATCACACTACAGCCTGAGCAAGATCTGCAGGTCTGGCCTTGCAACATTAGATTCCACACACAGTAAAAAATATTATTTGTGATTTATTCATAGCATCTACTTTTACTAGATGGTAGAGCTTTTCTCAATAGCTTACTCATTACTACAGAAAACAGAGTAGTAGTAAATAGTATTAAAATCTCAATCTGCATAGTTGAATAGCCTTAGCACAGGCTGCTTACTCTTTACTGTCTTTACTCTTGGGATAGTTACGTTTCATTTCACAGGAATCAGGCACCCAGAGGAAACAGTTGTTTGCTATCGCATTTTGCTATAGGACATTAAACATGTTTCAGCAGAAAGGTATAAATACTGAAAAAGCTGGAAACAATTAACTGACCCTCAGGCTCAGTTTGATAAAGCAAAATCAAGTGATTAGGATTAATAGGTGCAATTCCACTGAATCTAGAAAACATACTGTAAACACTAAAAACTTATAACTGGACCTTTACCAAGGGATGTAACACACACTGCCATTACATCAAAACTGGAAAGTGGGCAAAAATTACAGTGATTTGGCAGGTAAGGAAGCACAGTTTCTTAATCAGAATAATGCAGCGAGGCAGACAAACATAAGATATAGAGCTTCCTACTCCTGGAATTTATGTTTAGAGTTTTTACTATAAAAAGCAAGAGCACACAATACTGTTTACACTGTATATATGAGCAGCTGGTACTGGCGGAAATGTGTGCATAAACATGCACATATTTAGCCCCTTTTTATTAATTTTGTACAAAATGCAGGCATTGCAAGAATGGCTACGGCTTCATTTACAGTGTTTTCAAAGTATATATTAATGTTTGCCAGTCATATACTGGGCAGTCAACAGCTTACCCTGCAATGAATCTCAAAGAATGTAAGACAAAGCAAAAAGGACTGATAAACATAAAAGCATCAGCTCCAAAATAGCATAACCACCCTCAGCTACTGCTTCTACAGTGCTTTGAAGAACTCTCTGGACTTGTTACACTTATGCAGTTTGGAGCTTAAAGATGTTGCTGATAATCAGTGAGCATTAGAGGCTTTAATATTGCTGCCTTAAACACTCTACGAATAAACCCCACCTGCTAGCTCAGAAAGAATATGGACACAACTTCCAAAAATTAACCAGAAAGGGAAAGCGTTGTTTTTCCAGGAGTGACTTTGTTGCCATCAGACATATTCCAGAGCAGAAAAGTGGCTTTTCATGGATCCATAATCACTCAAATTTTGACAATGAAATCTGGAATCGCACACATTGCTACTGAGTCATTTGTATGCATCGTTTGTGTTATTTACATTGTCACAGTGCTATTAGTGGTGATTCTCTGCAACGTTTTGTAGGTTTGGAGCAGATTCTAATGTGACGACATATCAGGCACCAACGTACAGTATCATCATTTGACATTTGAAACCTTAAAGGAGTGTTATTTACCTGATAATTTGGTAACATCCACAGCTCTGTTTCCCACTGCCATGTGCAAAAGCATGATGGTCATTATACCTTGCCTGAAGACAGCCTCTTACAAATACCTGTACATATTGGTTAGAATCCACTTGGCAAGGCACATGTAATTACAGAGGTGCTGTAGGAAATCGACTTTATGACATGATTTCACACACAAACACAGTCCATCGCTGTAGAGTAAGCCTCTGGATGAAAACCAGTTCTCCAGTATAAAGCACCTACTAATCCAAAAAATCTTTCTAAATTCCAAAGCTTTAGATTACAACAGACCACATGTTCCATATATCCTTGCCCTTCGCACTGATTTCTACCAACAGTTTGCGTGAGGGCCTCGCTAGGCTCACCCAGCTGACAGTTATCAGAACTACAGTACCACAGTTTTGTTTTGCCTTGCAGACTTTAAATCCAGACACACTGCAGCGCTGTTAAATGAAGCTGCAGCAGTACAACTTAACCCAAAAACATTAGTGCCTGAATGGTTGAGGTACCAATTTGGTGTGATTTTGGTATCACATCCCTAACAGAACTGTAAGTGTTATTTGTAAGGGAAAAAACTTCAGGAATGTAGAATTTTAGCTCCTGCACAGCTGTATTAATGAGCTCATTTGGACAGCGGTGAGTAGGGAAAACTGTGACTTTACCTGCAGGGAGCCATGTTGGATATTTGCAGAAGTTACCTGTAAGAAGTTCCATTTTTCAACTGGTCAGAGAGCAAAGCGTGCCTTGCTGCTGGTGAGATGAGTCAGGACCTTGGCAGGTACCATGAAAGTTCACTCAGACGTAAGGTACTAGAAAAATAAAATTTGCCATTAGTTGACATTTTGTGTGGCAATTTTCAAGCAGAAAGTGACAGCTGTTCTGCTGGTGTAACAGTAATTCAGTCCTATGTATTCTGTAAGGCCAGTATTTAACAAGTTGATCTGAAGTTCCTTATCTGCTCGGTTTAGGCACCAGCTCAGCCCTGAACTTCATTTCAGTGTCACAACTACTGGAAACTAACTGTGGCTTTCCATCTGGGAGCATTTCTTTTCGCCACCATCTCCCTATACCTGTACATGTCTCATTAGGGAGACCAGCTGCACCCCAGGTTGCTTCTACTTTGGACTGACTGGTTCTTTCCTAATGCAAGTGGCAGCTTGAAATCACCAGGATAAATCCACAAAAGGGGACTCCCAGTTTTTCTTGGTGCTTAGACAACTCATTCCTCATGCGCCTAAGAGCTCTAACACCCTAAGGCATCCAAAGCATTACAGTGCCAGGAACAAAGCCCCAGGCAGCTCAGCGGATGGCTCTCTGCCACTATTCCCATGCTTGCACAGTGCATTAACATGCAAATCCAGAATATCACATATGCTAATGTCTACTAAAAAGACTTGTCATTTCAGGATCTCAACTTAATGAACAAATGAAATCCTGCAGCATCACTGTGGGGAAAGCGCTTGCATAGCACAAGTGATCAAAAAAGACCTGCAGTGACCTGTCAGAATGAATGAACACAAGTGAATGGCAAAGGAAAAATATGACCAGAGAGAAGAAAACCAGCTGTGGTAATTCTCCCTGTCCACCTCAGCTTCAGCAGTAAAAATAGTGCAATCAGTGAACGACTGATGACCCTTTGGCTCTGGGATGGCTCAGTGCTTTGGTGAAGCAATCCCAATCGGGTTTGTTATACCTTGAGCTGCTACTCAGCTTTCAGCATCAAGCAGCATAGATGGTCCAAGTGCAGTGACTTCACATGTCCGTACATTGCTTACTCCTGTAACCACTGCAGAAGCACAGAGGCTGGGTTGGCAGATGGAAGATTTGCCTTTGAGGAGAAATAGATATCAGAAAGTGAAAACAGAGAAAGAGATGCAGTCTTTCTTCCCCAGCAGACAGGTACTTTGCTCAAACACACCCTTACTAACTGAAGGCACAGCTCCTTGAGAGCAACTCCCCTTACATTATGAAAGACAACACTGCCCACCAGGCTCAAGTGAGGAGCAGGAAGCGGAGGGCTCAGCATAAACATTTTGTGGGGACATACCTCCTAGGGCTTGTGGCCACTACAAGAGGGTAATTTTCTGTGGGAAAGCTTTGTTTCTGCATGCTGTTCATTAAATGCTGGAGGAAAGCAGAAAAATAGTGTTATATTTTCATGCAGTTAGTCTATTCACATGTACTCACTAGATTTGCACTGGCTTTTTTTATCCAAGTAGATGTCCCCACAATGACTGGTTGTCTCACTGAAACCATTCTCCTCCCCCTCAGTTCCCACACTGGTTTGAGGTAAGAATTCTGACACCCATTTAGAATGGTTTGGGTTGGAAGGGACCTTTAAAGGTCGTCTAGTGCACCTCCCTTGCAACAAGCAGGGACATCTTCAACTAGATCAGGTTGCTCAGAGTCCCGTCCACCTTGGTCTTGAATGTTTCCAGAGATGGGGCATCTACCACTGTTCTGGGCAACCTGGGCCAGTGTTTCACCACCCTCAGTGTAAAAAATTTCCTCTCTTTAAGTTTAAAATTATTATGCCTTGTCCTGTCACTACAGGCCCTATTAAAAAGTCTGTCCCCATCTTTCTTACAAGCTCCCTTTAAGTGTGGAAAGGCCGCACTAAGGTCTCCTTGGAGCCCTCTCTTCCCCGCGCTAAACAACCCCAATTTAAATCAATTCCAGTGAACAGATACCAAATAAGAGGAAAAAGGAAGGGATGAAAGCACACCAAAAAAAAGACTTCAAATAACACACAGGAACTAACACAGGGGACCTCTGATACCAGGCTGGACCTGATCATTGAGATAAGCAACAAAACCAGTACATTTACATTGGTGTGGCTAGCAATAAGGCAATACTGTGCTGTAAGAATTTTTGGAGTATACAGAAATCATCGACCATCAATTCCTACACAGTTAACAGAACTTTTTATCATCTGAGATGTTTGCATAGCATTGAGATGCAATAAATCCACCTCTAAAGAAAGTGATCACATGTATATATATATATAAGTTTAGTAGTCATAAGAGATCGAAGTTTTCTATTTTTTGGAGTTGAAACCACTATAAAACCTGAGAGATGACAACTGAGGGTGTTATATTAAACGTCTATTACAGGAAATTGTTTGTAATTTCAGGCAAAGAAAGATGAGAATGTACAAGCCAACCTTCTCATGGTAAAAGGCTGTGGGCTTTTTAAAGAACTACCAGGAATCCTCAGTGGAGGATACGGTATAGTTGACATACCTTGAGTTTCCAGAGTAAGGGAAGGCAACGGCACAAGCCACTTCATCAAAGCTGACTTGTAACTGTCTGGTTTGTCCAGGCAGAAGTCCATGCAGTGAGTGCTTTTCCATTTGTCTCACTGAATCCATCCTCCTACCCTAAAGAAATGAGCCAAAAATAATAGACTGTTTAGAGAAGCTGCATATATTATAGACAGTAAAATTACCAAAAATTTGAATCCTTTCTTTACGTATCATGCTACCTCTGATTGCAGCTCCTTTAAAGACAACAAAGATATAAAATACTGGCCTATTTAGTGAAAAAAAGAAGGCAGCTAAAACATTCAGGGAAAAGCCAGTGAGTTGTTGAACACCACCCTGACAGCTTGCCTACAAACAGCAGCAGGTGACCTTCCCCAAATAACCCCAGTCAGGCGGCAACTGCCCTAGATGCAGAAATCTGGTATATTATGCTGGTAAATCGGGAATGTCTCCATCCCAGCCTATGGTGTCAGACTGTCAGGAGACAAGACGAGCAGAACTGTATCCTGTGGCCAGCTGAAGCAGAGAGGAACCTCAATATGGAGATTATTGAGATGAAACATTATTTAGAAGATTGGCACATTTTCTTTTTTTTTTTTTTTTTCTATCCAGGGACTCCAGCCTGGCCCACAGTGCTTGCAGAGGGTATTTAAGATCTTATTTCCCCTTCCTTCTAAACAAATCTTCCCATGGCAAGTCCCAAAACACATGATACACTATACTCTGCTGAACCCTTCAGCTGTAAAAGACGACTTCCACTGAATTCCTCTACTGCACCTCCGGAGTGTCCTTACAGCTATTGCCATTTCTCAACAGGCTGCTTTAGCTTTCTTTAAAAATCCTGTCAAAGGCTAATGACGACAAATTCACCGTTCTGCTCCTGCTGCTCTCAAAAAGCCTTTTTGGAGTTCTAGTTTAGAGAGAACACATGCGGGCCTTGGAGTGGAAAAGGGTGGGCAGTAGGCAATCAACTTCGATACAGAAAATGACCCTCTGCTGGGGCTATAATTTATTGACATGTCTTTGACTAACAGGTCTAATGGCACAAAGTTATATCCAGTTCTTCCCGCACAGCTCTTCCCACCCATTGCACCTATTAACCAGAAAGCCTTCTAAATGTTATCTAGTAGCAAGAATTAAGCAGTTGTGTTCTGCAGATCATGTTCCTTAGCTCACTCTTTCATTTCCTCTTATTCAACATTATCACATTACGTTCCCTCTTCTTATGTGCTTTTCCTCTTCACAAAGCTCTTTAAACAGCTGCAAAGGGGGAGGGACCACTATGCTCATGAAAACTCCACTTTGCAGAATGCTTCTGCCAGGTCCTACTGTCTGTCTCTTTCCAGGCATTTAATACCTTCAAGATTTTGGTTTGCTTTTACACGTCTGACTTGTGCATCCCTGACAACAGAGCCTACTGCCAGCTGTCTTAATTGAGGAAGAGTAATCCAGCTCTTCTTGTTATTGCCATGAGGAATATGTACACCCTCCTTCTCTTTGTAATGGGCTCCTTTTATCTGAACGGTAAGTGATCTTTTCTTTCAGATACAGTTTGTGGAAGAGCAATAGCTTTCGGGGCTAGGAAGTAGGACTCTGATATAAACTCTGAGATGATTTCTAACTGTCACCTCAGTAGGTTGCAGACTTTAAGAAGATGCACGGAATTGCTTAATTTAGTGTTGTTTCTGGTTTGTTTGGTATCAGCAAATCCACTACGATGCATATGGACAGGCAGTAAGTTAAACATAAAATGACAGAATGGTAGGAGATGACAATCACTAAATATATCCCTTTAGATGCTCCCGGGATTATCTGTGCTGGGAAAAGCAGGTATTGTGCTGAGAGTGAAAAAATAAAAAACGAACCATGACATGAACAATAAATAAGACAGATCTCATCTCTCTACAATTATTTGCTCAAGTTCATAGATTTTGCAAAGTTCATACTTTCTAATTGTTTGATTAGTATGTAAATAGTTTAAATTAAGTTGCAATATGTAAACAGATGCTAAAACCAACCAAACATACATAAGAACATTTTCTGTAGTCCACCAGGATTTCTTGCATACATTTTAGCCAACAGGCACAACCCGACAGTAGCATGAAATACATGAAATAATGCATTTATCACAGGAGCTTCTTCCACAGAGACTCCACTGAAGTGTTCGAGTGAAACAGGCTGAAATTGAACAGAGACAAAAATCACATCTTTCCCGTAATTACCTATTCATCTTACGGCTGTTTTGTTTCTTCAGTCACTGAAATGCAACTTTAGAAAACATCTGCTTTGTAACAAATGAAGACTGAGGGCCTACTTTAGATTCTTAGATTATACACTTTTAAATCCACTTGTATTTGTTTTTTATTTGTATTAATTGCAGTGTAGAAATTAAAAGTCTTTAAAATACAGTAAATTCACCAATACTTCCATCGGAACAACAGGAGTTCCAAATTAGCAGGCATTGTTCTAAGAGGTTATATAAATGCTTTTACTCAAGAGTATGCTGAGAAGTAACAACATGACAAAGTAATTTCAGAGAAGATAATGGGATTGTCTTCTTGCTGCCTCTCGCTTGCTCTTTACTAATTACAGATGGGAATTTGGTATGTCACTATCATCCACATAAGTTATTTGTGTGAGAGGAAAGAACAAAAATGGCATATATTATTTCTAAACAAATGCTATTTCAACATTTATTAAAATAACTGAAGTCAGGGAAACAGATGAAACACGCCTTACGTTAAATTTTGCGATTTAGGCAGTGATAACAGTGCGCTTGCCTGTATTTGTCAACATTGCTCCTTATTCTGTTCTGTGGAAATCACTCCTACATATTTGTCATTACTCTGAAAACGAACAACACAACACAGGATGACTAGTTATTTCTTTTTATATAATTAAATTAGACCATGTAAAAGGGAAAGTTTGCACCAGCGACTGAATGAAGTCTGTGGTTTTGGTTTTTCTGCTGTGAAACTGGAAGCACGCTGATGCAATTGCTTTTAATGGTCATACTCCTGCAGAGAAAACAAACTTGCTGCAGAACATGTACTGCCAGTTACGTGGCAATTTGCTCTCCTTGGCATGGAGCAGATGTGCAGCGTGTTCAGTGAAGCTAAAACAATTCCCCTAGCTCAGGATCCACCCCAAGGTGTTTTCTCCATTACTGCTTTCAGTCCACAAAAATACTCCACCCCCAAAATAGGATTGCTTCATTATTCTCGCTAAAATCATTTGTCTAAAAGCATCATTTGTCTAAAAGTGCACCCTCTGTAACATTTCTGGTGATTACTGCTATTTGGAAAAAGAACAGTTTGCGAGGGAAACTGTGCACTTGAATTTCTTCCAACTCCGAGAGGAAAAAGAGGAGTTTCAAATGCACAGCTACTGACATCATGAAATGCAAATGCAGGTGAACTTGAATGCCTGGTAATTTTGTTCTCATTAGGTGCCATCTGGTTACTATGTAGACTGGTAATGGAAAATAGATTATAAAAATTATAAAAGAATCACTCATTTTGACATGTTATTTACAGAGAGATTGGATTTAGCAACCTTTAAGGCAGTGCACTGCTGACATCTACTGGTATTCGATACAGGCATCTGAGAGGAGAGAGCAGCCCCTTCCATCTTTATTTCTTATTATTAGGTTATTTAAAGGTTGGGATGGGATGGTAATTTTATGAAGAATTAATCATTACAGGAACCCCTTCCTTAAGAACAGAGAACCTTTATTAAAGGGCTTCATTATTTAACAAATCAGTTTTTATAATTAAGTCGTGCCTTGTCATTCATCTGCATAAAGTTTATCGACAGCGTCAATACTTAGAAATCCGAGCTGTTCTCATCAGACATGCAGACCCCATAGGACATTTTAATTCGCAGACCAGATGACTATGATTGCTAAACCCAAGTTTCAGAGAACAGCACTATCACAAATTCAGAATGAGATTTCTGCAAATACTCTGCAGTTTCTACTTCTGTTCAGCGAATACTCCATATGCTAGAACATTTACAGAAAAAGATGGCAACACTGTGAAAACATATTTAACAATCCAGACAAGAATTCACTGTCTTTGCTAGCAGCATTCGGTGACTGCTATATGAAACAAACCAAATGATGATCCATTTACATTTGAATTACAGCCATCTGCTTTTGTCACTTCTATATGCAACACCAGGAATGTTTGTTTAAAAAAAACAACCCACAAACAAACAACAACAAAAAACAACCCCACAAACCCCAAACTTTAGCTACCACAAGGCTTCTCATCTATTCTTACAAACAGAATTATTTCAGCCCCATTTTCTTCATGGTATCAAGTTTAGCTCTATCTTGACTGCAATACACAAGAAAAAACTCCGGAGCTTAGCAAGGATCACCATAGCTCTAGCCTGATAAGCCTTTAATTAGGTAGGCTTACATTGAGAATAAATGTAATATTAAAATATCATACGGTACTAGGGCTTTTATAATGACTTGCAGGGGGGTACAAAGCAAGTGTCAATCAAAAAACAAACCAAGCCAACAAACACAGACGTATCCATCCAAATTTGTTTTCCCAAATGGCTTGGGAGGTGCTTGAGAAGCCTATTCTGAAGAGGAATGTTATGGTTAAGTATATGTGGTAAAATTTGTGCTACCAATGCCATAGCACATGCTGGTCTTAAAAGAATTAAAACAAGCCTGGTGTTTATCTCAACCTTTCCCCGGAGCTCGAGTAAAAGCTGTTCCTAGATATGAAAAATCTGTTCAATGATGTTTCCTTTTATGTCTCTCCACTTTCTCACTGGATCAGAAACAAGAAGTTCTTATAGTATTTTTTTAATCTGAGTGGAATTCAGAAGTACCAAGTTTCAAGAGAGACTAGTTCCCCCAAGCACCTTACAGCCCAGTTCACATGGAAACTAGGCGCCTTCTAGAAATGCACACAAACTTTGGCTGTTCATGTGGTTCTGGCCTTTTGATGTCTGCCTTTCTCTGGACCTCATGGGTATGCCACAACACTAAAAAAAAAAAGTACCATAATTTTTAAGGACACTACCCTCATTTCTGCAATTTCTAGGGTTGTGTTATGTGCCCTTTCCTATGGAAGAATCGCTCTATCAATTGGACTAGAATCTGTTTTCATTAACGCCCATGTCCCTCACTGTCAGCCATATAACACAACACAGAATTAGTCAACATACAGCAGAATCTCTCTGGGTCAACTCTATTGGCAGGATGTCACCAGGATTTTAGTAATTGGTATTATTATGTGGTCAATAGTGGTTTGAAAAGTCCACCAGAATGGCTTTTAAAAGCACATGCAAGAACATGGGAACAGACGCAGTTACCTCTGGGGTTGTGCTCCATGGAGAATGTTCAGGCTTGTTTGATAATATCCTGCAGATACTATTTTTTGCAGTCACTGAGCTCCAGCTTTAGCAATCTAAGATTTACAGTATTTGTGCTAGTCCATAAATCAGGCTTTGTTTCCATGTAAAATAAGGCTTATATATTGCCTTGGGTTTTCAAATTAAATCATTTTGAAACAGAAACATCAGTAGCTGCCAAAGAGCTCTCAATCATAAAAAACCCCTTATGACTCCTGAAGCTCATCCTCTGGTTTTCCCTACACAACACAGAGTTTTCCAATTTGTACGTGTGCCTGCAACTCTGTCTCCTACGACACTAAAGAGAGAAGTCACAGCCAGACTCCCTGCATTTGGACCATTTAAATGTTCTTTCTGTGTTATTAAGAGGGTGGTTGCTCCCAGCTTCTATTTCTGAATGTACGCCCAAAAGTATCTATCAATTTGAGCTTCACATTTTGCTGTGAAAAAACCCAAAGGGTTTGATCCATGCTTTGTGAAAGACAGTCAGCTTCAGCAGAACAGATACTGGTGCATGCACCGTATCCTTCTGTTCATGCAAGCTTAAAGCCCTTAGAAAATCAAACGCCCTCATTATTTAATGAAGACAACCTGATGCACAGAAATTCTGTGATCACTACATCACGTCACTTGGTCTCCCTTCTATAATCCTGTTACGTGATGTCTTACAGGAAGCACCGCAGCAGATGCTGAAGAAAAGCTAATGAACCACCTACTGAGTCCTGACAGGTACAATAAGTTAATTCGACCAGCTGTCAACTCATCCCAGTTGGTATCTATAGAACTGCAGGTTATCCTGGCACAGCTCATCAGTGTGGTAAGTTCAAATTAGGCTATGCCTCTTAATTCATTACTACCTGCACAGCATTTTAAGTTATACTGGTATTACTATGTCCCTATTATTTTCTAGTTTACATAATAATACTTAGTAGGCAGGGCCCAGACATGCTATTTACTGCTTTTCTACTTCGGAGTGCAGCTACAATACCGAGATCAATCTACGCAATAAAAGACAGCGGCCAGATCTTCATGCAATAAAATTCTATTGATCAAAAAATCAAAATCATTCCACTGATTTCAGTAGAGCTACAGTAAGTTACACCAGGTCAGGATCTATCCTGGACTGTGTGCACCATCTTCTAAACCATCTTCTGCTGCTTGCATCAAAGAAATGTGGTTGAATAGCCTGGAGACAAGCTACAAAGCCTGCTCAAAATCTCATGGTACATCAGGCACATCAGCAAAGAATAGTGAAATATTGTAAAGAAAAAGACACGTTAGTTCCAGCTGGAATAGTTTAACATGGTTAAACCAAACCTCATGTAAGCAACTCCTCATATTCAATAAAAACTATTTCAGTGGGTCTGAAAGACATGTTCACTCACAAGGTTAGCATGTGGTTAACAGTTCTTCCAAGGTACAAATACACACATCAATGCCGAGGGAGGTTTAGCATTAACTGCAGTGGGAAGAAGATCCAGTACATAAGCGGGAATAATTTCCTGAATGGGGCCTTCGCTCTGCTGCTTTCTTCCTGGATGAAAAGAGGATGCAGGTGACTGCCTCCCTGCCACAACTGCTCTAGGGGCCAGCGACTGGACTGCTGCAAACTTTAAGAGACCTACATAATTTACATTCTGACATTCAGGAGGAAAAGAGAGACACACTGATGGAACATAAGGGAAACTGTACAAACAGATGAGCTTTCATACACATGCACAGGCTGATTTATACAGAATATACTGTCATGTATACCACATGACTTTTGGACAAGTGCTCCCTCTCTCCTGGAGAATTCCACCCGGCGCAGCCATGCCTCCTCACACGGCGCACTGCCACCACGAGCACAGCACCCTCCCACATTGCAAATTCTGGGCATAAAAAGCAGGGTTTCTTGTCCCCACAGGCCCCAGCAATCAACAACCTAGACAGAGCAGACGAATAGACAATGCTCAAGAATGGCACAGCTCAGTCCCTATCCATCTATATCCTCACCTTTCAAGTGGAAAGCAAAATTAGCCATCTTATAGGCTCTAACCATCTTGTCTAACCATCTAAGCATCCTCATGGTCAGAGAATTAACTTGTTTTCCCGCAGAAGTCCCCCTGAGTCTTCGACCTCCTTAGAGTCCCAGCAACACGGATCGGCTACAGAGAGACTTCTCTTGCAATACACTACACTAAATCATGCTGCACAGTTGGAAATATCCTCAAAAGCCCACTGAATAAATCTTATTACTGCAATAAAGCGAAATACTTCAGAGGACAACTATTCTCTCTCTCTTCTCCCTGCAGAATGAACGGGAGCAGATCATGACTACAAATGTTTGGGTGAACCAGGTAAGCAAACCCACAGAGGCATGCTCTTGCAAACCACAAATGCGACTGCTTTCACTCCATCACAGTGATTGTGTTGTTAGTGCTGGTCTGGATACTCCCATGACTACTGTACAATTCTTCTCTTAGGAGTGGATTGATTATCGTTTGGCTTGGAAGCCCTCTGACTATGAAGGAATAAATAAGCTGAGAATACCTGCAAAACACATCTGGTTGCCAGACATTGTGCTTTACAATAAGTAAGTAAAACTTCTGTAGTTTATGCAGACAGTGAACAAAATTTTAACTGTATATCAAGAAATAAGCATCAGAACTGATGACGTAGGTCTGATAAAATTCTAAAAATCAATTTTGTAATTTTAGCCAGTAACAAGTGACTGGGGTACTGGCCTCAAAGAAAATTTTAGAAAAATCAAGGCTCTGGTTGAAGACATTCCAGCAGACCTGGAGCTTGTCTGCCGCGTGAACTCTTAGAACACCAGAGGATCTGTGACAAGGCTCACAACTGAGCCACAGATCTATACCAAACTAGACTATACAGAAAGCACCAACTGTAGGTACAAATTCAGCCATACACTAGTCATGTTTGCAAGAAGACAATATATCTGGAATTCCATCAAAAATCTCAGGTTCTGAGCTACATTTTTGTCTCCTACTTCTTCTTCCCCCCCCAACTTCCACCACAGACTCCAGGACATAAATCTGTTAGAAAGTTTACATGTACCAGAACTCCATGAGTTAAGATTAATTTACAAAACCAAATTACATTCTATTTTAACAAAGCATTAAAAATAAATTATAAGAATACATAATAAATTGGTCATCATTTGACCCTGTTGCTTTACAGTACTGAGAAAAATAAAAGCTTGCTGCCTGACCATACTTTAGTTCTTCTTTCAAACAAACAGCTGTCAGTTTTGTTTTGCTTTGCTAAGTGTCTAGCAAAGCCTTGAAGTGGATGATATCAAGTCTTTGGGAAAAAAAAAATCAAAACTTAAAATATACTTTCATGATACTTTGCAAAGCAATGAATTCACAAACACATTATAGTTTTTGAACATATACAGATGGGAAACCTAGGACACTTATATATATCTGAGTTAAGTCCCTAGAAACCTACTGCTGGAAATCAGATTTGAGAAATACTTAAAACTATTGTATTACTCACAAAATAATTCAGCCAGTGGATTAGGATGTACTCTGCCTGGTCAAATCTTGTTCTGGTAAATTGTGCCCTCGTCATCTGCTTCTTCCTTCCTTACTCCCCAGATGATACTATTTAATGGACTGTAAGAATGGAAAGAAACAGTTTTAAAATGCTTCTTAAACGCAAGGGAGCAAGCAGCTTTTACACTCACCATTTTGGATTTTTACATTAGTACAAAGCTTCAAATTAAAATTGGAGATAAAGGACAACCCCCTGTAACCTTCTGCTGCTTAAGCTTCTGCATCTGGTTGTTTCACTGTCCACATGAGTTAGCTACAAGGGGCTCAGCTCAGTGCCAGGTAACAGGGTTTGCAAGGTGAGGCCTTTCCAGAGCCAAATGTAACTGAGCTGGAGAGAAGCTATGCACGTGCCAAGCCTCGCATACTTGTAGCACTTCCCTGCTTAGAAAAAGAAAAAAAAAAAAAATCAATCTTAGTGCTGAAATACCTCTATTTTCCACGATGTCCTGTCAACAAACAATTCATTAGACTTCTTATTAACTCTTAAGGTGCACAAATAAAGAGGTGCTGCTTAACCATAGTCAGTTGAACTTCATTCGTTTACACTTGGAGTGAATTTGGTCTTATATTTTTGCAGTTAACATACTGTCTTTAGGTTATGTGCACTTCTCTACATAATATTTATCAAAAGGAATGTATATGGGATGTCCAGGCTGCTCTTTGCAGTCTAACCAAGTGGCTAACCCAGTTTTTAATAAAAGTGATTGATAGACAGAGGAACAAACTCCTGAGTTTCCTCATCCATCAAGAAAGACAGTCACTAATTGTTGCTCCTTCTTACTGTTACAGTTGCCTTTGGTAGCCTGACTGGCTGGGTTTGAAAGGTGTTGCATAGCACACTTGAGAAAATGCAGTGAATACGCTCAGAAACACTAAATTTCAATAATATTTATCAGCAATTGATCACACTTCTACCTCAGGATACTTCATAGGTTAAACAGCCCTAAATTGTTTGCCCAGAAACATTGCACAGGAGAAGGTATTGACAGACAATGATCTCCTCCCTCAATTAAAGGGCCCATCATAACATAGAAGAGTCTCCTGGTGGAAGGCTGGCACTTAGAGGAGATATAAAGCCAAGATTATTTGTGGGCACTAAGAACATTGTGGTTTGTCTATTCTGGTTTTGTATAATAATAAGTAAACATTAACTGGAGTGATGCAATATGTTATAAACCAAATAATTACATTTCCTCTGCCTATACTCTCCTGACATTTCTAACTAACACTGCTCATCATTATTTCCCCGTCCAAGTGGTTTAGGAGTGTTGCTGTGTGCTCTTAGCAGTGGCTGTGTTCCAAATCAAAGGTACCTCCATTTTCATGCCGGCTGATTTCGTTTTTACTCAGCCTTCAGAGAGGTAGTAAGCCTTAATTACATTAACAAACATTTACAAAACACTTTTGAGTTCTTTGGATGAAACAGAGATGCATATTTATCATGTAATAATAATTTTATAAAAAGTTTTATAAGTATTGGACCAAAAATCAATTATCTGATTAGGAGAAATGCATACATTAATCTCCCTGTCAAGTTATAGCTGCCTACAACATAGACTTCAAAATAAAAATATTACTAAGCTTTGACTCTAGAAATAACTGAGGCCCACAAGCCCAAGAATATCAGAGCTCTTCTGTTTTGAATTGTTCTTCCTCTTAATTTTTTATGATCTTCTCTCCTTTTTCTTTCCTCGTTTCCTTAGTGCGGACGGCACATATGAAGTTTCACTATACACAAACGCAATTGTAAAGAATAACGGCAGCATTCTCTGGTTGCCGCCAGCCATTTACAAGAGTGCCTGCAAGATTGAAGTTAAGCATTTCCCATTTGATCAACAAAACTGCACGCTGAAGTTCCGGTCTTGGACATACGATCACACAGAAATTGATATGGTGCTTAAAACTTCCACGGCAAGCATGGATGACTTTACACCAAGTGGAGAGTGGGACATTGTAGCACTCCCAGGAAGAAGGACTGTAAACCCTTTGGACCCTAATTATGTCGATGTGACATACGACTTCATTATTAAAAGGAAACCTCTTTTTTACACCATCAATCTTATCATTCCCTGTGTACTAATTACATCCTTAGCCATCCTGGTGTTCTACTTGCCTTCAGACTGTGGTGAAAAAATGACCCTATGTATATCTGTGTTGCTTGCCTTGACTGTGTTCTTGCTGCTGATCTCCAAAATTGTCCCTCCAACATCTCTAGATGTTCCACTGATTGGGAAGTATCTCATGTTTACAATGGTACTAGTGACTTTCTCGATAGTTACCAGTGTCTGTGTACTCAATGTCCACCACAGATCTCCGAGTACTCACACTATGCCCCCTTGGGTAAAGCTGGTTTTCCTTGAAAGACTCCCAGCCTATCTGTTCATGAAGCGTCCAGAAAATAATTCTCCACGGCAAAAGCTGTGCAACTGCAAAAAGACAAAAGCAGAAAATCCTTGTATGGAACCAGCTGACTTCTACAAGAACTCTACCTATTTTTTGAATACAGCTTCTGCCAAAAAATATGATACGAAAATCACTGAGACTCTTGACAATGTCAGCAGTCATCGAGATTTTAGGTTAAGAACAGGCACGAAATTTTCTCCTGAAGTCCAAGAGGCAATTGATGGAGTCAGTTTTATAGCAGAGCACATGAGAAGTGATGACAATGACCAGAGTGTAAGTAAAAATGAGAAACCATCCCAGTCATTCCAAACTCCATCCCCTGTCCTCCATAACACACTGTTCTTCAGAAAGGCAATGTGAATTCCCTAGCTATTCTGAAGTTTTTAGAGCGATCCTAGCTTATAAGAGGAAATAATTTTTGCCATTAAAAGAATATAATGAATAGCAATTTGGTAAAATGCCAATATTCTCCTGTAAAGTAACATGGCTATTTCTACAAAGAGAGAATGCTGATTGCCCTGTAAATCATCAAACACCCTTGGAAAAGCTGTGTTGTCACATTCAAGTAGTGTTTGGCAGGGGAAAAAATAATATTCAGTTCCAGATCAGAATGGTTTTCCTCATTGTACTGAGTAAAAAGGTGACTCAACCCATAACCAGGCCATGTTTACCAGAAAGGATTTACCTGCAGCTCAAGCATGTATTTACTTAACTGGCCATAGAAGGAGGATTTAATAAAATTGGTAAAATGCCTTTGCAAATCCTCTCTGTGGGCTAAGATCTCTATCCATAATTGAGCAAGGCGTGCTGATCTTTATGTTGCTCTGTTGTAGCAAACACAATGGCTAGGATTGAAATCCTAATGCCAGCAGAGCTGACGCTTCTTTCATTTGAGTTAAATCAGAAGTACTTTATCCAGGATGCGTTTAAGCAGTGCTGCTGCTGCCCTATTCACATGCCCTACTTATGTCTAGTAGCCAGTACACTGAGGCTGATACAAGTACTCTGTGAGCAATGCTTGGAAAAACTCAGATGGTTCAGAGTTTTGTTCAGACAAACACCCAGGGGTGGGAAAAATCATCCTCATACCTACCAGTGTCCTCTCTCTGACCCAGACCCCAGTCACACTCCAGGTTCTATGTTTCTGCTGTACTCTCCCTCCCTCAGCCAAGCAGATTAAATCAAGTCTGGTTTCTGATCTTGCAGAAGTCCCTTGAGGAGCATGGCGCTGAGTAGTTCATGTTTTCTGTTAACTGAAATTACTGTCAATATAAATAAAGAGGATCAGCTATTAACATTAGACATGAGCTTGTAAACACTGAAACTGACTGAACAGAAGCAGACTTCACAGAGCAGAGAAAAAGCCTCCTAATAGCTTAAAAATTCTTTCAAGAGTGTGTCGCATACTAACGGATACACAAAGCCTCCACTCGATATTAAGAAAATTTTCAAGGGTATTTTATACATGAAAAATTAATTGAATGGTTTTCACACAGGGTCGTCTGATATTACATTTGACTTTTCTAGTTTCCTAATTTTTATCTCTGCTTTCTTCCTCCATTATCATGGTCTGATAACAACTATTCATCTACATTTACCATGGTCTGATTTCAGAAGCACGTAATAGTTCCCATCAGGAGCAGTGGAAACTAAAAGTGTGCACTGAAGGAAAAATATGTAATGTTCTAATATAAAACATGAGATAATTGACAAGCATGGTAAAGTCATTGAGGTGAGGATGTCCTATGTGTAACTTGAATCAAAAGAGAGGAAAAAATAATCATTCCTGAGGTGCAGTTTTAGAACAGAATCTAAAGCTAGTGTCATGGCTTTCACAAACAACATATGCAGGGCAGAAAGGGATTTTAATAAAAGCAGTGGTGTTAGTATGCATTAAAACTGTTGATTAAGATGACTGCTGATAAGAAAAGAATTCTGAAGCTAACCTTGTTTAACAGCAATGAACACCATCTATTTTTGTCCACTGAGATTAATAGCATCTGCAACCTAAAATTAAAGAAAAAAAAAGATCCTTAATTGGATTATATTGCGGGTCCTTCCGGACTGGCTTCCACCAGGCGGCCATGCTCAGTACTTGATGCATCCAAGACAGCTAAGAAATATTTACACTATTTTTCTCCACTGCCCAGAACGGTTGCAGGAGAAAAATCCCTTCCTATGCCTAAAGTCAGTTTATTCCCTGAACCTTAACATTTGTTTCCTTTTCATAAACAAAAACTCAGTATTAGCAAGAGGAAGAGTAAAAGAATATGACAAATTACTAATGTC
Source organism: Pampusana beccarii (assembly GCA_013399365.1). Taxonomy (NCBI): domain Eukaryota; kingdom Metazoa; phylum Chordata; class Aves; order Columbiformes; family Columbidae; genus Pampusana; species Pampusana beccarii. Next base: position 462,366 of record VWYH01004461.1, on the reverse strand, counting down.
TTTAATTGGCTTTTTCTTCCAGGTCATTGAAGATTGGAAGTATGTTGCCATGGTAGTGGACAGACTGTTTCTCTGGATATTCGTCCTTGTTTGCGTCCTGGGGACCGTTGGATTATTTCTGCAGCCACTTTTTCAAAACCACACTGCTGCCATGAACCCTTAGTTGTCATTTTAAACTGCCAGTACTTACACAGATGTTGGGTCTCAGTCTGCTGTCAGCTAAATCCACAGAGATGCCAGCTGAGTTGCTCTTACATCAAATTTAGAGTAGGGAAATGGAAAGTAGAACTTTACTTATTGTGGTAGGGAAACAAACAGACAAAACAAACAGAAAACTACTATTTTTTCCAATGAGTTCAGTACTTTTGGTGACATCTTGGCCCTTTTTTCAATTATTTGAAGTCTGAAAATTACAGAGAAAGCCATTGTGGCTCACAAGAATTATTCTTTAAAAAGCGTTTTAAATACATTGTCTCAGGAAGGACATTTTCTTTCCTTAGAATACCGCAATTTCCCTATTACAAAGAAATTATTGCGATGACATTTATTTCCTTCCAAAAAATCAAAACTATTTGTGTCTGACATATAAAGAGCTTTACAGGTGGAATCACCGTTTAGCTGTTTGAGTATGATATTTAAAACTGAACTGAGAAACAGAGATATACTTCTGAGGTAACCACTAAGAGGTTTCTCACCTTGCCATCTCTGATAGCTGATTCATCAACAGAGGCCAAATCAATATACGGTAAACAAACATTTATATACTCTGTTCAATGATTAAATACAAATAAAATGTAAAGTTTTCCTTTACATAGATTCAGTTCTGAAATGTTCCTGCAACTGTAACAGCTCATGCAACTTGGGTTTATTTTCATGAATCTAAGAGCACAGGAAAGCATCTTGAGAAGAAAACTGTGAAAGGCAGCTAGAATGAGGAGAAAACACCTGAGAACAAACAGACCTGCATATTTTGCTGGAGAGATTTTAATGCAGATTTAAGCATAATCCTCAACAAATTAGCTAGGAAAGCACATAATGCATGTACAGTCTTCCAAGTCTTTGGCAAAGGACAGATCAAGGCCCTAGACTCCTGTCACAGGACAATCCCGTCACACTTTGTTCCGGGTAGCTTGTAACCTGCAAAAAGCTAAGTGAGCTTCTGGTATTTTTCAAGCTAAACCAACCTCAGCTTTTCCTTGGGGTGTTGTCACAACACTTAACAGTTTTACCACTATCGATAGGTACAACTCACTGGTGAACAAACTGTTAAAATCCACTACTGTTTGTGAAGCAGATTGGAGGCTCACCTGTTCCAGGGGAAAATCAGCTGACACCTAAACCTGTGGTCTGCAACACCACCACAAAGGAAGACAGCTCCAGCTTTATTTGCTCTCATCAAAACTGAGTTGTATCTCTACCTAGATCACCATTCCCAGCCAGCTACAGGTAACTACCTAGATTTAGACGTGCCAAAACAGCTACCCCAACACCTTTCCAATCATTCAGAGCAACTCCGGGACCTTTGCCAGTTCCTGTGTTAGCTCCATCCCCTGCCCATCCACTGAACTCCCCAATACTGCTGCCACATCCCCCCGCCCCACACACCCCTGGGTGCTGCAGCACTGCCTGGTGCCTGGGTCAAATGCTAGAAGAAGGAATGGTTATAATACTGTCAGCCTCCCTTCTATTCCCCTTCCTCTAACCCTAACCCTAACTGTGTCCATCACTGGAGACAGGCAAGAAGGTGAGGGGTGACCGTGGGACAGCCCTATTAATGCAGGTGTGACCACAGAAGCTGCCACATCCTCCTCTCCCAGAAGGTGGCAATGCCAAACGTTAACTGTTCTGGACATTTCCCATGGTGATGGGTCATAAATGGGTCACACCTGCTTTCCCCACCTCAAATGTTGTCTTCTCCTTTTCAAACCCAGAGAGCAGAGCTATTTCTCTGCAGGCAACTGAAACAGCAGCTCTAAGGTGAGCTGGGGCAGCCCTGCGGGAGCAGAGGGATGCCTTCATCCATGCAGGGAGACGCTACTCTATGTTACGTTATATGCTGGGAGCTGCTGTAGCACAGAACATCGCAAGCACACGTGCACACACTGCACCAGCTGCTAAGCAGCTTTTTCCGCTTACAGAGACGCCAGAGGGAAGGCAGAGCAGCTGCCAGCGCTGCGCAGACAGTGCAAAGATGAAGCTCCTTTAAATCCCACAATAACCGTGAACAGTGAATCTGAAAGAGGCAGTACAGACTTAAACAATCTTTTGAGCTACTACATGCTCCTGCAGGGCAGAAGGGAGAGGGACTCACCCAGCCAAGCAACCAAGGATGCAGCAAGTCAGCCACAGACCCTGCGGTCCACCCGACCAACACCGGACCCATGCAGAGCAGAGACCCCTCTCTCTGCTCTAGTCACCAACAGCACTTTTGGGTCCGTCTCACTCTCACCCTCCCACCAGCCATTACTCCTCTCCTCAGTCCCTTTTACATATCCTGCCCCTTGCTGCCTGAATGCAATGGAAACAAGGCCTCCAGCACTGTCTCACAGCTGGCCTTACCTTACGAACGGTAATGACCGATAACACTTGGCTCCCTAACAGCAGCCTTCAGCTGAATTACCCCCAGCGCAGACAAAAGTTTTAGAAAGGGTTTGGCAGCTCAGTGCGCAGCTAATACAGAGCACAGGCAGATGGAGGCCTCAGACTTGATAAACCCAGAAAAAGCTTTCAAAAGGTACATCCCTGGCCCTGGGGAGATCCCTGCAGAACTACAGCTCCTCATCTAGGAAATGGCGGGCCCTGTTGGTTTCCATACGCTGTGGCCACCTTATTTCTTTTTTAATCATGAGTGACGCAATACTCTTCCCTAGTTATGTTCTTGGAAACCACCACTGTATTTTTTTGAAGCGTCCAGAAATAACTCAATCCATAGCAAACTTCAGAATGGAAGATTTCACCCCAATTCCTAAAATTTAGAAAAATCTGAGCTCTTAAAACCGCGGTTTCAAAATGGGAAATGTTATTTTTGCCTAACCTTCAGCAGCTCCACCTACAGAATAGATAGAACTGTTCCCAGGTTAACTTGTCAAGGAATTGTAGGGTATTTTGCTTTATTTTTTCTGGCAAAAATTCAAAAATAAAAGATTTCTGGAGAAAAGGAAACATTAAAAATGTAATCTTTTAAGCTAATATTAATATGATACGGTCTCAGTTCATCAAACAAAATAGGCTTCAACGTTTCTACTTTTCAGGGTTCTTAAAGTAATGTTTGTCATTAAAAAAAAGAAGAAAAGCAGCCATTCAAAAATGTATTTTTCACTAAAACAGTTCTTTCAATGGCAACATGCAACCAGCCTTTGCTTCCCTACTAGTAAGGAAAAGCCTCTGTTGGCTCCATCACCATTCCCTACCATTACAAAACTCTTCAACCCTTACCAATCCTGTCTGCTGTCAGAACACACCGAAGTGCCAGCACCATCACAAGTAGGTACCATGTGAGTTTCTTTGGGACTGTTTCTGCACCTCTGCAGCCACAGCAAACAAGAAAGACCAGCAATGTTGGCTTTTTATAGAAGCATCATCAATACCCCAGACAAAGGTGGGAAAATATTATTTTCCTCATCACCTGGGTTGATTAAGACTTGATGGTAACAGATCTTAACAAAGCAAAACACCTCTAAAAGTGGCACATTTATTAAAAAGCAAAGGCTATATAGTTTGTTACTGCAGATCTTCTTGGGTAGATCAGCTTTCCCCTAACCATATAAATTCTTCTTATATGTAGTTCTGCAATGCAGTCATGGTGACGTGTTCTTATCACATCGCTTTCCCTAGCCATAAAAATAATCCTTCCACAAACCTGAGCTGATGTCACCAGGAGCTCCAGCATGTGATGTTAGAAACAAAATATCTGTGCATACAAACATCACTGAAAATTTCAGCAACTAGGCAAACTGAGCTAAAATACCTGTATCTCTTGATGCAATGGCTCTTTGCTGCCTCTGCAGATCAGATGTTTCCAAATTATTCAGGCTTAAGCACTGACTTTTGGGGAATATGTGTTATGATCCGATCTTTGAAGCTTTAGCTCATTTCTAGTTGAGACTGAAAAGAAACAAACAAAAATCTCAGTTATAATGCTGCTTATACATGGAAACCAAGAAGGCAAAAAGCAAAAACATCTAGTCTCAATGCCCTGGAAAAGCAAAAAAAAAGTATCCACAAAGGGTTAAGCTAAAAGACCAGGCAGCTGAGTTCTCTGGAAAAAAGAAATAAAATCAAATGGACAGTAAAGCCTATTTCCCCCAAGCTAATACAATTACAGAAATTATCATAAGAGCATGTGTCTGGGGATGGAATGAATGATGCTCTGAGACAGAGCAAACAGGACAAACAAGCTCTGTGCCAAGAGCAGCTGAACCCAGCCTGGTGCTCCCCTTCTCCCAGTGCCGCCTCTTAAGACAGCACAAAACGGGGTCATCGCTTCTCCTTCCCTAACGGCAGGGAGCGAAGCACCTACTGGGTGCAGCCTCCTGTCCCACAGGGCTTTCCTCTTGCAGTTTCCAAAAACAAGGCGGAATCCCACAGTTTTCACTCTCCGCTTCTCCCTCCCCACAGACTGCCCAGATGTGCGGAACAACCACAGCACGCCTGAGCCTTGCACCACCTGGCCCTTCAAGAGGGTGCAAAAACTGACATGTAACTTCACAAGGAAGCTGATGGGCACCTGGGGAACAAGCCACCTTGCAAATCACGATTTTGTGATTGAACTTTAAACACAACTCCCCATTCTCACCCATCTCCTTTCCCCTGAACAAGGTTTTATGGGATCAAGCTGGGATCCTATACTCTTATTCCCCTTCCCAAATTTCACCTTTCTAATCCATGAAAGCAGGAATGGTCCAAAGACAGTTATTCTCAAGAGTGTAGGTCAAGTTTGGTCTCCAAACTCAATCCCCTGGCTCTTGCTGGATCCCAGCTGCTGTGTATTTCACTCTGGGCTTAGACTCCTGGCAACAGTTATACACGCCTTTAATTACTCCTGGGAACAGCACATCATTTTTATATAGTCAAGCACCGAGCCCATGCGCTTGTAAGATGAGACACAGGCAGGAAAAAGCCTCAACCTTAACAGCATAATTGGAAATTCAGGTCCCATGATCTCAGTTCACCGCTGAATCAGGCATCCCTATTGTCAATATTCATTTTAGCACAATTCAATTATAAGATTTTTATTAATTAAACTCCTCCTAGTAGCTTGGCATGAGCTTCTGATAAAGAAGGATCCCGTAGAGCAGTTGACTGGAAAAATCTTTAGCATAGTCAGATTGCTGGGTTCATTTATGCACCAGTTTAAGGACTCTTGTCTATTATCCTTGCCAGAAGACTGCTCTTTGCCTACAATAACATCTGTTTTGCCTGCCATTTATTCGCTGTTGCCAATGCTCTGACAGCCTGAGCAGCTAGAAAGGGGGCAGCACAGCAAACCTAATGGGAGCTCACTGCGCAGAACTGCATTCGGGGTCCTGCCGGCTGCTGCTTCCAGGCGTTTCACGCATCGGAGGAGCGGAGCTCTCTGTACTTCTCATGCTCGCACAATCCTGGCAGCTACACTCGTCTACAACAGCCTCTGTTGACAGGCAGTAATTCCTAACACCATGGAGAGCACGCGCGCTCTCCTCCTAACTGCTGCTCTCTGCTTTCTCTGCCAAGGTGAGTGATCCTTAATTTGTTTATTCTTTATTGGTGAAGTGAGGGGGTCAAAAAGGTGAGCAGGAGATGGCTTTGGTGCAAATTATTTTTAAGAAGTGCTGAAGCTCACTCCAAACTAATGGATAAATTTACTGAATCCTAGTGTGGCTCTTTGTTAGACAGTTTGTTGTTGCTGTTTATTTATTTTTTTTAATTTCTCCTTGTAAAGTATTTAAGTAGTCCTGACTGAAGATTCCAAACAGGACACGCAAAGCTGTTTTAACATTAAAAAGAGAAAGCACCTTACATGTAAAGGTGTGGGTTTACACACTCTAGAAAAGACCACAAGAAAGTGACAATGTTAAACAGCTTTAAATATGTGCTGCAAACACTGCACATTCTCTCTGCAGAAATGGAAAGCACCGAAAATGTTTAAATAAAAAAACAGAAACAAACAAAAAAACCCCCACGACACATAAATGCACTTCTCTAGATCCAGCGGATGCTAGATTAATTAGAGTGCTGGTGACATGTAAAAGGCTGGCAATTTGGGACTGGCTGTAATTGAGAATCATTAAGATCTAGCTTTAAAATTATTCATCTGAAAGATCTAGAAGCATTTATTCTAGAAAATCTTAATCTGAGAGATATGAGATATCAATAAAAAAATAAGGGCAAGGCTAGCAGTTAAAAAGTGTGAAAGAAAGGTGTTTGTTTCTTAGTTAGGAAGTTGGGTTGAATGATTTCACTCATCTGAAAGGAAAATTGTTCTCCAAGTGAACAGGAGAAAGGGAGAGGGGAAAAAAAGAGAGAGGTTTTAGTTGAATACATTTTCACACGAGGGGGACCCTCTTGTCACAGGGAGAGGAGAGCTCTTAGATTAGAATGTAACTCCTGTTTTGTGAGACACTGCAGATCAGTCACCTGCAGACACTTCTGCCTCCCATCTCTTTCTCTACTGAAAAAAAAACAAAAACAAAATCTGTCTGGCAAAAAATAAATGTGTCCTTGAAAATACATCTAGATTCATATTTGTGTTTCAAAGGAACTGTAGAGTATGTTCAACAGTTCTGTGCCCTTGCCAAATTCAGTGTCTTCCATAAATGACAAAACAGGCCTTTTTTTTCTTTTCTTTTCAGTTGGAATGCTTGAGGAGGTGTCATCCAGAAGAGAGTTTAAGAGAGAGTAAAAGCTATTGGCTTTCAAATAGTGCCCAGCTGTTGGGATGGTTATTGCCTAGCTAGCTCCAAGAGTATAAAGGTAATTTGAAATCCAGGCTTTCACACCTCATCCCAAAACAGCTGAAAGACCTTGTTGTTTAAGAATTTCAGTTTGCAGCTTTTCTGTTGGCTGTAAGGTACCACGAGCAGCAGTTATCAGTTGCAAAATGGACAGCAGGATTACAATAAGAATTACTTAGAATAATAAATGGGCAATCAGCACATTTCTTTGAATATGCTCAAAAGTATTTGAATATAACGGTTAATCAATTTTGAATCCTTTTTTTCATATTTTAACAAGCAGGCTGTTATCATTCCTGTAACCATGCAATCACGACTCAGGCTAGAAAGCAGAGTTCTCATTTCCTAGGAATCCTCTTACTGCAAAACAGTCCAACAGCTTACGAGTGGCCTGGTCCATTGGCTTACACTTACAGCTCCACACCCCTGCAGTTTGACAGGTCTACGGGACTAGGTCTGCAAGGAAAAAGTGCTTTTGTACCTCCAGGTCTTCAGTAACTCCCTGAAACTATTTTCTGGAGCCATTTGCAGACATGTGAGAAAAACTCTGTCACAGTATTGCCTTTCATCGCTTTTCTTCACCCAGCCTAAGCAAATGCCAGTCACGACACACTACAACCCACTTACATGAAGCCTGGCCTTTCCCCACGCATCCCACGGATGCTAAGCAGTTCATACACAGCAAATCGGGCAGCAAAAGCAGCACCGGTCCCGCTCCAGCCAGGCCCCCCAGGTGCCGCTGCCCCACGGCCGCTCACCCACCGTGCCCTCCACAGGCTGCGGCGGCTCCGAGGCCGAGCACCGGCTCTACGCGGCCCTGTTCGAGAGCTACAACCAGTTCGTCCGTCCCGTCAAGAACATCTCGGACCCCGTCATCATCCAGTTCGAGGTGTCCATGTCCCAGCTGGTGAAGGTGGTGAGTACCCGCCCGCTGGGGCACCCACGGGTGATGGGGCGGCTAGTGCCTCTTCCGACACACTTCTGTTTTCCAGGATGAAGTCAACCAGATAATGGAAACCAACCTGTGGCTGAAGCACGTGAGTAGCGCCCAGTGACAGCAGCAACCCACCATCGCCAGGGCGGGCGGACGCAGCCCTCGGGGCCGAACAGCCGTCCGCCCAGCGAGGCGCCTGCGGGCTCCCGGAAGCACCGCGCTCGCCAAGCCAGCGCCAGGCCTCCCTCCCTCGGGGCAAAGCCGCGGCCCGGGGAGGCCCCACGGGCTCCAGCACCGGCCGCTCCGCGCTGCCCGGCGCGCTGCTGCCCCCCAGCGGCGCAAGGCGGAGCGGAGCGCTGACGGACGGCTCGCGCTCACCGGGCTGGCCCGGCCGGGCCCTGCAGGGGGCGCCTCCCGCCGCGGTACCGGAGCGGCCAGAACGGCGGCCCCGTCCCCGCTGATCCCTGCAGCGTTTAAACACGGGCCTGGCTCAGGGTGCGGATGCAGCTGCAGCCCACACCTTCCCACCGTTGGTAGCGCCGCTAAAGACGGCATTTTTGGTCTGAAAACCCCCAGACACGCTGCCTTGCTGGACACCCACAGGCAGAGGAAGCCAGTCAGCACTGAGGTCCCACTCAGCAGTGCCCGGTGCTGTTCAGCTCCCAGAAAGCGAGAAGAAACCTAAAACGTTGACTTCACTTATAAGGGTCTTGATGGATTAAAAATGCAATTACTCACTGTTGCAGTCAGCTTAATGCCCAACTTCATTCCCAGCATCAGCTTAATAGCCAACCTTGTTAGACTGGGGTTTAAGGAGCCCTAATGAACAACACTTACTGAACAGAGCAATGACACCTTGCAGCCCTTCCTGACCAGTCGTCTTTCACTCAATGGTCTCATCTAGCACCAGAGCCTTGTATAAATTTGTTTTTACCATCTCACACATACACAGCTTTTTGAGACCTATTATTAAAGCCCTGCACTCTCTGGCAAGAAAGTGTCGTATTCCCTCTTTCACCTTGTTGCAGCTACTGAGTAGACACTCCTGGGACGTGGAGTCACAGACGTCCAAGTCAAACCCAGACCAACAGCCCCACAATCTCCATGTGAATAAACACCAGACACATGCGTTTGTTAAAGAAACATCTGACCATTGTAGTATCCAAAATAAAACCGCCCTAGAAGTGATAGGAGAGCACTCTGAGTCTGTCTGCCCCACTGATTTTCAATTTCTTCACAAAGCTAACAGAGACTCATTTCTTCCCTAATTAGATCTGGAACGATTACAAGCTTCGGTGGAATCCAGCAGACTATGGAGGTGCTGAATTCATCCGAGTACCATCTGGTCAGATCTGGAAGCCAGATATTGTTTTATATAACAAGTAAGACCTGCACATTTATCTGCTTACTTCAGGAAGAAGGGGGGTGATGTTACTAGTTTTTAAAAAATGATGAGCAGGCTGAGTTAACTGACAAAACCTGCTTTTCAACACACCTGTCCCACATCTCCCTGCTACTGTACTCACCTCCGTGCCACCTATATCAGCACCACAGGGCAGGCCAAAGGGAACTTTGCTTTTCCCCTCACAAGCCCCAACTTTTGCAATAATTTTAATCACTGTCTACAAGAAGGTGGCAATAAATTCCCCTACACAGGAGAGTTTTTGTCTGCAAATTCTTTTTAGCAGTTAACTCAAAATTTGACACCTTTACAACAGTGTTAACATACAGAAGCAATAAGTAAAGTTTACTTAGGATGTCTGCTTCTGAGACTGTGAGGAGCCAAACTATAACTAATGGAGCCCTCTGCTATGCAGGGAATAGTTCTCAGTTACATGGGCTGAACTACAAAGATCCCAAACTTATGGCTACAGAACAACAGCAACAACTCCTTTTCTAACTGTGGCCTTAAGACTTTCAATTGACTTTTTAGTTTTACTTTTTCACATAAACAACTGAAGTTGCAGCAATGTAGCACTTAAAAACCCCTCACCAAACACACTCCTTATGCAAACAGGCACCCCAACCCTACTCCCTTTCCACAGTTACTACCTGCACTGTTCACAGGAGAGGTGAAAATACCAGCACTGCAAGTATTCTCTCATCAGCCCTTGGGTTCTGATGCGCTTGATCTAAAACAGAATAGAATAAAACAGTTCAGTCTGAAGGGACCTACAACCATCAGCTAGTCGGACTGCCACGTGCAGTCTCCTGTTTGCTGTTTTGAATATGGGTTTCACTATACCATGTTATTATAAGGAAGTATACTTCATTTCATAATCCTCCATGGTAAATTTATACAGCTGTTTCTATCAGTTTTAACTATACATATTTATGATGGCCACAGATTCAGTCCTGCACATGCAATTCAGCTCCACATCAGCATGTAAATGCTGACTTTCCCAAACCAGATTAAAGAGTTAATGTATATGATCTGAATGTATGAAACTACCTGGAATAATTGCATTCTAATTTTTGTTATTTGCTTTACAGTGCAGTTGGGGATTTCCAGGTCGACGACAAGACAAAGGCCCTATTAAAATACACGGGTGATGTGACCTGGATACCTCCAGCTATATTTAAGAGCTCATGTAAAATAGATGTAACCTACTTCCCATTTGACTACCAGAACTGCACCATGAAGTTTGGTTCCTGGTCTTATGATAAAGCCAAAATTGACTTAGTTTTAATTGGCTCTACAATGAACCTGAAAGATTACTGGGAGAGCGGAGAATGGGCTATTATTAAAGCTCCCGGCTATAAACACGACATCAAATACAACTGCTGTGAAGAGATATATACAGACATCACATATTCTCTTTACATTAGGCGTTTACCTTTATTTTACACTATCAATATGATTATTCCCTGTCTGCTGATTTCTTTTCTGACTGTATTAGTTTTCTATTTGCCTTCGGACTGTGGCGAGAAGGTGACGCTCTGCATATCAGTCCTTCTATCTCTAACAGTGTTCCTTCTCGTTATCACAGAAACCATACCTTCTACTTCCCTGGTTATCCCCCTTATTGGGGAATACCTCCTTTTCACCATGATCTTTGTAACTCTCTCTATTGTCATCACGGTATTTGTACTTAACGTGCACTACAGAACACCCAAGACACACACAATGCCTGTGTGGGTGAGAACCATTTTCTTGAACTTACTTCCCAGGATCATGTTTATGACACGGCCTGCCAGTGATGAAGAGAATCATCAGAAGCCAAAGCCATTTTTCACTTCTGAGTTTTCAAACTTAAATTGCTTCAACACTTCTGAAGCCAAATGCTGCAAAGATGGCTTTGTATGTCAAGATGTGGCGTGCAGCTGCTGTCAGTATCAACGCATGAAGTTCTCAGATTTCAGTGGCAATCTCACAAGAAGTTCAAGCTCTGAGTCTGTAGATCCTCTGTTTTCACTTTCAGTTCTATCACCAGAAATGAAAGATGCTATTGAAAGTGTTAAATACATTGCAGAAAATATGAAAATGCAGAATGAAGCAAAAGAGGTAAGAACATATTTTACTGTTACTCAAACTGCAGACACCATTTGCTACCAGTGTGTTTTGTAAGAGATCCCAATCCCACCTCCTCCCCAAAAAAAGAAAGAAAAAAGGACACCACAGACCGTTATTTTATACAAGTAAATTACCCAAGCTGTATTACAAATATATGCAGTTTTGAATGTAGGTAATTTTGGGGAGCAGTTCTGTTGCACAACATTCTCTTTACTGATAACACAGTGGGTGAAGCATGTTAAGGTAACCATTGCAAGGCAAACATACTTGAGTGCCCACCCTACAAGATTCAGAGTGGTGATTTACCAAGTTAAAAATCTGAATAGAAGAATTAGCTGCTTCTGTGGCCTTCAGAAAGTTCCACTCCCGCTCCCACAGCTTACCATCAATAACAAAGAACGTGAGAACAAATGCCTTTCACAGTGATCATGTTGCTTATTCTGTAGCTGCTGGGTTTTTCCATTTTTTTTGTTTTTCCTTCCCTTAACAAACAAGTTCTAAGCTAAAAAGTGCAAAATGAAGAACAAAAAAAAAAAAAAAAAAAAAAAAAAAATAAAAAAAAAAAAAAAAAAAAAAAAAAAAAGGCAACAAAAGTATTACTCATTTATTAGCGTTCCTGGAGAAAAATGAAATAAATTTAAATTGTGATCTCAAGAGTAATGAAAATGATCACCTAATATAGTTACTACTAATGTATAACATACATAACACTTCAGTGTCACTCTCGTTATAATTTCCACTAAAAAAAAAAAAAAAAAAGAAAAATGGGGTTTTTTTGGAAACTTGGTTCCCTCTCTACATAGAAGGTAAGGAGATGAATTTTATATCATGCACAAGAACAATCACATTTCAGTACTACATAAGAAATGTACCAAAAAATTATATAACAATTAACCTTTGTCTTTTTACATATGCCTAATGACTAGTAGGAGCAGTCTGCTTCAGTAAAATTTTCTGGACAAACCTGATCACCTAAGAAAGCAAAGCTTTTCACTTTCAGCATATGGAAGAGAAGTTGTAGCTCATGAAGTTCAGTGTCTCAGTGAACAACTTATGTATTTGAAGAAGTAGTTTTTGGCTTTGCCACAAATAGCACGTACAAATAAAACTTCTTCAAGATGAATTAATTTGTCAATGAAAACAGTGACTTGTAAGTTGTGCATATACAAAAGACATCCACTTATGGGGGAAAAAAAATAATCTGGACTTCTATATAAAATGGTACTAATTGCTAATGCAAGCTATTAATCTAATTAACATGCCTACTTGCTATTCAATTTATTTTACAGATTCAGGATGACTGGAAATACGTTGCCATGGTAATCGATCGTATTTTTCTATGGGTTTTCATCCTGGTATGTATTCTAGGAACAGCAGGATTGTTTTTACAACCCTTGATGGCTGGAGATGAAATGTAAAGATGAAATATTATGTTGTGAAATCAAATAAAACTTTTGTGAACCAACTCTACACCCCCACCCCAGCACCTGATGTGTCTCCTACGTGTAGCAGGATAAGGATCTCTCTTGGCCTTAAATTTGCTTGACCAAGATGGCTTTGTTAAAAATGTGAAAACATGGGGAAAAAAAAAAATTGAACCTTTATAACAGCTAATTGCAAAGTAATATGAGCTATGCTTGACAGCTACTTTTTGCAATAACTGGAAAAGATGCAGGTAGTACATTAAACTTCATAGGAATGGTTTTAAAAAGGGGTTGATAAAGAAACTGAAAAATTACATGAATATTTGGAAAGTCAAGGCAGGTTGAAGACTTTGAGCTACCAGCTTTGTTTCCAGGCGTCCGGTGCCAAGTTTCTTCAGACTGTGACAGGATCTTCTGAGAATAAGTTCACCCTGAGTTCAATGAATGCCCTCATGAAGATTAAATGGTTTAGGAAGCAAACATACCCAAATGCTAGAAAGCAGACGCTGCCACCTGATGTATTAACTGACTGAAACAGCAGGAGGAAAAAGGAAAACAAGTAGGAAAATAACAGATGATGGTAATACAGCAGCCATAAACTAACCCTCTGCATCCCCGTATTTCAATCTATGAGAAGACTGTCAGAAAAAAAAGAAAAAACAAGCTATTCAAACCTAATAATGTTTAAAACTATGCACAAGTAAAACACACACTAAGATGCAGTCTGCAAGGTATGCAAACGATGAAAATATTTTGCTCGGATAGTTTGGATACAGAAGCATCCTGGTATAACAAAGTGTTTTATGATAAGAGAAGGCAGGTAGATAGAAAACAGTCCTGTAAAGTATGCTAAATTGCTTCTTAGGCATGCCTTTTTATTCAACCTGTAACTGCTGATATTTAAGAGCATGAATAAAGAATGCAACAAAATATGGTAATGAGAAAAATATTTTGTAAATATATGAACTGTTCTCTCTGTACCAAGCTGGAAGTTTTGGAAATACAGTGTATCAAGTGATGCGACATTTATGAAAATAAAAGAGTCAAGCCGTTGAAAATTGTGCTTTTTTTCATTTATTTTGACTGAGTGACAAAAACCTATATAAAGTAGCATCAGCTACAGTTCAACACATTCAGAAACAAGTTATATAAATAAAGGTCCATGCTTCTGAGCCTATTAAAATTATTTTGTTTCAGACACACCTGATAAGCTGAAGACCCCAAGGATTCTAGTGTCAGCTATCTTACCTGTATTTATCACAATCAGATTATAGAATTGCCTAAAAGAAATTCATACATTCGGAAAAATTGAGAGTTACTAATACAGATTGACTGGGACTCCACTGGCCAACATACTGCCAAGCTCCTTATGATGTGATTGGGTAGTCTACAAACACCATTTAACAAGGGGAAAGAGGTGAGGACTTAAAAAAAAATAATACATACACCTAATCTACAGCTTTACTTACTTTGCTTTCTGCTCAGGTAAGAGTGAACTTCAGTAACTCAAACCTGAGGACTATAAAAATAAATTTTGCATTTGAAGAGGAAATAGGATATCTGAAGTATTTCTGCAACCTCCACACAGAGAAAGTCACTGATGCATTGTTGAATCTAAGTAATACTGAGAAATTTAGATTTATTATAGTAATGGATTAAATCAGATAATCTTTGCAAACTCACCTTTAAAATTAATTATGATTAGAACAGAGGAAATATGGATATCCAACGCCAGATGTAATTGTATAACTAAAGAGGAAGAGTGACTCCCTTTACAATCAGAATTATTTATAAATTGGTATCAGGGGAAAAAAAGAGAAACACAAAACATAAAAATTTCCCTGCCTATGAAACTTAAAAAGCCACACAAATCCAAGAATGTCCTACGGGTGAAATAAATTTTAAATAAACACTAAATTATCTGTAAGTTATGTCATAAGCCATCAGTACAATGCCAAACAGTGCCATTCTAAAGCAGATGCAGGGGAGACTCTCATTTCCAAATTCATACCCACTAAAAAAAATTACATTATCAAATATACCACAATTTACATTAAACCTCACACCTAAACATGTCACTATTCATGTAGTAATTTAAGCAAATAAAAGCGTGCCAAGACTTGCTCTAGCTTGGCATTGTATTAGCCCTGCAGGATGCAACTCTATTATGAAGTACACTGACAAAAGTCTGGTGTAGGAAAACCCCCTTCTATTGCAGTCTCTTCCAAAATAAAGCTTTTAAGAAAGTGGCATTGGAACAAAAGTAAAGAATTTAAAATCAGTTATTTAAAGAATACATTTTAGTGGAATAATTAAAAAGCTGCAACTTGGTTTTCAACACTGAGAAAAGAGGAAGAATGGAAATCTTAAGTCCTCGCTGCTCAGCTACCTGTGGTTCTGCAGGTGACAGAACCTGTTAAAGGCAGCTTTCTAAGTTCAGTTTAACCAATGTGTGAGAATTCAATCATCTGTATTTGCTTACACAGGAAAATAAATCTCAACCCATCTCCTTCAGAAAGGCAGTCCCTGACTTCCTTCTATCCGTGCTTGAAAACTTAATTCTGAGTAACACACGAAGACAGGAAATGATTAACATGTTTGCAACTAACACACTGTATCAAACTCTTCATCAAGAGTAAAGAAATCTGAATGTTCTGGTCCATTAGACTATTCATGCAACTTGGGGACTCATTTGCCTTCCTTTCCACAGCTGATACAGAGATATCAATATAAATGTATCCTGCAGGCATTTTAAGGCTTACTGTATGAGATGTTCACTTAATATGACAGAATTAATGCTTTAAATTTAGCAGCAAATTCCACTGAAAATTTATAAAAGAAAAACATAGCCCAATCACTATTTTTATTTATATGTTGAATATATGGGAAGGTTAACTGGTATTTTTATTATTATTTTAAATTTACTTCGTAGCAACTTCATACTTTTACAACACATTCAATAGCACGGATAAAAATTTTCCTTTGCATTCTACAGTAAATTGAAATAAGCAACTCTACCGTGTAAATATATGCAAATTTTAATACCCACTATAACAATAGAGATAGTAATTTAATAATTGGACTACAGTGATCATCATAAAAAAATTTTAAATCCTTCTATTTCGCAGCATGTGCCAGTGTATGTTTTTTGACATATCATACATGCAAGTGCTTGAGAAGGTCCTTTAAATTCTGACCTGATTTAGATGTAACTTAGTAAACTGGCAATAAGCAAACTGACTTCTATGTGCCCTAGAGATGTCATGCTTTAATATAAACCTGATTTTCTGGGTTTGGATTTGTTTTACTCTATCAGAAACTTGCCTACAAAGAACATGCATGGGACTAGGGCTACCACAAAACTCTTTAGAACCATATTAGCAGGAGACAGATGCAAAAATACTTTATGCATTTGTACTGCCTATATGCGTAGGTACTATTATACTTGCCCATTTATGAATAACAGGAATAAATAACAAAAGTGATCCAATTATTGAAACCAGAAGAAAAGTCCATAAGAACATTCGATCAAGCACCTGAGCAATAAACTTCCAGTCTTCAACAACCTAAAAACCAAAGAGCATAAGAGTTGTTCAGTATGTGCGAGAACAAGTAAAAATGCAGTACCAAACCCTCTGATTCTTAATCACTTTACAGTACCCTTTTTTTTCAATCAGGTCCATTTGGTAATCCCCTTTAACAACTTCTTATAATTACACTATGAGCTAGAACAGGAACAAACTTCCCTCTATGAAGACTGGTAAGATATATAGAGAGCAATACTAGATTTTAATGCAGAAACCGACCCTTGACAAGCACTGAACATCCTCAACTACAGCGAGACGAAATCAGTATGCAATTTTCTAACATGCTGCAGGATTTAGGATTCATGCCACAGCTTCCTCATAAAGTGGAATTCCCAGCAGGAGCTAGAAGCAGAAGTTGTAAAACAAACCAACCAACCAACATTAAAAAACAAAACACAGCCACAAACAACCCCCCCCCACAACAGCACCACATCACACACAGAACAGCAGACAGCAGCTGTTGTGTTACATGCAAGATCTGAAAGCTGTGAAGTTACTGCTGCACAGAATTATACACTAGGGAGAATACTCATGGTACTTTCATGACTTTTCCTTTTCAATAGGATTATTCATGTCTATACACAGTTTTGCAAGTATAGCAAAGTTCGAAAGTCCAAGCAAATTAAAACCCTGCCAAACGATTGCCTTTGATTCGAACTGGAGCTAGCCATGTTTCCAAAGCTTCCTTAGAGGTAAGGCTACAACAACACTGCTGTGTAATTTTTAATGAATGCAATGAAATCTTGCATTCTCTGGAGCCCAAATAATAAAACACAATTGAATCCCCAGTCAGCTGTGTATTAATTTCTGAGGTTTAGAGTCACAACAACATTATATCTGAAAACCAAAATATTCGTCACCTCTCATCACTAACAGTCAAATAAAGTAAGTTCAGTAAAAGAAAGAAAACCAACCCTTAATTTACAGGAAATTATGTATTTAACAGCAAACTGTTCTATTTGTGTTGTTTTTACAATGCAGGGGTATTAGATGCTGTTCTAACAGTACAGTAGATACATTTATTAAAAATCTAGGCATCTTTTGTGATAAGGTCAGAATTGAGCCCTGAGAAGGAACATCAGAGGAGCCACCTTACTCCTAGGCTGCCATGTGAGAATCCACTCTCAGCAACCAGCAACTTTTGAGGACAGTCATTTCTGTACAAGTGGAAAGAATCTCAGGCCTTGCCATCAGACAGAGATAGCAGTATCCTAAGACCACACATCAAACTTTTATATTTCCACACTAACCTGAAAATAGCATTTAAGTCTCTGGTGTACTACCAGTGATAGTTTAAAAAGCAGGGAAAGAAAAGAGATTCATAATGCTCTTACCCAAATGGTGTAAACATCCATTAAGGATAACTCAAGAGTGCAAATGCAGAGACTGAAAAAAAGCCTCTGACATCTGATGTCACTCAGAGACAACTAATAATAAGGCTAGAAGAAAATACTCAGGAAGGCATCTAGTCCATGTCTGATCTCAGCACAAAATGACCAACATATGGCTATAGCTTGTGTTTAAACTAGTAAAAGTTAAGGCACTAAAAACTGGTTTTATATGGATTTGAAAGCTGCAAAATAAAGCTTAGCAGTACTTAATCAGAAAATCTAAGGGAAATCCATTTTTCAGATAGCATTCAGGTACAACATCAAAAATACCTACTCTCATCACAGAAGTAATACCCAGCAGCACTGTAGGGAACAGTTACAGTACAAGTACCTCTGAAAATGTGTCACTAACAACAAGAACTTTCCAGAAGAAAGCAAAAGACTTCAAAGAACTCAAGGGCCCATGGACTCTATTGTATCAGCCCAGTATCTACAAGAATTCTCAGTATTGTACCATACTTGTACTACTTTCCAGTGGAAATAATTACACAGCTTCCAGCGAAGTACAAAACCTGGAAATATCATAGCACATATTCAATATACAACTGCATAGTAAACCATTACTTGGTTTTCTAATTTACAGTTTTACAAAAATCAGTGTAACATGACTAACACACCCACCTCACGAACTTCGTTCTCCTTCATAACATGTCTTGTAATATATCTGATAGAATCTA
The DNA here is from genome assembly GCA_013399365.1 of Pampusana beccarii. Lineage (NCBI taxonomy): Eukaryota > Metazoa > Chordata > Aves > Columbiformes > Columbidae > Pampusana > Pampusana beccarii. The sequence continues at coordinate 443,907 of VWYH01004461.1, read as the reverse complement.
GAGCTGCTTCCAAGGTGTTCCTAGATGATTCCGATCCATTCACATTTCCCGTTTCCTCCTTCTGCGCAAAGTATCTGTCTACATGACTTCTCATGCAAAGCAGCTTGGGAAGTTTGTGAAGAAATATCTTGCGAACCCAAGGTGCCATAGCATTGTGTGTAGATGAAGAGCGATGATGAATATTGATAGCAAAGACAGTTATCACAATGGACAATGTCACAAATATCATAGTAAACACCAAGTACTCTCCTATAAGTGGGATAACCTTAGAAGATGATGGAATAATCTCTTCAATAACAAGCAGAAAAACAGTCAAAGACACTAGTACTGAAGTGCAGAGTGAAATTTTTTCACCTTCATTTGAAGGAAGATAGAAGACAAGGACAGTTAGAAACGAAAGTCCAATACAAGGAATAATGAGAAACAACGTGTAAAAAAGTGGCAAGCGTCTAATTATAAACGAATATGTAACAAAAGGATACCAGCAGCATCCGTCAGTCCTATTTCCTTTGCTCCCTGTTGCAGTCACTATTTCCCATTCTCCATTATCAAAAAAGTCTCTCTTATCAACATCGTAATCTTCAAGAATTATATCAACCTGTGAGCCATCGTAAGTCCAGGAACCAAATTTCATAGAGCAGTTTTGGAGGTCAAAGGGGAAGAAGGTTACATCAATAGTGCAAGAACTCTTGTAGTTTGCTGGTGGAGTCCAGGCAATGGTGCCATCATATTTCACCACAGTTTTTGTAGACGTTCCCTCAAAACGTCCATCTGCACTGAAAAAAGAGAGATATACACATGCAATTACAATGGGGGGGTGTGTTTTTAAACAAGAAAATATATTTTGTTACTGTCATTTCAGCTGTTTAGCCCTTTTCCCCCTTCAGAGCCAGCATTTTGTATTTTGTTCATAGTCAACTTTCTCACACACATAAACAGCTTTGGAAGAGTGAAGAATATTTCCAAGTTGTGAAAAGATCTGTGCAACCTTCCATGGTCCCAATGACTTATGCAAAAGATTGTTAAAATCCTGACCTGTAACAGCGTGACCAAACTCTGGTATGGTGTTTCTATTGGTAATATGGGAAGAAGGGGAAATAAATTTTGCAAAGAGACTAGAAATTCCATACAGAGGCAAAGCAAAACATTTAAGCACTTAACACAGCAACAAAATCCATTTGCATTCAGAGGCAAATTCTTCCACACATTCTTAGCTCTACTAAACGTAGACACATAATCTAGCCAATGAGCCTCCCAGAAGCAGCCTGGATGGTAAAGTTAGAAAGCAAATGTATTTTATGTGAAAAGATAGAAATCTTACTTGTCATACAACACAATATCTGGAATCCAAATAGAATCCGACGGGACACGAATAGACGTTATTCCAGCATAGTCTTCAGGATTCCACCTTAATTTTACATCTACCCATTCCTGTGGATAAGTGAGATGTAAAAATCATTATTATTGTGAAATTGATTTAAGCAGGGCAAGACTGGACGAAAACAGATTAAAAGGCAATTTAAAAAATTAATCAAACTGTCTTCTAAAATTTGCATACAACAGTGAATTTGCTGAACAGACATCTATTTACCTCATCCAGTATTTGTTTCCAGTTTTAAGAGTCATTTGAGAGTATTTCTGTACAGAACTTATGGTATTAAAATCCTTTTTCAGAGCACGTATACATAAGAGCTATTATAACATACAGACAACTTGAAAAAAAAAACCAACTTGTTCTGAATAAATATCAATTATTTTGGAAGCTGATAAGCAGCAATTTAAATATTTTCATCACCAAAAAAAAAAAAATAATCACGCTGCAACTCCCACAAGTCAGTCATTCCTGTTTCTACCAGCAACACTAAAAATGGCACTATTGAAAGCACAGTAGTACTTTGGTGATTTTATACTTGAACTAAAAGCTCAAGAGGAAAAAAACGCAAGTTTCTAAGAATTCATCATCACATAGAATTTTAAATGTATATTCATCCCATTTCTTACTATATCTGAATTGCTTCAACTGCAACAAGTTCTGCAGAAAATATTAAGAGGGTGCAAGGTTACCATTGACATATTGGCAACTCACACTTTCTGAGTAGTCTCAAAGCTTTCCTGAAAAGAAAAACTTTGTCTGAGATAACAGTTACCGGAGAAGGAGGGAACACGAAGCAACAGGAGAGAGAAAAAACAAACAAACCCCCCCACACACAAAAAACCCACTACAACAAAGGAAGTAGCTCAAACAAAATAATTTAGTAAGCTAGTAAGTATAATCAGGGTCTGCAAACATTCTTCTAAGTTAAATCAGGAATGATTTGTGAGCAGCCCTTCCCAAGTTAATAGTTGCTACTAGGCTTTGCATTGAGCTTGAGGTTCTTTCCTGTCCATAAACAAGTATTCTTAAGATGAAGAGTAGTTCTTCACAGCAAGCCTGTACAACTTGGAAACTCAAATTTGTCAGTGATGTTTATCGGACCATCTCAAATACCCAACAAGAGAAAGATCTTGAAACTACTACACAAAAGACTCCATAATCCCCCGCTTTTCTTAATACAGTTTTTGAAAGAAAACTTATGAACTGAAGCAGTAACTTTTATGGTTGCATACACACACTTCGATATATCAAATGGCCATGCAATGCCAGATCAGATTTCTTTAAATTAGATAATTTTTTTAAATTTACTTTTTAATAAGAGTTTTAGAACAATTAATCCTCTAAAGCATTTCCAGAGGCATCTCTTGAAGATACTATGTAAAATAAAAAATCATGCAACAACTAAGTTTTTTTGAATATACAATTAGAAAAGTTTCTTCCAACATTTAACTTGCAGTTATGAAGCTTCAAAATTTTTCATTGATATTTTACACATACCTGTTTCAACCAAACATTTGTTGTCATCAATTGATTTTTCTCATCCTACAAAAATGAAGCATATTTTATGAGAAAAAAATTTGCACACAGGAACCAGCTGCTTTAGTTCAGAGGTCTGTAATTTAAAATACAAAACACACTTCTAAAAGCATTCCAGTCATTCATAAATATGTTTATACGAAAACTCCTAAAACATACAATTATGACCTTCGATTATTTAACTGTTAAAAGTGATATCTTCCCCTTCTGTGTCTCTTTCCTCCCTTCCATTTTTTATTTATCTGTATTTTATGCAGTCTTACCATTTTTCTATGGAAACATAAAGGAACAGCCACAACATGTTGAAGAAAAACTCCTCTTATAAACAGTGAATTCAGTTTGAAAAGAATATTCTGAAGTAAATAAGTATCAGGGCAGGGGGTAAAAATCTGTTTGATCTCCTTAACTTCACTGGCAATGCCAAGAGAATCTTTAGTACTATGGAGGTGACATAGTTGAAGGCTCAGAGGGCTTTTTGCTGCTTACAGGGGAAAAAGAGCAGTATTTGCAAGTGTTCCTGAATTTTACAGAAATGAGATTGATAAAGTTTAAAAATATGTGGGTTTCCCATTGAATAAATAAAAGTACAATTTCCTAGGCTTAAGAATTTCACCTTTTTTTTTCCTGAAAACTCCACTAAACATAATAGCCATCTTCTCAACCTCCTTGTGATCACTCTTCATGTCCTCATCTATAATGCATTTTTTTATTACACTGATAATTTTAAAGGTTTAATCTATTGTGTTTAAGCTAAAATATGCACAAGTATTTCATATGACATTATGTTCCAGAATTTTAAGACTTAAGGAAAAAAACTTATTTAATATACATACCACATCTACTAGCTGAGAGATTGCAAGGCCAAACTTTATTTTTATTGTGTCATTCAAGCGTTCCACTGGACGAACCCATCTTTGATAGTCTTCAAATAAATGTTTAAACAAACGATCTTCACTTTTAGCAATAAGAGAAGGTTCAGATACACCTATATTAAAAAAAAATTTATTAACATTGATTCAAATGAACAGTCTACATCTGCGTTCCTGTGTCCGAATATCTACAGTTATGTTTATGCAGAGTTAAATTTCTCATCCTATCCCCTTTTCTCTAGAAGCATGGAAAAAGGTCTTGGAAGAAGAATTGTATTAAATTAGCTGGTTTTATTAACATGTCCATACTACTCTCACACTTTTAAAGTCTATCACTCAAGAACATTATTTTAGCAATAATATAGGCAAAATGCACTTGTATCATTTACTTGGTGCCACGTAGTTATGGAACTCCTCTAAAACTGAAAGCTTACCTATGAGGGACCGAAGTTCTATCACTTGAGAACAAGTGATACTTTTTAAAAACCTACATCCACACCATACAGGTCTCTAGTATATCCTATAACTTCCACTCCACTTTGAAACATCAGTCTATTCACATTTTATACATTATTTCTTCTAATGTTTGGTCACATCTACAATGTATAAACTCTGCAGTACTTGTAAAGCACTTTTTCCCCACACTATTTTGTATCTTAAACACGTGCCAATCTATTTACCAGTCTATCCTCTACCTATCCTAATGTTACATTGACTGAAAGGCAGCTTTCTAGTTAAGAAGTACTTCACATCCAATTACTTTTTTTTTCATAGTTATCAAGGAGACATTTCAACGCCTGGAAACCAACTGATGATCTGGAACAGCCAAAATCTTTGTACAGCTTACAAAGAAGTACAAACTAAATGACTTCTTTCATCACCTGAGAGAACGGAATAGATGGCAGAGCTTAGGGGAAAAAAAAAGTAGATGCAGAAACTGCAAGCAGAAAGCAGCCTGGATGTTAAAAGGGATAGGTCAGTTGTCTTAGAGAATCTCATCAAGCAACTATTCTCCTTTATCTTTGTGAATCCACAAAAAAAAATTTTTTACCAACATGGTCTCACTGAAGTGTATCAGTAGAAACTCTGCTACCCCCAAAAAGAAGGCAAAGTTTAAAGTTTCTCCATTATGAGAACCCAGGCAAACAATGATATACCCTAAATGACAAGAGAAGGACCAACTTAGGGAAGACACAGAGAGAGGGGAGGAAAAAAGGCAAGATCCGTGTCTAGCTAAGTAGCTCGAGCACGAACAGCCTCCAAAGGCAGGGGGAAAGCCCTGACAGCCACTGCCTCGAGGAGCAGCACAAGCCGCCCACATCACCTGGGAGGGAATATCTCAAAAAAGGTCTCCAATTCCCAGAGAGAAGTCAAAGCAACCACCGGAAGACATGAACATACAGCTCTACACAAAGATTTTTACTGCTCACCGATTATATTTAAACCAACTGAAGCTACTGCCCTAAAAAGACCTAACAATGATTATAGTCAGTGTAAGGGACAGAGTAAACCAAAGAAAGATGTTCACAACCATCTCTTTTTAATACAGATTATACCATTACATAAATGTATGGTGTGACCTCTCTAGAAACGATGTGCTCACTAACAGCATCCATCTAAAAAAAGATCTATCAGAAACAGAAAAGCACCAGAGAATGGCATAAACAGATTAAAACCAGAGATAGTCATCCATACAAGGAGAGATTTAAAAGATTAACATCATTTTGTTCAGAGAGGAGATGAATTCAGTGAACATAACTGAAGTAGATAAAGCAGTGAACACCACATGAAGAACACTGATTGTATTTAACCTTTCTCATAAATGGCAAAGGAAACAGAAGCATTGATTAAAGGCAGTACAAACAATTTCTACTTGAAGTTTATTACCATAAACATTTGGTGAACCAGAGATTAGACATTGAAGAACACTAAAATTTTAGAATTGCCTAGGATTATTAAATTGTGAGTTATGTCAAGTGGTATCATATTTGCATAGGCCATCAGTTCTCATTTCAACACAGCTTGCAAAATCTACCTCAGAATTTGACCAACAGTTTGATGGCTCGCATTTGTTGCTGAGACTTGGCTCACACTGTTTAAACCATTAATTTAGACGGTCCTAAGCTGGTGCTATGTGACTGCCACCACTGCAGCCCAGACAAACGAGACAGGCAATGTTCCGTTCCCTCCCACCCAGCAAAGTGCGCTGGTGACAGCAGCAGCTCTGTGCTGCAGGACGCTGCACTGACAGATCCTTCGGACAAAACACGGCCGCGCTGCAGAGCCCAGCCCCAAGAGAACTCCCTGCCTCCTGCACTGCAGGCTCGGGGCAGCCCAGAAGAACTGTTATTATGGATACTAACTGGACTTTTTCTGAAATTTTCAAGTGGGAGCAAAAGCAGAACGTAGACCGGGATTAGCAGAGTGGGAGCAGCAGGAGTCCTTTTCTCCCCAAACTAACACACTGCTGAGTGACTCCTGTTGCAGGCCAAATCAGCACTGGGGTTTTAACACAGTTCACCCTCCTGTTTCAAAATACAGCATATTTCATTCATTCACAAGCACCTATTGCTCGTCCAGATGTATTATTTGTACGTGTCCTACTATTTAACATCTTTCAATTTCAAGACTGCTGACAGGTGGGTTGTGTAATAGCAAAGGACTGATGGGCAACGTGTGTTGTACCACTGAGCACAGTGCAGGTTCACGCCTGAACACACAGAGGATGTAAGAGTTGCTGTCAAAAAGCATCCAGCAATACAATGTTATACACAAGTTACCGGCAGAGCTATTAGGTTAAAATACATTTATTTTCACTGATACCTTAGGTTCAGTGTATCTTCATTAGCCAAGGATTTTTTTTCTTATTCGTAACTATACATAGATTTGCCAAATCTTGCTTTTCACAGACATCCAAAACAATGCTTCTGGAACACACAACTTAATTTCTCTACTTCTATATCCCTATTTCCTGAATTATAAATGGTTTTGTGTGTATTTCAGCTTAATGTTTCATAAATACTTGATTTTTGTATTAGCATTAATTACATTTCCCTTGTACAGTTACATCTCCCAAGTGAATTTTTTGTACAGTTTGAGAATGACTACGCAGCTGGGTATTGTCTCTCCATTAACTGACCTTGAAGCAATGCAGAGGCAAAGTTGCACTTTCACCATTTCTGTGTTCCTGTAAGGTGACCTCCTGTACAGCACCACAGCATCTTCAGGGTACCTGCTGTTTCCAGACAAAGCTTCTCTTAAAACACAGTATCTTCTCTGCTACACTAAATAGGAACATGTTCCTTTACCACTTCTGTAAACTTCGAGACTTTTTTTTCAAACATTTTACGCTCAGACCTACAGTATATTTACCGATTTATTAAGATGACCATATATTTCCTAACAATATAGTTCAACTAACTTTTTTTCCTATCACAGACATATCCACACTTTTTCATACTTTTAGTTTATTCTGTTTATTAATAAACTGAGGCATACTGGTCTATAAAAGGCAGTTTATGCAAAGGAGAACTTCATGAGGAGGCTCGAGATGGCAACAAAAAATATATTAAGAGTTGGCAAAAATGAAATAAATAACCACTCCTACCTTCTCATATTTAATAGGGCCACACAGCTCCCTTGTTACATAGACTACATATGCTTAATTTCTCTATTCCGTGTGCCCGTATGCTTTTAAGATTATAACAAACAGTGTAATTCTGAGTTAGTTACTAGTGTTAACACCAATTTAAAAAAATATGAAGAACTGGTGGCAAGCAGAAAAAAAAGGTATGGAAGAGAGGAAAAGATGTAAAATACAGTTAGTGGCTTAAGGCATCAGACGAGCTATGCTGGCTGGAGAAAATCTGAAAGAGGTTAAAACCTACAACTAGCAAGATTAGCAGACAACCCGCAATACAAGTCATACTAAATCAGGTGGTAAGATATTATGGAAACACTCGCCCCTACTAGCTCACTGTACTAAAAAAACTTAACAGATTTGTAGCCTTTGAAGAGCGATTGTAAGCGTGCCTGTATTTGTACAACTTTATTTTCGTGGAAGTCAGGCAGTCTAAGTCAAAGGTAGGCTCCCTATATTGTTCAGTGATAAATCCCAACATTTAACTCTTCTCTGCTCACTCCCCCTCAGTGTGATTCCATGTTTAGCAAAAAGAACTAGGCCACACGAGAAAACGCTAGATGGCCAACATTTGAATTCTGCAAAAAGGAGACAAACATTTATGCACAAAGCAAACTAATGATTCACTTTTTTTTAAACTCCAAAGTAGTTGGAGCACACTTCTGATAAAATGGTAAGTAGAAATTCTAATTAAACACTTGACCTAGGACACAATTGTATTTAAAAACTGAGTCCTAAAGATTTAACAAACTTCTTTTATTGAAGTACTTTGGAAGAGCTATTTAGAAAAGAAGAGGAAGCACTGCACGGGTCTCAGATTCATGAACAGCATGACAAAACATGCACTGTCTATTCACTTTATTAACGTCAAATCAAAATTTCACTAGTGCCACTGATGGCAGACTTTGTAAATGCTTCAGATAGACTACAATAATGTCATTATTTTAAAAATATCTTTTTACATTGTTTCTTACTGTACCATTATGGGGCGAAATTCCATAGCCTCTTAGTATGAGTTAGCAGCAGTATTCTTTTTATAAGAATTACCAGTGAAATATTTAGTGCTACAGCTATACCTCATATCTTTTAATAAATTGCTGTTTGTTTTAAACAACAGAACATCACATTCCATGTTTCTCCAAAGAATAAGCTTTCTTTGAACTCTATATTCCTCTGTACTTCCTTTGATAAAATGTCTTAAGAACCACATTGGGATTGCAGGTGTAACATTGGTCCTTATAATTTAAGCAACATAGTTCAAAGCATTTTCTAATTGATATAGTTGAGTGTCAATGATTTCAGGTTTTCTTTGGATTACTACTTGTTGCATTTTCAAGAGAGGTCCATGGGAGGAGAGGGTCACTTTTTAGAAGCCTATTGTTAAGATGTAAATTCAGAAGGAACATATATTACTAATGCAGATTCTTAATCATATACCACCACAATGAAAAAGAACACTACCGAGGACAATACACATGGCAAAATATGCTTACTTTGTAGTCAATATTTGGTTGCTTAACAGTGTGCTATCCTAACATACAGACATCCACAAACCTAACTACTACAAACTACAATACAATTAATAGTTTGCCTGCAAACCAGGAAGGTGCATTAAGATATACAGTAAAAATCCAATCACTAAGAGTAAAGCACGCAGTTAACAGTAACCATTTAGAATGACCAAAATAATCTTTACTAGAATGTCTTTAAGTCAAAACAGGATTAGTAACTCTAACCAATTCACTGAACAAAAGTCAGAGAAGCCAGCTATTACATCCTGTACTTCCTACAAACATGTTTTTCTCCCTTGTTCAAAGAATAGAGGCAAAGCTCATCACTATACCTACAAGCATGGAAGAGGTGGCTATTTGTGATCATTTCTTGTAGGTGATTTTTTCACAAATTTGTTTTGCTTGCTTTTTCAGAGGTTATCTTGCCATTTCAAAGGTTCAGAGTACAAAAGCAACAGCCTTGTACTCCTACCACTGTGTATTAATATTAATGCATGCCTGGCAGCTGCTACAGGAACTTTTTGCTTACTCTGGGGCTTTGAAGTTATTGGGAGGATTTCTGCCTTCTCTCTTATGTAGCACATCAATCTCCTGCCAACCAGTAGCAAAATAAAATGACATATTGTGGACATGAAGCTATCAAGGATTTTGAACTGCAATATTGCTTGGCACTTACCAACATGAACAGAGGTACAAGAGCTGCACACAGAAAGCAGGGAAGATGTTTCTTACATTCAACTCAAATTCAAGAGACTAAACTTTCCAGCTGGATAATTGGAAAGTAGAATTAAACTATCCCCTAACAGCTTAGCATCAAGGGATAACTACAGCCCATATTAATGAATGCATTTACAAGTTTGACTAATAGCAGTATAATACACTGTCATGTAGTTTGTAACTAAACAAGAAATAGATACAATCAACTAGAGATTGATGCTCAGTCTTTAGATTAAGAGCTAGCCATAGCAGAAACCATTCCTTTCTGAGTATCTGTGCTACAGATTCAATTGTAAATACACACAACATGCCCAAGATCTTCCCGAACTCTGTCGTGGAGCTATTGTCAGCAGCAGTTTTCTGATTAACAGCCACCTACAGTGCTAACGTCACACATCTGTGGCACGGCACAGCATTTCCTTGGGAGTTCACACACACTAACACTGCTTTCAGCACACAGAAGAACTGTGATCCTTGCCCCTGCCCAGCAGCCAGGGGACATGAAGAAGCTGCCTCAGGGTAAAAATTCTGGTCACTTTGAAGGCAGTGGGATTCTTTCTGTAACAGATGCAGGATTTTGTCGTCTCTGTACGGCTTTTAACCAGTGCATCATTTTCACTTACTGTTGACCTGCCAGTAAGGACTGAAGATGGACTATGAAGACAGCACTGAGGAATGCTGAAAGCAAGCACTAACAGCGCATATACAAGTATGGATAGCGCAAGGAGTAAAAGTAAGAAAAAAATATGTATCCTTAAAGTAGAACCATTTATCCATATAGATTTAGAGGGTGTGCATCTTAGAAGTAAATACAAATCCACAATTTATGGAAATAGGACCATTATACAAATAAGACACAGGCCTTGGGCTTCTCATGAGTTGCCAGCGCAGCCCTGGGTGCTGCAGAAGTTGTACACTGGCATTATTTTCTGCCATTTTGCTGATGCGGCTCGAGTCCAGTCTCAGATACACTGGCACATGCAATCCTGCAGCTCACAGAAATCACATACTCACTTTAGAAATCAGTATATATTCTGAAATTTCCTACTCTTTCCATCAGAGAAAAACCTCGCTTCGCCATTCTGAAAAGTGGGAAACTATGCAAGTACTTCCTTCTGCAGTTCCTTCTGCAAATGACAGACATTTCTCCACAAATCAGTGCTCCCATTTTTCTTCTTAAGAATATCTAAAGAAAGCACAAAATATTTTAAGAGAAAAAAATCACAAAAACCACACAAGTAGGAAGGTTTGCAGCTTCCTGTTGGGTAGGGAGAAGGATTCAATCTGTTAAACTGAGTGGAAAACATTTGGGTGCATGAACTCCCAAAGAAACACCATCACAGGTCTGCAGCATGCCACAGCAGCGTTAGAGGTGCTTGTTAATCTAAATTCAGTTTCTGCATTTAAGTCTCACCTGTTAAAAGATTCAGAGCAAGGAACAAAACTTACAACTTGACTGTATTTTAAACCAGCATGTATCTTGTCTTGTCAAGTCAGAGTTAACCAGGACAAAGCGTTAACTCACCTTCAAGCTACTAACTAAAGGAAACATCAAGTTCCTTTACAAGCACTCAAGGTATCATAAAAACAAAGTCACATCCATAAGTCACTTCTACTCATTAAAATGATTGCTGTACCACACGCAAAGCAATACTTCTAAAATAATTTTAACTATACGTACACCATACTCCGATGTAGGTTATTATTTCAATTTGCCCTATATTTTAATAATGTCTTCCATCTTCTTAATTGCAAATTTCATTTTAATTTGAGCAAACAAATTGTGAAAAAAATTTTTAGCCTCACTATACATGATCAATTCTCAATGAAATCAAAACTATTCGCGTGTGGCAAAAGGCAAAATTTGGCTTAACCTGACTGCAGGTAATTGCATACCTTACACGCCATATAATGTAACTTAATGTTTTCACATAGTAATATCTTCTGTCATGATGAAAAGCAATACTTTGGTACTGAAGCTCTTAAATCACATTTAGTAACAACAGACTGAGTTTTTGTATGTTGAATTAAAACTGGGACATCAATACAATTTACTTTCCTTAAACCATACTCATAACTATTTTTTCAATTTAGAGCTAATATTTAAAACATTTATTTTATTTTTAATTAATTTCCTTTCTGCTTGTAAGTACTGCAGTTACAACTTCAAGACACTGTGCAAAACTCCTAGCAATGTAGCTATAATTTATATAAAAGCAATGCTTTGAAATAATTATTTCCAAATAATTATTTGAAAAAGCATCCATTTTGCTCCTTTAGTCTTTGCGCAATTTTATAAACACTTCAGCTTCATTTGGTATTTTACATCCTTCAACTCCGAAAGTTACAACCTGATCAAATTATGAGACCGGCTCTTCTGAAATTAGAGAAATAATGCATGATGAAACTACAGAGAATTTGTTAATCAATTCCTGAAAGACATTTTTATGTGCAGCCAGATCCACATGCTATATTGGAATTATTAAAATATATTCTGTGAACTCCATACCAGCTGTGAATGCAAAGAACATGCACCACAAATCTACAATTGTACCCCACCTGAGTAAGCAAACAGAGCAAAAAAACTGAAAGGTGACATTTCTAAAGCATTATACGTTAATTTTTAAAGCATGAAACTGCGTAATGAAATGTGTGGTAGCCAAGAGTGATGCGCTATCAGAAGTCTTGCAACCCCTCACCTCACCGCCACAACCCCACTTCACCTCGAAATTTTTGCCTCGTCTTGCAAAAGTTGATAGCGTGGAAAACGAAGCGCGATACGTGGCCAACCTCAACGCCGGCAGCGTTTCCCCCACGCGCAACACCCGCCTCGTTTCTCCACACGAACCGCGCTCCCCTCCTGCCCGCGCCCCCCGCCGAGGCCGGGCTGCGGCCGGCGGCCCCGAACAGCCCCCTGCCCTGCGGTGCAACCTCCCCCTGTCCCCGCACAACGGCAGGGTCACAGGAAACCCGAGGTTCAAGACGGCTCGTAACTCCCCGCTTCTCTCTGAAGCGCGGGCCCGCCGCCCACCCGTCCCGAGCCGCCTTACCCGCGTAAGGAGCGCGGGCGGCGGGGCCGGCGCCGGGCTGGCCGAGAAAGGGCGCGAAGAGGCAGGTGAGGAGCAGCAAGGGTCGGCCGCAGAGCGAGCGGCAGCAGCGCAGCCGGGCTCCGAGCGCGGCCATGGCTGGGGCACGGCCCCGCCGCCTCACAGCCCCGCGGCGAGCTGGGGGCGCAGCGCCGGTGCCGCTCCGGGTGCCGCTCCTCACGGGCGGCGCTGGCCACGCCCCCGGGCAGCCGTGAGGGGGCGGCGAGGGGCGGGAACCGTTAGAACGGTTGGCGGCGCGACCCTCGGCGAGGCGGCGTCCCGGGTCGCTTTTCCTCGCAGCCAGCGCTGGAGGTGGCCCAGAGATAGCGATTTGTAGCCCCGCGCTGTGTGGGACTGGCCGGACGGTCCCGCCGCCGGCTGCGGGCCTCAGCGGCCCCGCTTCGGGCGGGAAGCGGCCATCGCCCCCACCCCGGCCGGTCTGTCAGGGGAAGGTCCCTGTGAGGGAGGCAGGGCGGCGGGAAGGAGCTCGCTGGCAGGTACCTCGAAGGAAAAGCCGTGGCCGGAGGCAGCCCCGCGGCACCGTCCCGCCATGTAACGTTAAGTAACAGCGGTAAAGCCAGCTGTGTCAACAGCTGCTGCTTTAAACCGTGCTGTTGGGGAGGGTATACGTTTAAGTTAATTTTAGTGAATGGAGAAAATATTAAACTAATTTTTAGCTTCCATTCCATAAAAAACAGTAGGATTTTTCTAAAGTTTCTAAATCAGAATGTTTTCGAACTTTTAATCAAAAATAGATAAACTGATGCAAGCTAAAAATACCTAAGATATTTCGATCTTTATGTGTATTGTAGATACCTAACATATATAATGAATACTCTACAAAAAGCCACCATTCTTTTTTCTAGATCAGATAAATCAAAAGCTGTTATAAGAGGCAACCTTAAATGCACTAAACTGTGAAATATAATTAGTGATTTTTCACCAATCATCCTAACAGAAATATACAGTGTACACCTTGCCACAGACAGTAGAAGCAGCTGGCATGAGTGCCTTTTTTACATTTAAGACACTGTTTAAGATTTTTACAAAGAGATTTGGAAAGAGGGGCCGAATGGCTTTACACACTGTTAATCAGGTGCTACATGAAAAGGTTCCTCAGAAAAATGGATCTTATTCAACTCAAATAATTTTAGAAACTTTGTACCTTCCTAAAATGAGCATTACCCAAAACAGTAATTTCATTAAGCATGTTGTCAATTATCAAAATTATTTTATATGGTGTTTATCTTATAGCAAACCAGTGCATCTGTTTGTGTAAATCATTAATCATTTCAATGACTGAAACAGAGTACTTAGCCATTTTAGTCCCTTTCTTAATTTTTAAACTAGTGTTTTTTCTCTACTATCTTATCCTGCAGCCATATTTAGGTTATGCGTGTCTGTGCAAGACATAATGCAGTGTGTGTAAGCCAGCTGAAGAAAAGGCTGCTTACACAGTAGTTTCTTCCAGCACAGTTCTAGTGACATGTCGTATTGATTTGGATGCTCTGCAGTAAGTGTGGTCATTTTATATATTGAGAATCCATTTGTATACTGCATGTCCTCCACACTCAAAATGTGTCGGTGGGGGGGGTGTGTGTGTGTAAGGATGCAGCGTGACTCTTATTTTGAAATGCTCAGTCCGTATGCAGTGGTCAACCCAAGATTTTGGAGTAAATAAAAATATGGTTTAGCCCAAAGCGTGGCACACACACAAAAAACCAAACTGTTTTATTCTTTTGTGATGCATGGGAGTTCTGATGTTTTCTGAGTGCTGCAAAAATTACTGGGCAATGTTTTTACTGAAATTGCAAATCTGTAGGTTTTGATGTCAACTGGTCCACCACTGCACTGCATCTGGTGTTCCTAACAACGTTATCATGTAAAATCTATATTTCTGTCAGCAGCGTATGTACATTGCAGTAAGTGCATTTTAGGGCCATGTCTAGATAAGAGTGTTAAACATAGCTGCCACTCGAATGTGCAGGACACAGCAAACGGGTTTCCTTACATAACTATGAATTTGTTTGCAGCTGGGTCCTAGCGAGGCAAAACAGATGCTCTAAGATATAAAAGGATTAAACTGTCTAGGTTACATGCCCAACATCTTGCTAAATATTTTATGTAGCATCATCTGGCACACATGAATTATGTTGTATTATTACTGGTTTAGAATATAGTAGTTATAAATAAAAAGCCATTTTTTCCTGCTGCTTTGAACTTGGAGCAAAATGTTAATACTAACAGCAACATGTTAAATTTAATATTAAGTGAAAGCCTCAACAATTACCTGAGTAATGTCTGCTGTCTTTCAAAGGGTCCTTCTCAGCAGGAGTTGACATCTGAAGGTCCCCACTAAAGTATATTCTGAGAGTCTCCAGTAAATTGGCTGATGGCAGCTTTTACTGTGCACTGAGGAGTGCTTTAACTGGGAAGCCAAATGCCAAATTAATCACAGATAAAAATAGCAAGCTGCTCAGTTCTCTTTGTAAAATCAGAAATACTCTATTTTTTTTGTGTGTGAAGCTGAATTTTCTCCAGATTAAAGCTAAGAGCTATATAACTAGTGAAGGGTGTGCTCAGATCAAGTTATTTTAGTAATTTTTCATCTTGTAGTACAAATAACTGCAATTAAAACTTGAAAATGAGGATAATTTTTACTACAGAAAAACTGTAATGGAAAATGTTCTTTAAAGAAAATAAAGGACATTTCAATAGGTCCTAGAATCTCATCTAGTCTGAAGTTACATCATTTCTCTCTCATGTACCAAGTATCCGAGTGCTTTACCATCTTGGACTTAGATGTCTTGTATACACTTAGTTGTGTTATCTATGTATCATTTTACAGTTCTGTGGCCTCTCAAACCATTGCCTTGAACACCTTGTAATCATTCACATGTTCATTCTCACAACACAGTGGAGAAGTATTGCCCCTAATTTTAAGATTATGAACAGAGAGAATAATCACCTTGGGAATCCATAACAAAACAGAAGCAACAGTCGATTTTAACACAAAAAGTCCTTTGTTTATCATCTTAATTTGGGTGCTTTTGTAACTCTGACAAGTAAAAATATTTGGATGAATAGAGAAGCACAGCTAAAGGAGTCTCCTGCCTTCCATTGCACAATACAGTATGTCACAGAAGACTCTTAGAAGCTAATTTGACTTTATTCAAACAGAATAAAGCTAACTTTTTTTTAAAAAAAACCACCAACAGATGCAAGAGACAGCACAGGTGTTACTGGAGAAGCAGTAGTTTCGTTATCTCTTAAACTACTTAGAATAACAAAATACATTACAATTTATCAGGCTGACGTATTTGTGAATACTTGCCCTAACAAGTTCTATCATGCACCCAAGTGAGATACAAGCTATCTAGTCTTTACTAACATCGTATTACACAAACAGTTTCAAGTAATTACTTTGACTTAATTTGAAAAATCTGTCACCTTCCACAGCACCACATGAAGTTCTGGTGTTAAAATAACATTTAATCCACAGTAATAGCCTAATGTTTTAAATACTTACGTGATACACTGTAAACTCCACATAAACACTACATACACCAAAAAAACATACAGAGAACAATAAGATCATTTTGATTAGCAAAGAAAACTCAAATGTGTCACCCAAACCACTCCCAGAAAAGGCACAGCTGGTGGTGATTTTTTTTTTTTTTTAAACACAAAAAGCCAGAATCAACACAATAGGCCTGTGCAGTCAAACGCTACTCTGTTCTAGGAAAAACAGGTAAGGAACTTGCGCTAGTGAAGGAACATCCAAGGAAGATTCTAGTGAATAAAAGATCTCCACCATCTGCTTACTGCCCTAGGTTCAGCTGCAGAAAAGAATCAGAAATTAAATTTAACTTAGCAGAACTTTGCTGCACTTGGTGGATAGGATTGCCAGCCAGAGTTACTTACCTACTCCAAGGCAGTGCTGAGGCTCAGCTCACAATCAGCTATTAATGGCACTCAATACAGATCGTGCTTGGTAAATTAAATTGGTAATTATTATTCAAAGATTATACTCATGAAGTATTTGACAATAATTTCACTTTGCGTTAACAAAAACTTTAAATAAATAGATCTTTTAAAATGTAGTGAAACCACACAACTTATCAAAACGCTTCAGTATATAATAGAGATCTGAAAATGATTTAAATCATTCCAACTTTATTATTATTATTATTACAGTATCTAAAAAGTTCTTTACTAGCAAATGATGCAGTGTTTAGCAAAGAAATACTATTGGTAATTATTTAAAAAAAGATCCAAATATATTTGTTATACCCTGTTTGTTAGAAACAGAAGCTTTTAAGAGAAAATATTTTGTATAACCATCATCAGTGATCTAGAAATCTACCAAAGGTGCTGATATGTTGCATTCATGGTCTCAAAACATAAGATCGAGCACTGAATTTTCTACATAGAAATGGAGCTGAAGGTATTTATGCAACCCTTTATAATAAGATTAAATCTTAGCCATTGCATGTTTTCTGTAGCTCTTCAGGACTTGGTACATGAAAGATGATTCCTGTGTTATTTGGAAGACTTGCTGTTGCACAATGTGCAAATAAAACGTCAGGCGCCTTCCCGTCCTCAGCAGTGAGTCTTCCAGCAAGGAGCTCAAAAAGGGTGGTGTTAGAGACCAAGGGTAATTTCTGGCCATGTTGGCAAAGTACATTTTGTCAGTCAAAAAAGGCTGAGATAGATGAAAAAGAATAAAATACTGTATGGATTCATTCTGTTTCTTTAAATGGTCATATTAAATCCTGTAAACACCAGCTATCCTTTGGAGTAAAAAACAAACAAAAAACCCCAAAAAACTACTAGACACAATCCAGGGTCAGCACAAAGGGGCTGGATGACCAGTGCCAGAATTTGAAATTCAGCAAGTAAGGCCTCTCACTTAAGCGTGCCACTCAAGTGAGCTTTTCAATTTGCTTTTAATAACCGAATGGGTACAAAATATTTTTCAGTAACTTGTTTTCATCTTCTCTACTAACTCCAGTTCATTTTTTTCTGAACTAGAAGAGATTTTTATTAATCTGAAAATCATACTATTTTGCATCCAGTATAAGGACAATATGAACAAAAATTATTGTAATTCATGCACAAACATTGATTTCTCAAGTGGTTAACTGGTTAGTTTTCTAGGCTCTTGTCTGTCAGAGAAGGGAACTAAATTCTCTAGGGAGTAAACTAAATATAAAACATTTCCATTTTCTTTCAGGATAAAATGTAAAATACTCAACATGGCTTAAAATCATGCACTATTTTATTTACCTATTTGTATTTTGATGAGATAGCGTAACATTTTTACGTGGCCTTTGTAAAATGTTCCTTTAGATTGTGTGAATATAGCTAGTGTTACATGATTAATTTATTTGAGAACACATGTGCTCCAGAAAGGCTCTGATCAGCTGAACACTTCTGCTACAGGGCACGTCTAAAACTACTGTTTGCAAGACCATCAGTTGGACAAAGCCTGGTGTAGAACAAAATAGGCCAAAATTAAAACTTGGCATGCTGGCACACTTCAAGTCTGTATTTGTGAAATGATTTTTCAAACTTAGGAGCCCTTTTCACTACTTTAAAAGCAAAACCCACACATACATGCAAATTTCTAACGATTCTAACACCATATTTGTTCTTTATCAACTAGCATATACCTTGTTGTAATGGTTTAAAGTGATTAAATCCCTCAAGATTGTGCATATCCAGGCATTACTGAGGAAATAAAGACACTCATCACCATTCTTCTTAAATTTTATTCCATAATAAAAAATAGAAGAAGAAAGAAATAGAGTGTTCAAGAATTAGAGCAATTATTGGTCAATGTAAGGAGCAGTAAACTAATTATCTGAGTGATGATGAAGGACCTGCTTCATCAAAAGCATTTCTGGGTCCTCCATGGCATATTTGTAGGCTTCTACAAAACAGAAATCCAGATTATCTTTTACTGAAGCAGGTCCTATATTATCTACAGACCACTTGATTTCATACTCTATTTATCCTTCTCTTTTTGTTCTTTTTCCTTCTTCTCCCGTTCAGCTTTTGCTTCCTCCTCCTCATGTTGTTTTATCAACTGTTCCACCTCCTTTTGCTTCAGAACCCTTATTACCGTCTTCCCATTTTCTCTCGTCAGCGTTGCAATTTCAACTGAAACACATGGAACAGACAGCGGCATTACAGTTTGTCCTTTAGCCAGAGCAACCACAGAAGGGTAAGATTTGCAGTGACAACCGACGGTGACGTACAGGACGCTCTCGCCCTGCCAGCCAGCAGCGCTCCTGGTCCGCAGCAGCGCACACACACACGAGTTCGTACCTCTCCAGGGAGGCGTTATCCCGTATTAGCGAACTGCTTACCTTTCTCTGCAGAGAGTTTGCTAACGTCCATGGTTTTGTTTAGAACCTTAATGGCTAATGCAAGTGCAGTCTTTAAGGTCATTTCTCCTTCTTTGTAGTCTTGCTTTAGCATGGACACAGCTGCCTATAAATTTCACAGAAATTAAAATGGTATCTTTGGGCAACCAACCAAACAGTTGCTTTTTGCCAGATAACATCAATACATGAGTAACATCAGTGTTTCTACAGTTACCGATTTCTGCTCTGCACTAGTAATCAACAGCTCCGTTTAATTACTACAGTGCAATTTACGCTTTTTTTTTTTGCTTGACTTTTGAGAGGAGAAAAACCAGAACTTACAGCACTATTATTCCCAATGCACGTTGCTTTCCACCCTCCATAATTTCCACTAGGATCACTTTGATACAGCTGAAATCCATAATGCTTATCCCAGCCAATATACAGCAGCGAAACACCAAAAGGACGTTTTCCTGTTGAAAAGAAGGGCTATTAGCAATCTAATTTTAGAAACAAGATTGGTCATGGTGACAATTATTTTCTTTGATTCCTTTTTCAAATCTGTTCCTGTGAAGTAGGATTTAACAGACTGCTCTGCACTTCTGCTGCTTGAGATAAGCACACCAGCTTTTCTTTCTAAGTCTTGGGATGGGGAGGCAGCAGAGGTTTACTTCATTTAACCCCAAAAGCAGCTCATTTCTGTCTCCACAAATGTAATTTCTCTTAGGGCTTTAAATCAAAACTTCATATTTAATGTATGTAGCTTAGCTGTCAAAGTATATACTTTAACAGTATCAAAAGCCAGGTACATAAAAATGTCATTCTTTCACACTACATATACATAAAATACCAGAAACATCATTTTACATACTAAGGAACACTACTCACAACATCATTTTCTAACATGTTGCTTGATCCACAGAAATAATATTTTTTCAAGTATTACAATACCGATCCCCCTACCTATGGTGTTATTTGTGATTCATCGTGCTATTATGCTGGATGGGCCCAAAATGTTGGAAGATTACACGTGCATTCCATGCAATGGGCCGGAATCTCAGCCATCAGTCACTAAAAAGCTGCACCTTCAGTAGCAAAACAGTAACCGGGACCACCCATTCCCCTCTTGCATTTGTCTGTTGTTTTTCTCACTATAACTTGTCACAGAAGAATTTGGTAGAACTGTCCAGAGACTCAGATGCTTTAAATTATATAACAGAATCATTCTGTGGACATTTAAAAGCACAATGGTTAATCACATTTTGTTACCTCCAAACTGTGTGTAAGCTTGCTTGATATCACAGAGCGCTGTTACCAGTTGTTCACAAGGAATAGGCTCTTGATATTGTAACAAATACCTAACAGAAAGAGAAAAAAACACAATTTTCAAAACTTGTTTTGCTGACAGTATCCTGTACCACATTTAACAAGAACCAAGTTCCTAAGTTAGAGTGTCTCCTTGATCTAGCTGTTTTATTTCAAACAATCTACTTCTGCTCTGCTAAGTGCATTTTCATTTTGATTTAATACATAAACAGAACTGAATCCGACAGTGCAGACAAGGAAACCCACGTTAACTGTCAGCAGACCTACCTCTGTGCAATCAGTCTCAGTTCATTTGTTAGAACGTTGGCATCTGAAGTTATTCCTGCAACACTGCAAGCCATATCCCTGCAATAAAAGCATACAGATGAACTGAATTCCTATCAGTCTCCAACAAACAGACACGTCTTCATACAGTGAACACCTACTGTTAGGCTTTGCTGATCAAAACGGGTTTATCAGCTCCTGCCTTTAGGGTATGCCAAAAATATTTGTAACCATTTTGTAAGAGCAGAAGTGGACAGCAAAAAGTAAGCGGGTCAGGATGTTTGTTATATGTATAGTTCTGAGAAGACCATCGTGCCAAAGATTATTAAGTCTCAAGTGTCTGTACAAGCTAAAAGGGAAGTTAGAATAGGGAGACGTATCTTCTCTGCTACCATTATGGCAAAGAAACCTAAGGCGTGTTTTACCTAATTATCCTGTTCTCTTTGAATCATAAAAGAAAAACAAAGATTTGGAAGAGGACGCTGAGCTGAAATCACATGGTGAGTTTTGTGTGCATTCCTTATTCTGTCTCCTCAAAAGATATTTTGTAAAACTGAGAACTCCCAATTTTCTTAAGTGCTGCAATAAGATTACCTTGTGTGGGGAAGTACCAACAAACACAGGCTATTCCACCTAGAAAATTCTCCTAGAGATTTAAAAAAAACAAAAGTGATGCTTCTACTTTAGAACTACTGAAGCGACCAATGACAAAACAGCCCTACCTGCTAAAACCCTGAACAAAAGGAATACTAACACTTCAAATAAAATAAAACCAGGTTCACTGCTAAAATATCTAAGTAACAGCAGCATTTTGTTACTGATAAGGTCAGTGGATGTCTAATCATTTCAACTTACTCGTTAAGTTTGTATATTTTCTCAGAGAAAAACACTTCATCAAGAAGCTTGTGAATGTTGCGTCTCTCTGCTGCCAGCAAAACGCCATCGTTTGCTAGAATTCCCAAGCAAGTTCCTGCATGTCCAATCGCCTCCATTGCATACTCAACCTGGTACAGGCGACCTGCGAAAGGCTTTAAATCAGTCACATCAAAAAAGTAACACTGAGAAAGACCACGTACACAAGGTGACTTAAATTAGAAAGAACATGACAGATGCTTATTATGCAATCTAGTCTTGTTTTTTCAATCTGTTACCAGTTGATAGTAAATTAATTGGTTAAAAATGAGGAAGGAATCAGAGAAAACAAAACAAAACAAAAAAACCCACAACCAACCTTACAGAACTCTCTGCTGCAATAGAATAAACCAAAATAGATTTTCGATAATCAAAGGAAATATTTGATACTAGGCTTCTTGAGTCCATCCCATCCAACAAATACGAAAGTGTGGCTTCGTACATATTGTTTTGTTAAGAATAACCAGGAGCCGCGTGATTGCAGCAGCGGGGTGTTGTGCATTCTCAAGGGTGGGGAACAGAAACACAATCCATCCACTCTCAAACAAAAGACGGTGAAGATTTGCTCAGGTTATTTCCAAACCACGGCAGGTGGTATCACTCACTAATGGGGCACAGTCATTATTGCCCGAACTAGAATGAATCTGTAAGTCTCCAGCTGGGACCCTTGGTGTCTTTAGAGAATTGTACACTACTTCTGGCAAATAAATATGATTTCTTTAACTCATATATAGACAGAAACACACTACAAACAACCAACCTTTGTAGAAGTAATTTGTTATGTTGTCTTGAGACGCTAGACAGAACAGAGTTTATTTAAAAGTGTGAGATTAAAAAATACCTTCTGGAGAAAATATGGTAGTTCTGGAGTCATATCTTCGAGACTGTAAAAAGCAACAGCTCATTAAATACCATCGTTCTCTTGTCAGAAAGCAACATTCTAAAGCTAGCGATGCTCTGAGCCGCAAACAAGAACCCTCAGCCGCTCGGAGCGCTCGGTTTGTTCCCGCGGTGCTAACGCCGCTCCCCCTGCCCGGCCCGCGGTGCCCCCGGCCCGTCACCACCCGCGGCCCCCCCGCCGTGACTCGGCCCGGCCCGCGGCCCCACTCACCATCGTGCCGGGACGCGCTGCGGGCGGGAGGGACTCGGGCCTGCAAGACACCACAACGCGCGTTAACCGGCACCGAGCGCAGCCGGGCCCCGAACCCGGAGAGCGCTGCAGCTGCGCCCGGCCCGGCGCCCCCACCGCACTGCAGAGTCATCCCCGCCGCGGCGGGAGGCCGGGGCCTCGCCGCCTCCCAGCGCGCCCCGCTCCCCTCGGCCCGCCCAGCCGCCCGCGCTCCCTCCCTCACTCACGGCGGGCCGAAGGGCCAGGAAGGGCGAGCGAAGCCCGTCCGCCGGGGAACAACCGGGCGCTACCGCCGCGCCAGTACCGTCACCGCTGCGCCGGAAATGGCCGCCGCGCCTGCGCCGTGTGCTGGACAGGGGCGGGGCCGAGCGGCCTCTTCCCCCAACCGCCGCCGCGCGCGGCTGCCTCTCGTGCCTGTGCCCGCGCTCCCGCCCAGAGGGTCAGCACGCGCAGTGGCTCGCGCTGCCGTAACGGCCGCCCGCGCGCCGGCCCTAACAGCTCTCCGCGCGGCGGCCCTAGCGGTTCTCCGCGCGCCGCCGTAACAGCTCCCCCACGCGGCCACCGTAGCTGCCGCCCCGCCCCCAGCGCCCCGGCC